>OX451399.1:14288766-14888766 GCA_949629135.1 Eremobia ochroleuca
CACACTTAATTTTGAAAAACTTTCATTAAAGCGAAATGATTACTTTTACGAGATCTTCACAAATTGATTTATGGGCAAAAACATTTTTAATTACAACCGAACACTTTTTACCAACCAGTTTCAAATCACTAATTCACTATTTTTATTTTTGCACAAGAAACAAAATGTTTTATTATTTTATTGCCGTCTGCACTTACCATGATGTTGCTTATTCGAACTACAAGTTCAATCTAATGCTGGAGTAGAATCTAAGTTTCTTATATACACATTCCCAGGAATATCGAATATGAAATCATACCTACCAATAACTACACCGGTAGAAAAGGTCAACTTTTGTTTTTTTTTCTGTCTTATGTATCGCCAGTACGTTTGACATTTTTGGTTTGAACAAACTAAAAACGTGTTTAAAACTAAAGAAAAAAGATGTTACATAAAATGTGGGATCCTGTTTTCTTCTGAATATATTAGAGAAAAGTGAATACCAAGTGGTGACCGTCGATAGATAGGTAGTTTTAGGATACCTGTCGTCTGATCAGCAAGATAATTTGTGGTCGTCATGGAAAATATGATACAAGCATGAAAAACTTGTCGGTACAGAAGTGTTTTCGGAAAATCTATCTAAGTACCTATATTACACAAAAAATAAGTATGTTCGTTACTACGTAGGTTATTTTTTTTCCTTTTGTGATTGCAAGTGGACATACATATTTTTTTCGTTAATGGACAGTTTTTTTACTACTCAGATATTTATTTCATGCAATGATGAAGATATTAATAATTCCTTCACATACATAATTTTACATTTCAAAACAAAATGGCGTTCAATGCCAATCATCGATAAACGATTGGGACTTGAATTATCTAGATATCCACTTGAATCATCTCAAAATACATTCGGAAAGCTACATTCTTGAAGTCTATTAGTAATAACACTGCCTCAGGTCGTTTAATACAGACATAAATAATAATTTCTAATGTGGTAATCTCGCACTTTTTGATTGTTACAATTGGAACAGATTTTATTAAACGCTCGTTTAAGATAATTAGAAGTTGGAACGGCGGAGTAGTTGCGTAACACACTATCAGTAGCAATGGCTTTCATTTTGACAGTTTAACAACATTCATTGCGTTATTTAAGTTGCTGAACAGACAATTTTTTCGAACATATAAGGCGATGGGTTAGCAATATCCTTCAAAATGATTCAGTTTGATAATGTGTTACGCAATTAGGATGCCGACTTGTATTCATACTAATACGGAATATCACCTATTCTATTAATAGCATTATCCATTCAGTAATGTCCAAAGTTGGACTTGAGCTTGCTCTTACAAAACACGCCATTTCCTCCTAGATGCCTTCTGATATTAATGAGTATGACATGGCTAGTCCTTTGGGAAAAAAGTAATGGTAAATAAGGAAGAGGGGGTGTACAGATAAAGCCGCATCCACGTCGCATTGGTAGGATAAAGCAATAGCCGTCTCCACATCCACCACGCGGGCCCAGTGCGGGTTGATAGATATAACATTGTTGGGCAGGTATTTGCCTGTCGGACACAGCAAAAGTTCTAATATTTAGAAGAAAGGAAGGACGCTTTTGTGGTCTTCCTTATTATTCAATATTTATTATACTTCCTTTCTAATAATAGGTTTATTAATAGGTCAAGCAAGCCAATGTCAGCGCGGCGCGGCGGCCCGGTGACGACTCCTCCCTCGATAAAGCGTCGTCGCAGACGCAAGAAACGATCAGAATAGCCAGTAAAACTAAAACAGCACATAAAACCTTTACAATTTTTTTAACGACTTATTTTCTCTCTGAAATAGGTCAGTTGAATTAAAAATCAGTTGGGGTGTCTGAGGTTTTGCGCATTTAACGTTGCACGTTGTATAATGTTCCCACTGGGGGGCACAGGCCTCCTCTCGGTGGGTACAGGTTGTCAGACGCCACATATCTTCGAATTATTGGTTCTAGGTCATACCGGTTTCCTCGCGATGTTTTCCTTCACAGTTTCGAGATCAGTGGTGATGAAATAACTTACACAGAGTAAAGCGCCTGTCGGGGTTCGGAACTAGTAAGTCGTGTTACATTAACTAGCACAAAATGACAATCAAAAGTATCCTTTTCCACTATTCGGGGATGTCTTTTCACTATCATTAAAGAAGATAAGGATCGCAGGAACTGCTGATGAGTCCAGGTCAAGGCCAACATGACGAAACGAAGAATTTTAGTCCGTGTGTGTGGGCTCAATATAATGACGAATATTAATTATATTTACTTATCATTGCGCACTTATGTATTTGTTATTTGTATATTTCAAACGCAAAGTCCTCTCAAACATTACAAAATATGTAACAGCCTATGAGCCTATTAATAATGTCATAGTTGAGCCAAGAGTTTCGTTAATCACCTAGTGTGGTAACCGTTACCACAGAATAGATGGATACAGAAGATCAGCACCCTAATGGCGTAACACACTATTACTCTCAATTTAAATCATTTTGAAGCTTATTGCTAATCCATTGCTCCATATGTTCGAAAAATGAGTCTGCTCACAACGTAAATAACGAAATGAATGTTGTTGAACTGTCAAAATGAAACCCATTGCTAATGACAGTGTGTTACGCAATTACCCTGCGGCTCTATTATGTATGTTTATCAGTTGTCTAGTACTCATAGCACAAGCTCTGCTTGGTTTGGGACTAGATGGCGTTGTGTTAAAGTTGTGGAATATTATATTATATCGAGTGAAAACAGACGCACGCACACAAGGACGCCTATGTCCTATAACCGAGATTTCAAACTGTCTGAAGTGAATGCAGCCGCAAGTCCGCTTGCACACACGCTGTACACGCGACAGAAAGAAAGTACGCTTATACTGAAAATGTATAAGATTGATATATCACTGTACGTACGTGAAGCATGTCATGTCTATTATTTTGTGCGCGTGTTTTTGCTAGGTGTCACGCGAATGACAATAAAAAAAACAAAAAAGGATTCACAAGGCAAAAACGCCGAACAAAACACGTTCCTTGTGTGGAGATCCCCTTTAATTTTTAGATTGATTATATTTTTTTATTTGTTGTTATAGAAATACACAGTCTGTGAAAATTTCAACTGTCTACCTATTACGGCTCATGAGATACAGGCCGCTAATAGACAGACGGAAGAATGGACAGAGGAGACTTAGTAATAGGGTCTCGTTGGCACCCTTTGGGCAGGGAGCCCTAAAAATGAGTAGCAATATAAGAGTCAGTCTGAAAGTAGCACCGGTGGCTGAAAAGTTGTGTAGAAATCGGTTGTCATGGTGGCTATGAGAGTAGGATAAAAACAAAGAAACCATGGATGGAGAAAAGAAAGATGATATGCTTAGGTAAGGTACAGTGTGTGACTACTGAGATGATAAATAAGGTCTGGAAGAAGAAGACAGATCTTTACATCTATTCAAATAAATAAGAAAGTGTATGTTTGTAATTTAAAAATAACGGCTTTTTACTAAATGCAAGTGAAAGTACATACGGTACCTACAAAAAAAATCACTACATAGTATAAAACAAAGTCGCTTCGCTGTCTGTCTGTCCCTATATATGCTTAGATCTTTAAAACTGCGCAACGGATTTTGATGCAGTTTGTTTTAATCGATAGAGTGATTCAAGAGGAAGGTTTATATGTATAATACATGCATAATATAGAAGAGAAACACTGATAATTTTAGACGTTTCTAATGTAATGTCGTAAATAAACACATTTTTTGCGCTTACATTGTAAACGCTGGCTGAACCCGTCGAGATAGATCAAAATAATGTACTACAGTATTGTACACCTTAAAACGGTCTACAAAAAAGTCCGCGATGGTATATGTCTATCTCTTAGGGATGTCCCACAATAACCATTTTTATCCTATACTTTTTACGAGAAATAATGGCTCTAAAATTATCAGTGTTTCTCCATTGCACCCGTGCGAAGCCGGGGCGGGTCGCTAGTAAAAAATAAAAAAAAATATTCCGTTTGGCTGTCTGTCTGTTAGTTCCGGGTAATCTCCGAAACGGGTTGACCGATTTTGACGGGAGTTTCACAGGCACATAGCTTATCTTATTTGTATCTATCTTATTGCTGATCTTATTCTTTTTATTTCTATATTTACGTCTGTAATTTATATTGTGTACATAATAAAAGGTATTCTATTCTTTTAAGGAGTAAATTAGGCTACTTTTACTCTAAAAAAAAATAGTGTTTCGCACAAGATAAAATTAAATCCTAAATGCACGCGAATGAAGTCGCGAGTACAGCTAGTCCTATTGAGGACTAGCTGTACTCGCGACTTAACACATTATTTTGCTATTATCCCAATATAAATATATTGGGATAGTAGCAAAATAATGTGTTTTTTCGTTCATTTCAATAAGGTGACCTTCTGTATTTAATCATTTAGTGTCATCACGGCGCAAGCGCGAAGCTTGTATCGTCATTTTAATAAAAACAAAGCTTCGTACGACCTGGATATTATCGTTATTGTTAACAACGTTGCTGATTACTGAGTATTATGAAACAATGGGTTACCGTGTATCTCTCTTGTATCTGATTAATATCTTAATGTGTTCAATGACGAATTTTAACAATTAAATGACCTTGACCTAAACTTTGCTGAATGGGTTTGGACTGTGCATTTATTAGCACGTTATCAACGTGTTATTGGATTTTAGGAATTTCTTTGTAACAGCCCGGAGTTCGGAAGTTGGTGGCGTGAAACCACCGTGTCTCGGAAAGCACGTTAAGGCGTTGGTCCTGCGCCTGATCTCTCTCCGGTCCTGTCGGATTGCCGTCCCATCGGACTATAAGAGTGAGGGAAGAGTGAGTGTACCTGTGTCTGCGCACACACTTGTGCACTATAATATCTCCTACGTACAGGTCCATTCTCCTCTGAGATTTGGCTGCCATGACCGAAATACGGTCTTGAGGACTAATACACATCAAATTTTTAAGTGAAGGCACGCCCCGCTCCTTTGAACAACCGTGCCTCCTAGATCTTCTCACTACAACTCCTGATAACATGCAAAATGAGCGAATAAAGAAAAGCCATTGATAAAAATAATCTGTCATCATAATCAGCCTATAATATTCCCACTGCTGGGACACAGGCCTCCTCTCAGTGAGAGGGAGTGGGCCGTAATCTACTACGGGGGTTACCCAGTGCGGGTTGGTAGATGCCACATGTGTTTGATTTTTTTTTGACGGTTTCCTCACGATGTTTTCCTTCGCCGTTTTGAGAGCAGTGGTGATGAAATAATATACACAAAGTAAAGCGCCTGTCTGGGTTCGAATGTACGACCTACAACTCGTAAGTCGTATAAGTATATAATATACCTATTATTCTAGCTTTATGGCAAACATTTTCGGTGTTAAATATTCATAGAAAAAAAAGTCATCATCTACCTAGCCTTTTCCCAACTGTGTTGGGGTCGGCTTCCAGTCTAACCGGATGCAGCTGAATACCAGTATTTTACATGGAGCGACTGCCTATCTGACCTCCACAACCCAGTTACTGGGTAATATGATACCCCTTGGTAAGACTGGTTGTCAGACTTTCGGGCTTCTGACTACCCGTAACGACTATCAAAGATGCACGAATGACAGCCGGGACCAACGGCTTAACGTGCTTTCCGAGGCACGGAGGGGTCTTGGTTTGTAAAAAGTGTTTAAAATAAAAACATTTTAGTACAGACGCCAGCACATCAAGCTACTACAATCTGTCAAATTTCTTCAATAGATTTTTAACTTTATAGCTAAAACATGAGGCTTAAGGTTGATTGGGAAAATTTGACAGTTTCGGGTGGCTTGATGTGCTGGCGTCTGTACATTAACGCGGACTAGAGCCGTAATGGTCTGGAAAGCTTTATTTTTAGAGAGCACCTGTTTTGCTAGTACCAGTATTAAAATTCGACGGCTTTTTATACAAACATGACAGGCTATTTTTCAGATAAAAGACATCTCCTAAAACAGTAGCTACCCAATAAAATCTATAGACTTCTAACCTTTTAATAACATGTTTGATCCGTTTTTAGCGTTTATGTCTACTAACTAGCTGTTATACCTACATGCAATCTCGTTATTAGGTGAAACTATTAGACCTATATTAGAATTTGAGATAATTGTCAATTGTCAAGTTATGGAACAAAAAACTGAAAAATGCCATTGCAACCAAAAACTTATTAGGACCTTTTCGTTACAAATGGTCACTCAAAAATCAAGTTAGGACACCTTTTTACATTTCACTAAAGTAGATGACTGATTAAGTTGCAATGAAATGTAAATTATCTGATATTATGAACACTGCTATAGTCTTTCTGTTTGACGCCTGACAGACAGTTTAGGACATTGATTCCCAAAGTGGTCCAGGTGGACCCCCAGGGGTCCACGGGGGACTCGAAGGGGTTCTACGTTAGATATAATCTTCACATTTTTTGTCGAGTTTTGGGAATATGTAGAAATGTAGCTGGAGGGGGTCCATCGGAACTAGCAAAATTTTTAAAGTGGTCTATGAGAAAAAAAAAGTTTGGGAACCTCTGGTTTAGGACATCCATTTTTTTATGTATTTCGAAAGCTGCTGTCAGAGTTGATAATTACCCAGAAAGATAGAAGATATCTATTGATAAGAGCAAAAATATTCACGACTTGAGTAAACTCTCACGATACACAAAAGAAATTAAAAAAATGTTATTTTAACGAGTATTTTACGATACTTAGTTTCTAAAGGTACGGGTGCCTTTTTGATAAATTCGTTTTTGGAGGATGCCTTCGTTCATGGCCTATCACAAAAGTCCCGTTTAACGTCCAAATCGGAGTAAATATCTCACAATTAACAGTTTATGGTAGAGAGAGAGGAAATTTCAAAAAAAGCTTAAAAGTTCGATATCTCCAAAAACAATCCATTTTGGACCCCTAGTAATTAGTTGTAATCTCACCCATTTTAAGAAATGAACTCAAATACCATATAGACTCAAACCAATTATTACAAAATTTGGTTTTGGCTTAACGACAGTCCTGATTTGAGTGTAATTTATTGTTAAGATGCCACAAATTAGCGTTTATTACAAAACGAAGCTTAAAGACAGTTATAAAACCTAGATCTTGCACGCAACCTCCCATTATACTTATATCTTAAAAGACTTCAACATTCCTTGACTAATTAACTTGACCCGCGACCCGACATAGTCTGGCGAAGAACACACTCGGTCACCTTGGATCGTACACTTTCATCCAAACCGCTCTATGCTAGAGGAAAAAGCCAGACAAAATATATTTTATTTATTTGATTTTAATTGAAAAATTGGTAAAACCTTCAGCTTTTTTTGGGTTATATAATTATATCGGAAGAGGTTTGTGAAAAGGTTAGTTAGGAGCGTCTATTTTTGGTGAGGAAGGCAACTTTTTGCTGTGAGATGTCTAATTAATTGTAGGAAACTTGTATTTTGAACATGTATTTTCCAGTTGTGGAAAACAGCAAAGCAAAGTCGCACTTCTATGTATACAATCGAAGCAAAAGAATATTTTATTTTCATCTTAGGCTTTTGAAAAGCTTTCTGAGAATTACGAACCGCGTTCTTGTTGCTACGCCGAGAACTCAAATTTAAAACAGACAGATTTGACAGGAATCTTGACTTTTCATTGCTATTAAATAAACCGTAAATTACTAGGAATCGGTCTTGAAAATGGGCCTTAGATTATTAATTACGTAAGAGGATTTAATAATCAAATTGTTCCATAACTCATAACCACACCCAACGGCTTAGCACGCTATAATATTTTTTATTCGCGTGGCGACATTAACACCATTTCTAAGATAACGCATATTAATGTATTATTTTTGTTGCACTCCAGCATTTTGTGAAAAACTTCCTTTTTCACGTGTCTCGAAACATGTTATTCAAATTAAAAATTAGACAAAAATAAAACCTGCCGTTCGATTCTGTAAACATCTCACCGTGAAAGCTTGGGTGAAGTGAGCGTGGAGTGAGCTGTCATTCGCTAGGGGCGAGAGATTCGTGAGAGCTAATTCTATTGATCATTGTATATAATTTTAAAACTAGTATTTTTACTGTCAAAACTATTAAATGTCTTCTTAGTCAATCCCTAGTAACAGGTGGGATGACACTGACAGCTCACTCCACGCTCACTTCACCTAAGTTTTCACGGTGAGATGGTTACAGAATCGCAGTGCTGATTCGATTTTCTCTTTGTTCATTTCAATAGGATCAAAAAAATGTCATGTCGTGTTATTTTACATGATGTTGAATTAGCATAGTGACTTATACAACGTGTAACGTTAAATGCGCAAAACCTCAGAAACCCCAACTGATTTTTAATTCAATTGACCTATTTCAGAGAGAAAATAAGTTATTAAAAAAAATGTAAAGGTTCTATGTGCTGTTTTAGTTTTACTGGCCATTCTGGTCGTTTCTTGCGTCTGTGACGACGCTTTATCGAGGAAGGAGCCGTCACCGGGGCGCTGCGCCGCGCTAACATTGGGTTGCTTGACCTATTAATAAATAGACACGGCAACGTTGTAATAAAGACTTTTTGAAAAATGTGACCTATATTAAATTAATTAAAAATTAATTCTGCAGGTTATTCTGATCAAACTATTTTCAGGTTTTGCGCATTTAACGTTACACGTTGTATAAAAGCGTTGAGTTGATGCTGTGTAAAATATAGTGTGGATAAGCTACAGACTATTCTTGTTAGCTCCTGCCGATTTATTCTATAAAAATCTCACCGTGAAAACTTAGACGAAGTGAGCTTGAAGTCAGCAGTCAATCAATGGTGTCAATCCCTAGTATCAGCTGGAATAACAGCCGGTCGATTCTGTAAAAATCTCACCGTGAAATCATTAGTGAAGTGAGCACTTAATAGTGTTAATCCCTACCATTAGGGAATGACAGAGCTCACTTCCCGCTCACTTCACCCAAGTTTTCACGGTGAGATGGTTACAGAATCGCACGACTGCTTACTTCAAGCTCACCTCTCCTTAGTTTTGACCAGCAGTTATAGACCTAGCATGAACGCGCAGTATAATGTTCCCACTGCTGGGACATTATAGGCTGTGTCAAAACACAGACCTCCTCTCTGTGAGAGGGGGGCCGTCTACCCCACAGGCCCAGTGCGGTTGGTAAATGTCACAAGCCTTCGAATTTTTGGTTCTAAGACATGCCGGTTTCCTCAATATATTTTCCTTCAGTGTTCTGAGACCAGTGGTGATGAAATAATTTACACAAAGTAAAGTAGCTGTGTTGGTTCCAACCTACGACCCCATAAGTCGCGGCTATTATGACTGAGCCATCACTGATCTGAGCCTTCGCGTGATATTTCACCCCTGTTGCGGACGCCGAACTCCCCGTAGCAATAATGAACAAAGTAGGATTATGATACTAAAATGTTTGTGATTGGTCGCGGAGTCAGGCCTCCGACAGGTTTGGACAAGTCGAAACCTGTCGGAGAGCGGACACGGACTAAAGTGATCGGATTGGTGGGTGGCCAAGAATTTTAATAAAGTACACTAAGGGCCACCCACTACTTCCACCCATGAACCGGTGTATATTAGACGGACAGATTTAGATTAAGTTCAGTTCAATAAGTTCAATCAGATCATCGATAGCAGACAACAAGAATAAATCCAGAATAGAAACCAAGACTTTTATTTGAAGAACCATACAGTCCACACCCTACAGTCTGGTCCTCCGAACTCGGATCAAGGAAAAAAGGAACCTTTCGTAAGTTGAACCGATAATAACTTACCTGTGTATCCTGCTGTGTATTCTGCTGTGTATTCTACTGTGTACCGTCAACCGAGCGAGATGGTAGTCACCCGTAGCCAAGGGGACTTGGCAGAATTGGAAGAACAGCGTCGGGCCTTAGAACGAAGGGACGAAGAACTGCTAGTATCAGTACGTCGCCGGGAAGCGGAACGAATAGAACGAGAGCGACTAAGACGACTGTCTCTCGACCCGCCGGCGTCACCTCAAGTTGAAAGTATGACCGGACCTACTACCGCCGTGGACATCGCAACAGCGGGACCATCGTCTGAACAACGACGAATAAGATCACCGCCGCGCTCAGTGAGATCGAACACGAGTGCGACTACACGGTTACGATTGGTTGAACTTGAGGCGGCCGAGAAACTAGCAAGCATTCGACGAAAGGAGCTGGAAATCGAAGCAGATCTGGTGAAGAAGAGATTGGCTGCTGAGGTCTCTGTAATACAAGATGACCAGGAAAGCGTCCATGAAGATCTACTTCAGGAAGAACACCAGCACCGGAAGGTGGACCAATGGCTACGAACCCACCCCCTCAACACACGGGGGGAGGGGGGCACGAACACAGAAGCCAAAGAAGACCCAAAGCAGCAACGCTTTGAGGCACCAAGAGGAAGATCGCCAACGCCAACGAGAACCAGAAACAGCATTGACCAATTAGCTGCGACCCTGGAGAAGATGGCCAGGCCACGACTTCGACACACAGATCTACCAACTTTCTCTGGTGCGGCCAACGAGTGGTTGCCATTCAAGGCATCGTACTATGACACGACCAACATGTACAACGTGTCACCAGCAGAGAACCTTCAGAGACTTAGAAGTTGCCTCAAAGGCGAAGCACGAGACACAGTAGCGGCTCTTCTGCACGCGGCCACAGAACCGGACGCTGTCATGAAGACGTTGGAGCAGTGCTTTGGCCGACCAGAGGTGATCATAGACAAAGCTCTGGATGACCTGAAAAAGATGCCAAAACCTAGTGCTAGTGCCAGTGACCTAAATAGTTTCGCGATTAAAATCCAAAATACGATATGTGTGTTAAAGACAATCGATCGCAAGGGGTACCTCTATAATCCCTTGCTAACCCGGGAAGTGCTTGAAAAGTTAAGTCCACATCTCCGATCTCGATGGTGCGACTACGCCAGTGACAACGAAGGGTCAGCAGAGCCCGAAATAGTGACACTATCTCGTTTCTTAATGCGTGAGGCGGACAGGGCGTTACGCTATACATACGCCCCAACAACGAGTACCGCAACTCACAAGAACGAAACCAGGCCTGCCATAACCCTGAAGAAGAAGAAGCCTAACGCAGTGTACGTCACGGTTGAAGGAACCGAAGAAGATCAGTGCCCCAGTTGCAAACAGAATCACGTACTGACCCAGTGTCCGAAATATAAAGCACTGACCGTGGATCAACGCTGGGAACTAGTGAAGGACAATAAGGTATGTTTCAAGTGCGCCCAGAAGAAACACAGGCGTGCCATGTGTAAAGCGAAACCGTGCGGTGTGAACCAGTGCCGCCGACCTCACCATGCCACGCTACACCAAGAAAGGAGAGAGTCGCCCGAAATAAAGTCAGCGACTGAACATAAGTCTGAAGAACCCACTCAGGAGGAGGCAGTCATGTCGGTGGCTACCCTAACAGCCGCCGGCCCGAAGACTGTCCTCCTCAAAATGTGCCCCGTGATCATCACAGGTCCACGGGGGGAGGTGAAGACTCACGCACTCTTCGACGAAGGAGCCACCGTCACTCTCATTGACGAAGACCTGGCTGTGAGTATCGGGGCAGAAGGAACGTCACAACCACTGCATATCCATGGAGCGAACATGTCCTCACAAGAACGAGACAGCAAGATCGTCATGGTGCAAGTGAGAGGGGTCAGCGAGATCAGCGCACCACATAAGCTTCAGGCCAGAACAATGAAAAACCTGAGGCTTCACCAGCAGTCGATCCCAGACACTCTGCTGGAATACGAACACCTACGTGACCTCCCAACAGACGAGGTGTGTTATGCGCCAACACGCCCCGGAATCCTAGTGGGGACAGACCACTGGGAGTGCATCGTGTCGAGAAAACTCCGAGTCGGCGGCCCCAACCAGCCAGCTGCATCCCTAACGCAGCTCGGCTGGGTAGTACATGGGACCGCACCACGAAGCATCTTCATGAACGAAGACAACGTGTTGCATCTCTATGAATACGAGAAGCAGCAGCAGCACGACCACCAGCGACTGCATGACCTAGTGGAAACTCACTTCAAAATAGAAGCACTAGGTATTGCAAGAGAACCACGCGTGAGTGACGCTAACCAACGAGCGATAGCAATCGTCGAAAGAACCACTAAGAAGATCGACGGTGGCTACGAAGTCGGATTGCCATGGCGGCACGATGACATCACCATGCCACCCAGCTACGGTGCAGCGCTCCGCCGATTGAAGAAAATCGAACAGAAGATGGATGCATCACCCGACTTCGCCGAACAATACAACGCTCAAATAAACAACCTGCTGGAAAAGGGGTACGCAGTGCCGTGCGACGGCACAGAACAGTCAAGTGCCGTCTGCTGGTACCTGCCTCACTTTGCCGTACAGAACCCAAACAAACCCGGCAAACAGAGGCTGGTGTTTGACGCAGCGGCGAGAAGCCACGGAGTGTGCCTGAACGATAAATTACTGGAAGGCCCGGACCTACTGCTATCGCTGCCGGGAATCATATTCCGTTTCCGAGAGAAAGCGATAGCAGTAACGGCAGACATCCAAGAAATGTTCTTACGCGTCAAAATAAGAACTGAAGATCAACCGGCCCAACAGTTCCTGTGGAGAGGCACCAACAGAACAGAGCCCCCGCGCCACTACAAAATGACGAGCATGATATTTGGCGCAGCAAGCTCTCCATACATGGCCCATTATGTCCGCAACCACAATGCAGACATACACGGAAATGAATACCCACACGCGTTAGAGGCTATTAAAAACAGCCACTATATGGATGACCTGGTGGCGAGCTATGATAACCAGGAAGAAGCCCTGAAGGCAATACAAGAAACAAGACAGGTGCATGCGGTCGCCGGGTTCACTCTGCGTGGATGGAGCACGAATCATGAGACAGTGCTACGCGACGTGCCCCGAGAGCTGCACGCTACCACTCCCACACAACTGGGAGGAGAGAAGCCCACGAATAAGATACTCGGGCTGTACTGGAACGCCGAACGGGACGAACTCGGGTTCAACACGTCAATGAACCGGGTCCCCGCTCCGGTACGAGAACGGAAGCGCCCACCGACCAAAAGAGAAGCACTCAGCGCAGTAATGTCCATCTACGACCCTCTAGGACTGCTGAGCCACTTCACGATAAGAGCAAAGATTATACTGCAAAGTCTGTGGCGCCTCAAAATAACGTGGGACGAGCCAATACCGGAAGAGGACAACGAACATTTCGCGACCTGGCTCGCTCAACTCACCGACGTCGCCCAGCTTCGACTGCCCAGAAGCTACACGTCAAAGAAGTACAAGGACATAGAACTACATGTCCTATGTGATGCGAGTGAACAAGCCTACGCAGCCGTGGCCTACTGGAGAATAGTGAACTGCGATGACACCGTAAGCATAGTGCTAGACGCCGCCAAAGCAAAGGTGGCGCCACGACAGACACAAACTATTCCTAGGCTGGAACTACAAGCGGCGGTCTTAGGGGCCAGACTCGCTGACACCATCCGCAAGGAACACCGCATCGAGGTCAGCAAAACTGTGTACTGGACAGACTCTTCCACCGTCGTGCACTGGATAAAACATGACATGCGACGATACACGCCGTTCGTCGCGCACCGACTGGGAGAAATCGCCGAGCTCACCTCAAAGGAAGAATGGCGTTGGCTACCAACCAATCACAACATAGCCGACGACGCCACCCGACTTACCAACGCGCCGATCCACATAACCGATCGATGGTTCCAGGGGCCTAGCTTCTTATACTCACCCGAGGAGCAATGGCCCGGGAATATGCCACCCGATGAAGACGATGAACAAGGAGTCCTGCACATTACCGAGACTCCGCGAGACAGCTGGCTACCTGACCCTGCCCGCTTCTCCAAGTACGAGACCCTAGTAAGAGCAGTGGCAAGAGCCTTGGCGTTCATCGACATATGTCGACGCGCCGCTACAAGACTGGAACACAGACATATCCAGCGCGCTGAGAAAGAACTCCTGCAACGAACGCAACAGGAAAGTTTCGGCGAAGAAATGAGACGGATGCAGTCAGCCCGTCCTATCCCAAAGACGAGCAGACTGTACAAACTCGATCCAGTATTGGAAGACGGCCTCCTGCGGGTACGAGGCCGCATTGAAGCATCAGCGGCAACACAAGAAGCAAAACGGCCAATCATACTAGATGGCCGCCACCGAGTGACGAGGCTTCTGGTACAACGGGAACACTGCGCTGCGGGTCACGCCAACCGAGAGCGCGTGACTAACGACCTGCGGCAACGGTACTGGGTCATACATCTGCGACCCACCGTGCGCGCGATCGAGAGAAGCTGTGTCTTCTGCAAGAAGCAGAAGGGGACACCACAAACGCCGGCCACGGGAGACTTGCCACACGCCCGCCTAGACCCCTTCCACCGCCCGTTCACTAACTGCGGGGTGGACTACTTCGGGCCTATGACAGTCAAGGTGGGTCGTCGCCGTGAAAAAAGGTGGGGTGCATTATTCACCTGCCTCACCTCCCGGGCCGTGCACATAGAGCTCGTCACATCCCTTTCAACGAACTCTGCAATAATGGCGTTGAGAAGAATGGCTGCGCGCAGGGGTTGGCCGCGTATCATGTACTCCGACAACGCGACCAACTTCCGCGGGGCCGACCAAGAGCTCCGCAGTGCCTACGCCGAGTGGCTACCCGACCTGAACAACGAGGGGCTGCGTCATCGAATGGAGTGGCGGTTTATACCTCCTGGTGCGCCCAACCACGGCGGCGCGTGGGAAAGAATGGTACGTTCCATCAAGGCGGCCCTCAAGGTCACCCTACGAGAGAAGGCACCGACTGAAGAGGTCCTCGGCACGCTACTCACTGAAGCAGAATTCTCAATAAACGCACGACCCCTAACCCATGTCAGTGTGGACCCGAACGATCCCGAGGCCCTGACTCCCAACCACTTCCTGTTGGGGTCATCAGACGGCCTGCCTACGACGGGGCCGTGCAAGGAAAACGACCGACGAACATGGCGAGCTAGCCAAGCGCTCGCCGACCACTTCTGGCGGCGCTGGCTGCGGGAATATCTGCCCACATTGATACCCCGCGGCGAGCCGAAGAACAACGCGAGGCCGCTACAAGTTGGCGACGTGGTCCTGGTGGTCGACAACACACTGCCCCGGAACACCTGGCCGATGGGGATTGTGGAGCGCACGCACCCTGCAACTGACGGCAGCGTCCGGGTGGTCGAAGTACGGACCAGAACTGGAATCTTCCGACGCCCGGTGAGCAAACTCGTCGTCCTGGAGAAGAAAGAGGAGGCTTCGCGAGCTACGCCGGGAGGAGAAATGTTGCGGACGCCGAACTCCCCGTAGCAATAATGAACAAAGTAGGATTATGATACTAAAATGTTTGTGATTGGTCGCGGAGTCAGGCCTCCGACAGGTTTGGACAAGTCGAAACCTGTCGGAGAGCGGACACGGACTAAAGTGATCGGATTGGTGGGTGGCCAAGAATTTTAATAAAGTACACTAAGGGCCACCCACTACTTCCACCCATGAACCGGTGTATATTAGACGGACAGATTTAGATTAAGTTCAGTTCAATAAGTTCAATCAGATCATCGATAGCAGACAACAAGAATAAATCCAGAATAGAAACCAAGACTTTTATTTGAAGAACCATACAGTCCACACCCTACAACCCCCAAACACAACAAAAGATACAAAAAATGTTGGGCATTTCTTTACACTCACAGAAATAAAGTACCTATGCCTTAACAGAAAAAAAAAAAAAAACATTTTGATTTAAAACGCCGTATTGTGCGAGGAAACGGCGATGACATCCTTTAGAAAACAATGGGGTACCTTTGTATGCCAGTGCGGAACCATTGTACACCATGATTTATAAAGTTTCCGCTTGAAGCGCACCGCTGCTACTTTTCTTTCGTTATTGGCCGTTTTATGGGTTCTTGCAATTCGTGACCGAGATTTATAATTTACATATTTTTAGGGGAGACTGAAAGATATGAAAGTTTAATTTAATTTTGTGTTGGTTAGGCAGTTCTGTTAAGGTTGCACCATAAAAAAAAATATTGACTTATATTCCATCAAATAAATTAAAATTAAAAGAACATTACTGGCACCACACACCATGGCACACCGTGGCTATAAAATTTGAAGAAAAAATGTTATTCTATTCACAGAGACTATTAGAGACATCGCCGCGCATACTGTATCCATTAAATCAGCACATGAGTCTGATCTGACCCCTTAGCCCTTTCCAACCGAGTTGAAGTGATCGTGAGTTTCGACTTCACAAAATTCTGAGCACGATCGAGCGACTAGCAAATTATTCCTGAACCTCACGTATGTGAGGATCTGACTGCTGGAGACCAGATTGAATGAGATTTTTTCCAGTATTCTTCCCACGACCTCTGAACACTTTCCAAAGGATTAATAAGTTTTTACTGATCTATGCGAAAATTTTACTCCCGGTTGCAAGGGGTTATCGTTGTTTTTCGGTGGTTATCAAAACAAAACTCAGCTGTTTCATAGAAACGTTCTCCCTGCCACCATGTATTTAATTGCCTTACCTACAGCTTTTTTTCGGCTTGTTACAAGTATCCAATGGTGATGCTTAGGTACCGTCAGCCTTTTTTTTATGTGGGAAATTATCATATAACTTCTCCCGCTCTGGGCGTAGCGGGAGGGCGTTTCAGACTTTTACTGACTAAAACCCACCCGTGTTCCTTCAGTTGCTTGTGCCAAGGGCCACGGTAACTCTTTCGAACAACCCGCGACCCTGGCAAACGTACCGTCAGCCTCAACAAGATGTTAATATCGACAAGAATTATTTTATTTGTCAGGCTGACTGTACATCCATCCTTCTTTAATCTGGAAGGTTAGGCTCGTTAGCTTAGGTCGTTAGGTTAGGCTAATATTGCTATTGACGCGAGATAAGAAAAAGCAGCCTGTTACAAACACTAGTAAAATTATTAAATAGTTCTCTTTTTGTTTTATTGTCCCACTGCTGGATAAAGGCCTCCCTACTCTCTTCCCACCTCTCTCTGTCCAGAACTGCCAAGACCAATCTTTATGACTATTATTAACTAATTCAATTTCAATTAATGACATAATTTATTGAATATGATTACCATCAATTAATACAATTACAGTGAAGACAGAATTTATTGAATATGACTTATTATTAATTTAATACAATTTAAATGTTTAATAATATAACAAATGTTTAATTTTTGAATTGTATTTCATTCTAAATATTTGTACGCTATAGAATGGCAGGATATGTTGGAACCAAAAATGTTAACCATCTATTGTACCGTATTCTAACAAATAAATATTTTTGATTTGATTTGATTTGATTTGATATGAAAGGAGTCCAGTTCATCCCGCTATCACCGTCTGGGCCTGATTTTACCTACTATCCGTTTAAAACAACATCTTCACAAGTTATAGGCAGCATCATCGACACCTGTTTAGTCTTTTCCCACCTAGGTACTGTAGTGCGATTCTGTAACCATCTCACCGTGAAAATTTAGGTGACGTCATATACCCGTATGTATAATATCCAGATACAAATAGCTTTATTAAAAAAATATTCCTAAGAAGCTCCATCGTATAAAGTTATGTGCAATCATTGCAAGAGCGTCTTATATTAAAATAATAATTCACAAAGACACCGTTTAAGTGCCAGGTATTAAACATATTTATCATACTTTGTATTAAAATAATAAATATTTGCAAACTTGCATTTTGTAAGATAAAGCGAAGGAAACGTTTTGTCTCGAGAGACGGGAGCCAATGTATCATGATAAAATTGAATAGAACTCTGAGAATTCAGTTTTAGAAATTCCGGTACTTTTATTAAGGAATAAGGAACATCGTAAGCTTTGTAGCTACACAAAAATTTGTTTGTTACAAGACGTTATTTTTCCTGTGGACTAACATTTTCTTTTATAATTTTCTAAACTAATAATAAAGCTAAAATGTTTTTTTGTTTGTTTGAACGCGCTCATCTCTGACATCACGCTAGGACTCTTAGGAGCGTAACGAAAAACAAAAAGTAAGGAAGAACTCTTAGCGAAAATGAAGTAGATAATAGCACGGCCAGGCGGGCGATGCGATGCGACGGGGAAAAAGAAATTTCACGCGAACGAAGTCGCAGTTAGAAACTAGTATATTATATTTATTAGAGTGAAACCTTGCGAAGTAATTGAAAACTACTCAGTGCATTATAAACAAAATATGGCGCGGATCGATTCGATTCAAATTAAGATTGTATTTAAACAGAAGTTCATTTCGAACATGCCAGTTTTATATATATGACGGCGCAGCAAGTGGCGCCGCATAGTTTTGTTACAAAGTTATTGGAATCACCGAGAAGGTCGCATAATAGTAACTGGCTGGTGACAGTCACTCTAGCAGAGCGTCGTATCGATGGTTGCTTGGCGGCTGTCTCCTGATGACAGAAAATTATGGCAGGGGAGCCGCTGTCATTGTTTTACCCATAGACATATATATAGTTTTACCTCTGACACCAGCAACCCAATAAAGATAATATAGATAAAGATCAATAAATAAAGACAATAAATATAGCTGTGATTTTGACAGACTTGAAAATGGCAACAACCCAAAAGCAACCTTTTTATAACAGCGATAAAGATCACTGTGAAATAACTGTGAACGGACTGAACTATATTCTAGCACAATCCAGATGATATTGAAGCTGCTACACGACGACCACTTCGATAAGGCTATCCTGGGCCGTTAGATATAATAATTTGATATACGAGACTAGAGAAAATAATGGCACCCGACTTATCAGCTTATTCAGAACAGAACAATCCAACCACATATTTCTTGAACTCCTAAAAGTCCATTTCAACCATCCATCCATTTTGAGTCCTTTAAAATCAAAAAAAAAAAATACCGAACACACCGTCCCCGTGACCTGAATGTTGCTACCGTCTTTGTTCCTAAATCAGGTTAAAAAGACAACATTTCTTTGTATCCAAAGCTCTGACAAGAAATAGTGCCGTATTTCTCTAGGATCCTCATCTACGCGTTTTCTTTCAGCGTAATATAGGTAAGAATACCGAATAAATGTATTGAGGTTGCTAAACTTCTCTTTTCTTTAAAAGCTTTAAGTAATTTAAAGTATTCCACAAAGGAATTCTTTCGTTTGTAGTTACAATTTTCTTTTTCTGTTCTAGTTTTTTGCCTCCATCATAAAGATTAAAACGTCATGGCAGTCTATTGAGAGCACGCGCAGGTAATACGAAATATTGAATGATTAAAACTTTATGATTCAATATCGTAAACCCACTTTAAGAGTTAATTGTTGTTTTGTCTAAATGGCCCTATTTTGTTTTTCCTTCCTTAACACATTAAATAAATTTTTATTTATTTCAATCTGGTTTTTTTCAATCATGTGTTTTAAATACATTTGAATGTTGTTTGTCGGAAATATTTCATAATAAGTTAGTGGTTTTTAAATTGCTCATCAGTGTAGGTAGGAGGGGCCCGTGGCTAAATAATAACAGCCGCACAGGTCGATCGATCAGGTTAAGCTACGCTTGCCGCGGTTGGTCTGTGGATGGGTGACCATCTTTACATACCGAGACCCCTCCGTGCCTCGGAAAGCACGTTAAGCCGTTGGGCCCGGCTGTCATTCGTAGATCTTTGACAGTCGTTACGGGTGTCAGAAGCCCGAAAATCTGACAACCAGTCTTACCTAGGGGTATCGTATTACCCAGTAACTGGGTTGTGGAGGTGGAGACCCTGGAGCCCTCATTCTTGGATGGGGTGGTTCAGTCCCTGTTCCCGTGCAGGGACAACTTCACCCCGCCAGTGATGGACCCTCCGCGGGGGATAGCTCGGCCAGCTGAGGAGGAAGAGGAGGCCCCTCCTGTCACGGAGTCGGAACTCAGCGCGGCGATTGTGCATATCCGCGCCAAGAAGACGGCTCCGGGCCCCGACGGTGTCCCGGCGAGGGTGGTGGCAATTGCCGCCACTCAAATGGAGGAGCGGTTTCGGAACCTCTTTAGCGCATGTCTTGCGTCTGGGAGGTTCCCGAAACCGTGGAAGGAGGGGCAATTGTGCCTCCTTCGCAAGGAGGGCCGCCCGGCAGACTCCCCCTCGGCATACCGACCCATCGTCCTGCTCGATGAGGTCGGCAAAATGTTCGAGGGGATAATCGCTGCCCGCCTAAAGGGCCATCTCCGGAATGTGGGGCCGGACTTGTCGGACGCTCAGTTCGGTTTCCGGGCTGAGCGTTCCACGGTGGACGCGCTGGCCCGCCTTAAGGGCCAGGTGAAGGAGGCGATGGAAGCGGGGGACGGATTGTTGGCGGTGTCATTCGACATAGCCAACGCCTTCAACTCTGTTCCCCACAGCACCATCCTAGAGGCGCTCCGATTCCACGGGGTGCCTCAATACATGCGGCGTCTACTGGCCAGTTACCTGGAGAATCGGGCGATCGTCCTCGTGAACAGGGCTGGCCAAGTCCGGCGGTACGCAGTCGAAGCCGGCGTTCCACAGGGGTCAGTCGTAGGACCTCTCCTCTGGAACGTCGGCTACGACTGGCTCTTGCGGGGAACTCTCCTCCGAGGCACGAATGTCATCTGCTACGCGGATGACACTCTCCTCACCGCCCGGGGGGAGAGTTTCAGGGAGGCGGCGAATTTGGCCTCAGCGGGCGGATCCTTGGTCGCAGGGAGGATCCGCCGCCTAGGATTGATGGTGGCGCTGCACAAGACCGAGGCCGTGTTCTTCCACGGGCCTCGGCAGCGCCAACCACCAGATGCCCACATCTTTGTGGAGGGCGTCCGAATTGAGGTGAAGGCCCAGATGAAATATCTGGGTCTTGTAATCGACAGCAGGTGGCGTTTCGGCCCGCATTTCAGCGGGCTGTCGACGCGCCTGCTGAAGACTGCGGGCGCCCTCTCGTGGCTACTGCCCAACTTGGGGAGGCCCAGCGCGCGATGCCGGCAACTCTACGCCGGCATCTTGAGGAGTATGGCCCTTTACGGGGCCCCTATTTGGGAGGACTCCCTCCGCAGGAGGGAGAACGCTGCCGCATTGCGGGCACCCCAAAGGGCTATAGCCCAGCGGGTGGCGAGGGCCTACCGCACGGTCGGCTTTTCAGCGGCATGTGCTCTGGCTGGCACCCCGCCTTGGGAACTCGAGGCGTGGGTGCTCGCCAGAGTATATGAATGGACGGCGGGGCGGAGGGCGAGAGGAGAACGCACCGCCCCGGAAGAGCGGGAAGCCGTCCGGCGGGAGGCGAGGGACGCCATCATCGTCCATTGGACGGCGGACCTCGCCACCGCAGCCTTCGGCCGCCGAACCCTCGACGCGATTGGGCCGGTCCTGCGGGACTGGCTCGAGCGGCCGCATGGGTTCCTCTCCTTCCGTCTGGTGCAGGTGCTGTCCGGACACGGTTGTTTCGGACCTGTACCGGATCGGACGAGAGGAGACGCCGTCGTGTCACGACTGTGGCGCGGTGGAGGACACGGCGCAACACACTCTCGAGGTGTGCCCTTCGTGGTCCGGGCCGCGCCGCAGTCTCACCGCGGCGATCGGAACGGACCTCTCGCTCCCCGGCCTGGTCAACGCCATGCTGGGGGATGAGGGGTCCTGGGCGGCAGTTGCCTCCTTCTGCGAACACGTCATGTCCCAGAAGGAGGCGGCGGAGCGCGTGCGGGAGGAAGACCCTCTCGCGGCGCCGCTCCGAAGGCGGAGGAGGGGCCGAAGAAGACGTCAGTATGACAGTCATCTCCGACTCCTCCCAGGTGGAAGCCAGCAGGCGACGGGTGCGGGGGTTTCACTCTCGCCTGCATCGCACAGGCTTACACCAGTGCCGGACGGGAATGGCCAGGTGTTCCCGGCCCATCCCGTAGCCCCCCACCCGGGGGGACATGCAGGGCCCGCCAGCTAGGCGGGCATGCGCCGGGGGGATTGTGGACGCAAAGGCTGAGCCGGATTCCCATGACCCCCCCATCAAGGCGATGAGGGAACACCGCTGAGTTTTAGTGGGTATACTGCCACTCTGGCAGGGAGTCCCACATACTCCGTTCCGTCCCCCGACGAGCGGAGATGCGTAATGTCATTTCTCAGCGAAAAAAAAAAAAAAAAAAAAAAGGCAGTCGCTCTATGTAAAATACTGGTATTTAGCTGCATCCGGTTAAACTGGAAGCCGACCCTAACAAAGTTGGGAAAAGGCTAGGCAGATGATGATCAGTGTAGGTAGGTATAGGAGGACAGAGGTAGTTTAATGCTCATTTAAACTTTTTCTATACAAAACCTATTTTCCACTTCTTGATTACACCGCCACTTCGAAAGGCTTCTTTATCGCCTCAACAAAATTAAATTAATCCTGGTGTTCGTGTCAGGACCTCGGCGGCGCCGGAGAGGCAGATTAGTCGGAATCCTACAATTAACTCTAGCAAAGCTCTTATATTGTAAATTCAGTCTGACACCGCCTACGTGACAGACTCCTGTTCAGATTAAGGTATTAGACACTGATTTTTGCTGTATCGATGCTGTTTTGCGAATTAAATTAATCTGAATTTAGAGTGCTTTAGGCCTGAAAAAAAAACCATATTCTTATTTGTTGATCAGGTTTTTTTTCTTCTAATTTCTATCAGGCATCTTTTCTGTTTAACTACTTCCTTCCTTGCCACACCCCATCTCGCACAATCCGAGAAAATCCAAAGCTTATCACAGTATTTATAATTTAATTTACGTCTACACAAAATTGATCGTCATAATATATTACCGTCACTGTCCACTTTTACATAATATGTTCCGGAGAATTATTAATCTAAATCTAAAAATGGACAAAGGTCCAATTGTGTTTTTTTAGCGCCTGGGTTAAATACATTGTCATCGTTTATTCCATTTACATTTACATATATACACATTGAAAAAAACTGCCGCTTGAAATACACGATAGATAAAAAACGAAAGGTCCCAAAAATCCAGACGAAACAATCACAATCAAAGTGTTCTCCCTCAAACACATGCCAGAAATAATAAGATGAAATGAAAATATGTCTCGACAAAGTAAGAGAGACTTACTTTGCGCGTGACCAACATATTATGTTACCTATAGCCAAAAGACTTCGCGAGGATCTAGTCAAATTACATCTGAAATCCACCTCGTCTCGCAGAGATAGGTTTCGTAATGTAAATAAGCTGTCAAGTATAGTTCCTTACTATGATATGGATTTAGATATTCTGTGCTTAAAAGCTTCTTGGTTGCGAAAAGGCATTGAATCAAACTGACATATAGAACATGTGAATTATTTTTTTATATTATTTGGTGTCTCAAGGTGGCTACATTTTCATATTCATGTTTTAATGGCCACATGTTTTAAAGAATTCGTAAAAAAATCAAAAAGTCTGTCCATCGTAGGCCTTTGTTGGATTTGGGCCCACAAATTACCCAACAACACGTATGTTAACCGCGGAAAGCGGAGTGCGGAAAGCCGTAGCTTTCTGGATCCAGTCTGCCCTAGATGTCAACGTCTGCCCACCTGACTGGGAATAGGAATTATTTATTGTACAGGTAATACATTAAGCAGATGACATGAGTAGCTTAAAATTTTAAACCTGCTAGGGTAGACAGTTAGTTTATATTTATTAGGTTGTCTCATAAGTTCTTGCCATATTTTATTTTACTAGAATTTTCTCGTATTTAAACTAAAACGAATTCAAGAAAGTTCTAGATCTTTCTAGTAAGGATGAGTATCTTTTATGGTGAGGGTATAAATAGGCGCGGACGCAACGCAATAATTAGTCTTTAGTGAAAATGGATCAGCGTCAACTGCGAGCTATTATGCTATATGAGCATCGACTTTAAAGTCTCTTCAACAGAAACGGCTAAAAAGATTAACACTGCATTTGGACCGGGTACTACTAGCGATCGGACTGTTCGTTTCTGGTACAAGCATTTTGACACCGGTGATATAAGCTGCGAAGATCAACCTCGCCCAGGCCGACCAACCAGCTTCGATGAAGATGCTTTGCGTCACGAACTTGAGCTAAATCCAGACTATAGTATGTACGCGCGATTTAGAGAAGGCGCTTGGACAATCCCACGCGACTATAGATCGTTATCTCAAATCGATGGGATATCGCAAAGTGATGTCACGTTGGACACATCATGCGTTAACGGACCATGACCGGGCCGTTCGTGTGGCCATTTGTCAAAGTTTGTTACTTCATCCGCACAGACGAGACTTTCTCAAGGACATTATTACATGTGACGAGAGCTGGATACATTATGAAACTAACACGCGTCATGCCTATTGGATTCCTCGCGGCGAAAACCCACCAGCCCAGCCTAAACTTAATGAACACGGTCGTAAGATTATGTTGTCTGTTTTCTGAGATTGGCAAGGAATGATTTTCTGGGAACTCCTCGAATCTCATCAGACTATTAACGCCAATCTGTATACGCAGCAGCTTCGTAAGCTAGCAAAGATGTTAAAAATTAAGCGGCCAAAACGACTTGGAGTCCAACTTTTGCATGACAACATTGACAACGCACGACCTCATTGCGCCAAGTTAACACATAAACAGCTGGAGGAGCTAGGATAGCTGACTGTTCCACATCCACCGTATAGCCCGGATCTTGCGCCTTCAGACTTTCATTTATTTCGAGCTCTTAAATTTCATTTACTATGAAAAAAAATCAAAAATTCTGGAAGTATTACAATTGAACTTGAAAATTGTTTCGAGTCCCAGCCTGCCTGATTTTGGGAGAAGGGTATTCAAATTTTGCCCAGTAGATGGCTGACTGTTGTTGATAACGAGGGAGACTATATAATTGATTAAATGTATTTTTATTAATAAAAAAATATTAATCATAATTTGTTTTTTAACTGGCAATAATTTATGAGACAACCTAATATATCTTGGGGCTCGTGGTACGAATTCCAGTGCGGAGACTAGAGAGGTGTTTTCAGGTATGATATGGTATGTGTGTATGTGTAATGTGGGTGGCCTCCGATTTCTAAAAGGTGGTTTTTCCGAGAGTTGAACTCCATAGAAGTATTATCATCAACTTTGTGCAGAAAAGCCATTTCATAGATATGACTCTGTACTACAAAGCAAAAATTCTTCGCAATAATAACACAATTACAAAATCGGTATCATTTGTATTAGGTAGGTACATGCACTATCATCTGCCCCAACTATGTTGGGGTCGGCTTCCAGTCTAACCAGGTGCAGCTGAATACCAGTATTTTACATGGAGCAGTAGCTCCATGTAAAATACTGGTATTGGTTGATTGGTTTGGGAGGTCAGATAGGCAGTAGCCTATCTGACCTCCACAACCCAGTTCCTGCGTAATACGATACCCCTTGGTTGTCAGACTTTCGGGCTTCTGACTAACCGTAACGACTGTCAAAGATCCACGAATGGCAGCCGGGAGCAACGGCTTAACGTGCTTTCAGAGGCACGGAGGGGTCTCGGTATGTAATGACGATCACCCATCCCCAGACCAACCGCGGCAAGCGTAGCTTAACCTGATCAATCGACCTGTGCGGCTGTTATTATTTAGCCGCGGGCCCCTCAACAGCCGAAATTAGGTACATACAGTAGCCATTTATAAAACCTAAATCAGCCGGTTCGATTTGTTTACGCCTGCCCTCGTTCCCTTAAAAGACTTAGGTTTCAACTCCTAGTCCCCAAAACTTGATTCAATACAGGACAAAAATCTTAATTTCTACTTAATGAGCCTTCACCATTTTACCGGTTATCGGATGGTCTCCATAGACTAATCAATTTGTTCCCGTATTATGTGTTAAACGAGCTCTCCCGACAATAGTAATTTCGTGTAGGTACGTGGGCACTGTACCGTGAATAAATAAGGATCAAACGATGTAAAGACATACTTGTATCATATTGCTTTGGTGTTAACGGTACAATTTGGCGGATGGTCACATATCTGGAGTAGGTAAGTAATATTTTACATTGTAATGATTGTGTAGGTAATGGGAGGATTTTTCATTGAGATGAAAGGAGCCTTACGGTTTTGTATTAGCAATGACGTTTGCTTGCTCGAAATTATTGTAATTTTGTTGTTTACGAAGCGTGGGTTTAGGAAGGTTTTTGCATATATCATTTAGTCTGTGAAAATTTGTAATAAAAGGAAGGTAAAATAACACAAACCGTTGACTTCTAAGACCTCTTAGGTATTAGATGATTTTTAATTGATTTCGTAGTTCTTCTTTATTCAATAACGAGAAAGCAGGCTTCGTCTAGGTAGCTAAAACTAATAAATTTTGAAATGATTTATAGCTAGTAACACAAAATACCAAGACGTCCAATTAAATAAAAAAATAGTATCTTCAATTCCCGAACAAACACAGAAAAGCCGAATCAAAACCTTAATGGTCTACAGAATCGGTACGGAATTCAATAACATTGGCAAAACGATTCGTAGAAAATTCAATAAGACTGAAATTGAGAGCCGGTGAAGTAATATCGTGAAAACCCAATTCCCCTCATTAGAAACGCGTTCAAATTCAAATGGGGTTGAAAAAACCCCGTCTCCGGCTTCCCGGCTGGCGATTGGCTATTCAAAATAATTTTCGAGTCCGATTAGCCAACCGAGATATCGATGAGTTTACATCGAAATTTTATTGGAACGAACTGAATGGATTAGGGAATGATAAGGCTTTGACAATATCGGGTTGCTCTGTTTATTTTTTGCTTAGGTAACTGACCTGAGCAAGGCCTCTTTATGTTTTTCAATTTGAGCTTTTTATACTGATTACTGGCTCTTTTGTTTTTAACCGACTTCAAAAAGGAGGAGCTTATCAATTCGGTCGGATGTTTCTATTTTTTATTTATTTTTTATGGATGTTCGGGCATAACTCCACCATATATGGACGGATTTGCAAAATTCTTTTTTTTTCGATTGAGGTTTGTTTCAAAATGGTCCCATTTAAATTTCGTAAAGATCTGGTGATGAGTTTTGGAAACAGACAACGGAACTCTTCAATAAATACAAGTAAAACAACCGCGATGCATTGTTTACGCAATCGCACCACATAACATAACGTCTGTACCCTATAAACGTAGATGCAGCATCCTGTCACTGAAATTTACATAGCAAGTTATATGAATTTGTTTGGGGTAGGTATAACTAAAAAGTGAAAAATAAAAACTTTTTTATAAAAAAAAACACCCGACTTCCAAAACGAAAAATAACTTTAATTTTGGAAGTCGGTGTCGTTGGTTCCTCATTTTCGTTTTTGACACCGACTTCCGTTTTATTAGGTATCGAAATCATAATATTTTCGTACAACTTGAGGTTTGGAGACTTACGTACTATACTCCTAGCCATTCCTTAACTACGTATGTTTTAAACTAAGATTCTGGTTTATTTCAGTTTCCAACATAACAGTTAAAAAAATAATTTAAAAACTAACCGTCTTAAAATAATAATAATAATAATATTTAGTTACAAGTACATAAAAAACCGGCCAAGCGCGAGTCGGATTTGCGCACGAAGGGTTCCGTACCATTATCTATAAAAACGGCAAAAAAAAATCATGTCTGTTGTATGGGAGCCCCCTTAAATATTTATTTTATTCTGTGTTTTAGTACTTATTATTATAGCGGCAACAGAAATACATCATCTGTGAAAATTTCAACTGTCTAACTTTCACGGTTCATGAGATACAGCCTGGTGACAGACCTTCGGACGGACGGACGGACAGCGGAGCGGGAGTAATAGGGTTCCGTTTTCCCCTTTGGGTACGGAACCCTAAAAAAGGAGGTGCGGAAAACCTCACACGGCGGAAATAATCCAATATTTTTGGGACTTATATGTTTGAGCCATTTGGGGTTGAAACACTAAGGCCATGGGGTCCGAGTGCCCACTTGGTTTTTCGTGACATTGACAAGCGGTTGTTCGACTCTTCACGTGACTAAAAGGTTGCCCTTTTTTTGGCCAAAGAACTAGCAATGCCATATAACGTGCCAATGCTTCCAACCTTTCGGGCACTATTCCTGTTGACAGCGATGCGGGCGAATTTATCCACTAAATATTGAAATCACTCACTACTGGCAGACTCAAACAATACCGGCATAAACTAATTACCTACACATCTCAAACCTCTAAACAACCTACACACTCACTAAACAATAGCAACAATCGATTGATACGTCCTTCTGACATACAGCTTCCCGCTCCGTTAAATTACAAAGGAATCCCAAAAACCTCAAATTAGCTGCCTCCGTAGCAAAATCATAAAGTCGTAAATATACATTTTTGTGTGTTCAAAGAGCTGTATGTTGATTGTGTTGTATCTCATGACAAAGGCTTTCAGCCTCATTAGGCAGAAGTACGAAAAGCTTTGAAAAAAACTCGCTTTCCATCTTTTGAAGGGGAACCAAAATTGGCTATTGAGAGCGATCCATTAATACGATGAATTCTGATACATTGGAGAATTGGCTCTTATAATATAAACTGAGAGGTCTAATTGGTAGCAAGATTGTATGCAATGGGGGGTTGATGGCTGGAGAATAGAATACGGTTTCAAAGAAAATTGTTATTACTTTATCTCGTACTAGTTTGGTAGTTAAGTGGTACTACTATAGTCTGTCGTTATTGAGAAGAATCATTTACTTCACTTTAAAACCGTGTAGTGGATATTTGTGTATTCATATTTAAATATAGACAATGTGGAGACAACAATACGACAATTAATGAAAACACTGACAATACTAACGCCTAGGAATATTTTAGGAATATTTTTATTGAACTATTAAAGAAGTCGTTTTATTTTTTTTTTCATAAAATAGTTGTCATACAGGGTGAAATTTAATTCATGGGCATATTTTTAAGGGGTCCTTGTACTCATCATTATGAACAACTTTTAAGTACTATGGGACCAAACCTGAAATCGCGAAAAAAAATCAGCTCTTCCCTACATTTTGACGAGTTATGCGAACATAAATGCGAGGAACAGCTGACTTTTTTTCGCGAGGTTTAGTCACATAGTAAAAGTTGTTCATAATTATGAGTACAATGACCCCTTGAAAGAATACCCATGAATTTAATTTCACCTTTTAGTGACTAAACTATTGGATATAATTGGTTGAATTTCTGTATGCAGTCTGCAAACGTTTTAGATATCGGTACGCAGTTTAGCTTATTGTCGTATTGTCGTCTCCACCTTGTATGTATGTGTATTTTAGATTAACTGTGTATTAAAAAGATCGAACCAAACCGTACCATAGCCCAGCACCTGGTCTAGGCTATGGTTTTTACTGCGTCATTGCTTTTGGACTGCAATTGGTCTAATTGAGAACAGTCGGTCGATTCTGTAAAAATCTCACCGTGAAATCATAAGTGAAGTGGGCACTTAATACTGTTAATCCCTACCATTACGGAATGACAGGGCTCACTTCCCGCTCACTTCACCTAAATTCTCACGGTGAGATTTTTACAGAATAGCACTGCAGTAACTTTGCGGCCTCTGGTCTGTTTCCGTCTTTTTACAAAACGAGTTCGAACTTTAGACCTAGCCTAAATCTGCGAGACAGTTATTGTGTTTTAAAGTTTACCCCGACGAACGTAAAGTTCTTAATGCTAAATTTACAACTTAGACTCAGCTTTAACGTCATTTTTTGTAATAAAAACTTTAACTTTGTCGGATTATATGGTAGTTCGAAATTTAAAAATGGCTCGATGGTTTTAACCTGGGTCTAAAGATAAACCTTGTTTTGTAATAAGGCAGAGTTTAATGGTGGGTCCACACGATACAGACTTTCATACAGACTTCTATAGAATTTTGTCTGTGCGACTTTTTATCACACCGACATTTGTCTGTACTGCTTAGTTGCACAGACAAAATTCTATAGAAGTCTGTATGAAAGTCTGTAGTCTGTATGAAAGTCTGTATCGGGTGGACCCACTATTAACCTCTTTAGCATAAAAAGTTTAGGTACATTTACAAATAATTTTTCGCATACCCCATAATATTCAAATAGCACTCCTCTTAATGTCAGGTTTTGTAAGAAATCTACATACACCTACTTTATTCAAAATCGTCCAATACATTTTATTGCTATAATAACCGCGACCTAAATGCGTACACGCATCAATTATGATGACTAAGTATGTGTTGCTTCACTATCAGAGTTCATCTACCACCCACGGGCAGATTCCTGCATAAGATACTCGTCTGACATTAAAGTTTGTTAGAACAATCGTTTGATCAAGATGGAACTTTCGTAATTCCATTAGGTGCTAATATACAATGCGTGTCATATATCTTCATCTATATTATGTAAACTTATAAGATGATAAGCACAATACGCCAAAATAGTCTTAAGTGTCGCCATTTCATTGCAAAATGTATTTATTTATTTATATAATACTTCAAGCACATAAATGTACAGAGGCGGACTTACTGACATAGGCATTTTCTACCAGTCAACCTTTGGGTGATGCAGAGACATGGGGGTATTTAAAGTTGTGTTATAACATTAAAAACTGGTTTTCATAAAAAAAAAAACGTCACTAAAAGTTAGACTTTTGTCCTTCAATATCTACTTATCCATAACGTTCCCTGGTATGGTCCAGTACAAAAAATGATCACAATACAAGTGACAGTACAAGTAACTCTCGGTTTTCTTAAGTGTCTTTTTACACGTGTTATTGTAATGTCTTACTTAAGGTAGTAAATTTGCACAGATAAAAAAAATATTAAATAATAATATATAGTTATATAAAAATGAAATGTTTGTTGATAAGCGCATCATTTGAGAACGGCTACACGAATTTGGCTATTTTTTATTTTAAAATGTTCGTGAATTAGGGTTTTATGAAAAGGAAAATTGGAAAAGTTTCCCGGATGATTTTCAAATACGGAAAAAATTGAACGCCTTTTTTTCATTGGGATGTTTCTATGAATTATTGAAAATTGGACAGAGTCTGTTGGGTCAGATAGTAGTATAAATAAATATAAATGTTAAAAAGAGTATTGAAATCCTAATTCGGTAAACGTGTAGATACGAAGGAGCTTTGTCAACTGTTGTTTTGTAGTGTAGGTAGATAGACTTCTCACATTGCACAAGAAGAAACTGAATTGAAAGAAGCGTAAGTAGCTTTCTTTTGGTATCTACATGTCTTCATAAACTGTAAGTGGTATAGTCTGAACACAGTTTCAGTCCGGCCGTGAAGAGAATGCGTCCCTGATGCCTTTCAGTGCGACAATTCTAGTAGCTAATAAAGATCAAATTCGCAAAGCGCGTATTCGTTTATATGAAACTGGCAGGTGTCAAGAACGCATTCTCTTGTCGGCCGCACTGTAAGTTGATGAAATAGTAACTTCATCAAACTGCCTTCATAGCACTCTCAATGTTACCTGTTACATATTCTGTAGACATTCTACTGAACAGAAAGTCTCATTACCAGTATTGGGAAAACATTACATCTTTGTATTATGCTTGTCTTAAGGCGCGGTAAGAAGCAATTTTTTAAGTAATTGACAATAACGCATTGCGGCAACAAATAAGGTTATAAACAGCGATGCGTTTGATGTTAGTTGAATCGAAATAGCACCAAAATAAAAGTAGTTTTGCAGTTTTAATTGAACTAAAAAAAAATCAATGCACGTCTCAGTGGAATATTTTTTAGGTATTTATTTAGTTAGATTGATTCCTATTATTATCATCATATAAAATATGAAAGTTTAAGCTCAAAATTTTGAGAAATAATTATGCGACGATTTTACTATCATGAAATATTTTTGAAAAAGTGTTCTCTTTGAACATTAAACAATACACAAAAAAAAATATGGCTTGTAACATGTACAGTTACGCCTAGGTGTGTGACAAAAAGCTGAGCGGCTTACGGTGTCCTACGTTTGGGCAGTGCCTTAAAAAATTGACCCGCATTCTCCGTCAATCAATCTGCCAAGCCTTTTCCCAACTATGTTGGGGTTGGTTTCCAGTTTAACTGGATGCAGCTGAATACCAGTATTTTACATGGAGCGACTGCTTATCTGATCGCCACAACCCAGTTACTGAGTAACACGAGCCCCAGAGCTTCCGTGTTTACCTTAATTAACCATTCAAAAAACACGCTAATTAGTAAGCTACACCTTTCTTATCGCTGACAAGTATCAACTGCGCTAATTATAAAGCGAAATTAATATTCCAAAAATAAGTTAACAGATTATTTGATTATGGTAGCTATTATTTAATAAACATTTACATTAATTAAAAACTGGCTTGTCTAGTACAAGTATCTCCTTTAAATATGCCTAAATAGAGATAAATAAATTTGGTAAAAGATTTCTAGCTAAATGAGTAATTCATGCGTGGCAGCCACATCGTAATCTTAAACACTGGCTGACAGGGTGTCATCTCCACTGTGGAGGTCCCTTATTAAATCAGTTATTTAATTATAACTTTAATTTACATTTTTATTTTCATTTTCATTTTCATTTTTCATTTTAACTTTGATTCTAATTTGTCATTTAAATTATAATCCACATTTAAATTTTCATTTATGTTTGTGTAATATTGTTATTTATATTGTACCTACCGATGGATCTTTGATATCTGAATTAATTATTTTTTTATAGCATTAAGTATTTTTTTATTGCCAAATGCGTCTGTTCTTGCCCTCGATCTTGCTTAATAATAATGCTAATGAATGATAATTTTTATTTGGGAAAATAAACGGTTATACATTATTAAAACAAGTTATTAAAATTAATGACACGTGCGCTTACAATTTTGGTACAAAAAATTATATAATTAATACTGTTGATGTGAGTGTGTATGATTGAGATTAGTTCACAAATAAGAGGAATCGTATGTGTGAGGTGGAAACCTCGGGAACTTTTATCCGGCACTAAAACTGATTTTTAACTAACTACGATCGTGAATCCTAAAAATATATTATACACAACATTATTTTTAGTATATGGCAAAACCGAAACACGTGTCTAGTATTTTTATGTAAAGAATGTACAAAATTTCAAAACTGTATCATGAAAAATCACGAAGTTATGTTACCTGATTGTCCGTACAAAAAGTTGGTTACCACTTAACAGGCGCTACCGGCCGACCAGCTTTGACCTGTGTTGTGCGCGGATATGTAATTAGTATCGCTCGGTGTCCAACTGTTTACCATTTTTAAATATTTTTAGGACAAAATAAAGCAGGTTTTAAAAATTATTGGAATCGATTCAGTTACTTATTCTAACATAGTGTAAAAATTATTAGAATCGATTCAGTTACTTATTCTGAATAAACTATATTCAGGTTTGCAGTATACCAAAAATAATGTTGAATATAGCAAAAAGTTCAAACATCTTTGGCCCAAAATTGAGTTGCGCGAACTCCGCTCACTGACACAGTCATAAGATCATCAAATGCGATGAGGCCAGGCTATGAGCATTTGGTATAATTGATTAAGTATTTCATGAAAATATAGTCACATTTTGAAACAAAACTTAACAGGTAATCAAAATCTTCCAATCTCAAACCATTCCTATAATTTTCGTCCTCGTTTCATTTTCTCATCACCGGCTATTAGATTTGCTCACAATTTTTCTAATAAGTCGGCAGGAGGTAGGAGGTGCATAATAAAATGGCCGTGTAATTTCATGTATCGCAATAAGTACATTAGCGTGGCAGGTGCGAACGTTGCCATTTCGGGAGGAGATTCTGGAAGGGGTTACGTAACTCCTTCGGAACTTGGTTTTGGTCTGATGTAAGGTGTGAAAGAGGCATACATTGTCTATAGAAGAGAAAACTTAAATTTGGTCTTGCAACACAGAAGAAGAAGGACAGTGGAGAAGTTCAGTAGAGTGGAGCAGTGGTGGCCAAGTTGTAACGGCAGTGATTTACGGGTTGTAGGGATCGAATCCAGACAGCCGCTTAAGGGTGAGTTTCCACAGAAGCGGAGCTGGGCGAAGCGGAGCAGAGACGTGCAGGAATCGACTAATCACAATGGTTGAAATCCTCAACGCGTCACTCGTCTCGTCTGTGATTGGACGATTCCTACACGTCTCCGCTCCGCTCCGCGCAGCTCCGCTTCTGTGGAAACGCACCCTTACTTTGTGTAAGCTATTTCATCAACACTGCTCTCAAAACGCTGAAGGAAAACATCGTGAGGAAACTGGCACATCCTATAGCCAAAAAATTCGAAGACATGCGACATCTACCTACCCGCACTGGGCCCGCGTGGTGGATTACGGCCCGCTCCCTGTCATCGAGAGGAGGCATGTGACCCAGCAGTGGGGCTGATTTTGAATATGACCACTGGAAGGACTTGCCAATGTTTGCTTTATTTTGTACGGTCCTTCTAAAAGACCAAAATTCTGTCTGTGGAAATTGGGTCTAAATGTCTGTCAGTCAATGGGGAGCTTTTTTGGTAACAGTGGGTCAAGAAATGTTATCCCACAGAACAAAACATGCATTATTCAATGTAGTACAATTGTGCACGACCACATAATGTGTAACCTATAATGTGTATACAGAACCTAAGTGATACATAGACATTAATATAACCGTATGTAAGTGAATAATGCCATATTGTAATCCTTCATACTTGTAGTAGACTTAGTGTTAGACTTAAGCAATAGTTAGTGTTTATGTCATGTTTTCATTATAATTATAATTTATCAGATAGTTCGTAGTACATAGAAGCTAATAATGTATAAGTTACCTATGTATACTTCATAAAAATTAACGAAAAACGTAAATATTGTCACGCGGCTCTCATCACGGTAAAGTTTCGAGGTACTTAAGAAAGTTACCCGGTATCCTGCCTCGCTCTGATTGGCTAATCGAGATCCTTTGTGATTGGCTGACCAGTTAAAGTACCGTTATGGCAAGCTGTGATTAGTTGGCCGGGTAAAGTACCGTTATGTACCGTTAGGTTGAGCAGTATAAAAATAGGGACATTTTGTCATTCGATATTCAGTCAACAGCAAGCAATCCTGAAGAGAACACTTCAAATCCAGTAGTACAACAAGAAAATAAATAAGAAGAGAACAATACACCGAGCGTTTTATTATCAAGTGCAAGAAATCAGCGCGTCAGTCTCTGCATAAACCACTTCCGAAGCTGACCCCAGCCCGCACTAAAAACTTCCACGCCGCCGCTTCAACCTCCGGCAATACTTCGCGTTAATAACAAAGCTCCTGAGCGATCCCGAATATTATTGGTCCTTCGCAGCCGGATCATCAGCCAGCATCAAGAAAATGGTTTTAACACGAAGTCAAGACGGGGAACGAACAAAGCGCCGGCAGGAAGAGCTGAGGACACCTACGGCCGTAGAAGAGACCGCGCCAGGAAATGCCCGCACCAGTGGCACATCGAACACCGCTACCGACACGTCGGGCAACAGCAGCGGAACCAGTGGTTCGACCGCCACGGAGGAAACTACCACTACATCTGGAACAGAAGACACCAGCGCCGCGTCCCGCAAAGAAAAGGACAAAGTATCGCAGCGCACGTTGAAACCCACGAACGCTCGGTCACGCTGCTCGGCAGTTTCTCGTAAAAAGCAACTAGCGGATTTGAAGGCGAAAGAAAGGTTGGCCGAACTGAAGCTCGAGCAAACAAGAGCCGAAATAGAGTTACAACAAGTGCGGGTCCAGCGTCTTCAAGCAGAAGAAGACACCTCAGAAGATGAAGAAGAATTAGAAGATGACCTAGCTTCAGTCCGAATAAGTACATGGTTAAAAGAACCTGAAGCAAGTCAACCACAACCATCGCAAGAGGCCAAGAAGAAGCAAGAAGACCCCGTTGAAGTAACACCAAGGCAAGAAGATACACGTCAGCCTCTAATAGACGTGAGCACCCTCGCCGCCGCTCTCTCTCAAGCGGTAAGAAGCACAAGGGAACCTCCGAAGTACATTCAAGAACTACCGCTATTTAATGGAAACTGTGCAGACTGGCTCGGTTTCAAGGCGGCTTATGAAGAGACATTGAAGTACTTCACAAGAACAGAAAACGTGGCGCGCATACGTCGTAGCTTACGAGGAACAGCAAAAGAAGCGGTCGGCTGCCTAATAGTAAGCCAACCAGACCCAGAAATTGTCATGGACGCCCTGCAAAGAAGGTTCGGAAGACCAGAAGCACTCATCCACGTTGAAATGGAGAAGCTCAAGTCACTGAACCGGGTCACAGACAACCCCAGAGAACTATGTATCTTCGCCGGCCGAGTAACAAATATAGTGGGCACCATCGAAGCACTGAGAAGGACACAATACCTACACAGTCCTGAGATGGCGCGAATAATAAACGAAAAGCTCACTCCCATACTGAAAAGCAAATGGTACGACTACGCCGCGAAAAAGAAAGAAGATACACCTGAATTAAAGAAGATCTCCATGTTTTTAAACGAAGAAGCAGACAAGTGCGGCGCCTACGCTCTACCAGAGATGACCAATGACCACTACATGGGAAGAGATCGAAAGAATAGAAAGACAGAACGCATCTTCGCTACAGAAAGAAGAACGACATCGGATGAACACTGCCCGCAGTGCAAACAAAACCATAAACTACCTGACTGCCAGCAGTTCGTCGCACTCGATACAAACTCCAGATGGGAAGTAGCAAAGAAAAATAACATGTGCTACCGCTGTCTGCGAAGCAAACATCGCCGACTTCAATGCAAAGCCCCACCGTGTGGGAAACAGGGATGCCCCATGAGACATCATAAGTTGCTGCACCATGAGAAGAATCAAGATACGTCAAGCGACTCCGCCAGGAAAGAAACAGCAGCACCAGCACTAGAAGTCACATCAACAGTGAAACCATGTGACCGTCGACGTGCATACCTGAAGATCGCTCCCGTCATACTAAAGGGACCGCACACAAGCATCGAAACATATGCACTACTAGATGAAGGAAGCACAGTCACACTGGTGGACGCATCGATAGCTGACGTCATAGGAGCCGACGGACCCACAAACACTATGTGGATCCAAGGAATCGGCAACGAAATTAAACACGACAGCAGCAAAATCATTAACCTCAGCATAAGAGGAAAGTACGCAGAGGAAGAATACAAAATAGAAGCCGCACGTACAGTGGAAAGACTGAATTTCACACCAGAGACGATATACGACCGCCACCTGGAAGATTGCGAACACCTGATCGACATCAAGGATCAGATCGCATACGAACGTGCTTCACCTAAGTTGTTGATTGGTCAAGATAATTGGCACCTCATAGTGTCAAGGAAACTACGCACCGGACGCCGTAACCAGCCAGTTGCCTCCCTCACACAACTCGGCTGGGTCCTCCATGGCTGTCACAGCTCACTCACAGCCAAGGTAGCGTTCTGTGGAAAACTCAGAGAAAAAGAAGATGAACCATCAATGGAAGAAACAATCAAGGACTACTTCAAACTCGAATCCTTGTGCATCGAGCCAAAGAAACCAAAAGAAGATCCAGAACAGAAAGCCATACAGATACTAGAAGAAACCAGCAAAAGACTGCCGGACGGCAGATTCGAAACCGGCCTGCTATGGAAAGAAAAGGACTTCCAGATACCAAACAACTACAACGAAGCAGAGCGACGCCTGCGTTCGCTAGAAAAGAAACTAGATAAAGATGAAGATCTGAAATCAAAATACGAAGAACGAATGGACAACCTGTTTAAATCCGGTTATGCAGAACAAGCGCCCGTACCAGCTCCAAAAGGAAAGACCTGGTACCTGCCTCACTTCCCGGTCATCAACCCAGCGAAGCCACACAAACCGCCTCGGCTGGTTCATGACGCATCAGCAAAAGCCGCCGGCATGTGCCTAAACGACATGCTGCATTCGGGACCAGACCTGCTACAGTCTCTCCCTGGAGTGATTATGCGATTCAGACAACACGCATACGCTGTCAGCGGAGACATAAAAGAAATGTTCATGCAGGTGAAAATCAGACAAGAAGACAGAGATGCCCTCAGATTCCTGTGGAGAGGCAAACGGCGGGAGGGCAAACCGGAAGAATATCGCATGACCTCAGTCATATTTGGATCCACTTCATCACCGTGCACCGCTCTCTATATTAAGAATAAAAACGCGAGCGAGTTTGCAACCACCTACCCAGAAGCGGCAGCAGCGATACATAAGAACCACTACATGGATGACTACCTGCAAAGCTTCCCCACCATTATGGAAGCACGAGAAACAATAAAAGCAGTCGACCTCATCCACAAGAAGGCAGGGTTCATACTAGACGGGTGGACATCGAACAACCAAAGAACCATCGAGGAGTTCAACCCACCAGAACAAAACAAATCAGCCACAGTAAGCCTAGGTGGCATAGAAACAGAAAGGACGCTCGGACTACTCTGGTACGTGAAAGAAGATCACATCGGGTTCAACACAAACACGATGAAGATACCAGCAGAAGTAAAAGAAAACAATCGTCCTCCAACAAAACGAGAAGCCCTGAGCATCATAATGGCACTCTTCGACCCACTGGGGTTAATATCGCCAATCACCACCCCAGCCAAGAGAATATTTCAAGACACCTGGAGCTACAAAACCGATTGGGACGACACAATACCAACGGAATTAGAAGACAGGTGGAAGAAATGGATGACGTCACTCAGCGGAATCAAACAGCTGAGAATACCGCGATGCTACGACATCGAACCAAGCACCTCACGACAGCTGCACACCTTCGTCGACGCCAGCGAGCAAGCTTACGCCGCGGCAATATACTGGAGAACAGAACGAGCCGACGGCAGTGTACACGTAGCCCTAGCGGCCGCCAAGAACCGGGTGACACCACTGAAACCTGTATCGATGCCCAGGCTCGAACTACAGGCCGCCTTACTGGGTGCGCGCCTCGCACAAACAGTAAAAAGGGAGCACGAGTACGAGGTAGCGAGCCAGACTTACTGGAGTGATTCACGCACAGTATTAGTGTGGATCCGGTCAGAGCCACGCACCTACAAGTCATTCGTAGCTCATCGCCTCGCGGAAATCGAAGAAACCACTAAGAAAAACGAGTGGAGGTGGCTCTCTTCAAAAGACAATGTGGCAGACGACGCCACACGAGATACGCCAGACGATTTCACTGCCACTCACAGATGGTTTCAAGGGCCTCCCTTCCTGAAAAAGCCGGAGTCTCAATGGCCAAAAGAAGAGAAAGCTGTGAAATACGATACAGGAGAAGAGAAAGAGAGATGTAACCTACATCAGTTGGAGAGCGACCCCAGTCAAAGTCCACTCCCACACATAGAAAAATTCTCAAAGTGGACCCGACTCATAAGGGCAACAGCAAGAGTGCTACAGTTCATCGAACTGTGCCGGCCCAACAGAAGTACAGTCGCAGCCACCCGAAAACGGACCATAAAAGCAAGGGTCAACGACCCCGACTGGCGAATTGCAAAAAAGGCGCCACCCCCGACGCAAGCAACAAGAGACTCGCCTCGACACACAAATCGCTATCACGAGCTGCCCGCTTCATGTCTAATAAAGGCGGAGCAACTATGGATAAAAGCGAGCCAAAAGGAAAGCTTCGCGGCCGAGATTGACCGCATAACAAAAGGGGACTCACCCAGCAACAACGATCGACTGCGCCAGCTCAGTGTGTACATGGACGAACAGGGTATCGTGCGCCTGAAAGGAAGAGTGGCCGCAGCCCGAGACATACAAGAAGACACCTCCAATCCACCAATACTGGAAGGTAAACAAACCTACACACGCCTGTACATAGCACATGTACATGAAAAGCTACATCACGGCGGTGTAGAAATGGTCGTAAATGAATTAAGACAACGACTATGGATCTTAAAAATACGCCCAGCAGTAAGAAACACAGTGAAAAGTTGCCTACAGTGTCGCATAAGAAAAGCGAAACCAACAATCCCCCTCACCGGTGACCTACCGGCAGCACGCCTGGCGCATCACGCGCGGCCATTTACCTTTACCGGACTCGACTATTTCGGACCGATCGAGGTCACAGTCGCACGCCACCGAGAGAAGAGGTACGGTGCGCTTTTCACATGTATGACCTCCAGAGCGATCCACATAGAAGTCGCCCACTCGCTGACCGCTGACTCGGCGATATCAGCCTTAAGAAGGTTCATGGCCAGAAGAGGTTGCCCCAAGGAGATATGGAGCGACAACGCCACCTGCTTTAAAGCCGCAGAGAAGGAACTCGGCCAGGCCGCACTCGAAGCCATGCACCACGAGACCACGTGTCACCACATCAAGTGGAAGTACATCCCACCCTCAGCACCATTTATGGGGGGAACATGGGAAAGAATGGTACGATCAGTGAAAGAAGCATTACGCATCACGCTGAACGAGCGATGCCCGAGCGACGAGACACTGACAACACTATTGATCGAGGTCGAAAACACAGTGAACTCACGACCCTTGACTCACGTCTCTGTCGACCCCCTAGAACCAGAAGCTCTGACGCCGAACCATATACTCATTGGGCCGAATCCCCATGTTCCGGTACCCGGCCACTTCGAAGAAAAGGACATGACAGCTCGCCAGCAATGGAAGCGAGCCCAGGTACTAGCAGATGTGTTCTGGAAAAGATGGGTCAAGGAGTACTTACCGTTACTACAGCACCGGCGGGAGCCCAACAATACAGGTACACAACCTAAAGTGGATGACCTAGTCATCGTCTGCGATAGTAACCTGCCACGCAACGTCTGGCCACGAGGACGCATTAGCCAACTATACCCAGGAGCCGACGGAGAGGTACGAGTGGTGGACGTCACCACCAGCAGCGGCCACGTTCTACGTCGTCCCACCAGAAAGATCGTCGTGCTACCAACAGAGTCGCGGCGTCGCGACGGCGGGAGAATGTGCACGACCACATAATGTGTAACCTATAATGTGTATACAGAACCTAAGTGATACATAGACATTAATATAACCGTATGTAAGTGAATAATGCCATATTGTAATCCTTCATACTTGTAGTAGACTTAGTGTTAGACTTAAGCAATAGTTAGTGTTTATGTCATGTTTTCATTATAATTATAATTTATCAGATAGTTCGTAGTACATAGAAGCTAATAATGTATAAGTTACCTATGTATACTTCATAAAAATTAACGAAAAACGTAAATATTGTCACGCGGCTCTCATCACGGTAAAGTTTCGAGGTACTTAAGAAAGTTACCCGGTATCCTGCCTCGCTCTGATTGGCTAATCGAGATCCTTTGTGATTGGCTGACCAGTTAAAGTGCCGTTATGGCAAGCTGTGATTAGTTGGCCGGGTAAAGTACCGTTATGTACCGTTAGGTTGAGCAGTATAAAAATAGGGACATTTTGTCATTCGATATTCAGTCAACAGCAAGCAATCCTGAAGAGAACACTTCAAATCCAGTAGTACAACAAGAAAATAAATAAGAAGAGAACAATACACCGAGCGTTTTATTATCAAGTGCAAGAAATCAGCGCGTCAGTCTCTGCATAAACCACTTCCGAAGCTGACCCCAGCCCGCACTAAAAACTTCCACGCCGCCGCTTCAACCTCCGGCAATACTTCGCGTTAATAACAAAGCTCCTGAGCGATCCCGAATAACAATATATTGCAGAAAATAACAATAATAAGTCATAATTAGTGCTAGTCTCTGGCTCGCTGCCTGAAGAGCTACCAATAAAACACCCATTCGCACAGCTGCAGCAACACTTGTTAACATTCCAAAATTAAAAATCACCGTAACAAACATCCTGTAATATGAATGTGCAGATGATGTGCAGTCAGGTAAATTTTTCAATTGGCCGTGTCAAAACTTTTTCACAGAACTGTCAAATAATCACATTTGAAATTTGAATATAAGAACAATATAAGGCGGTAGTCAATTTGCTAAACAATATTTATTTGACTGATTTTATGAAAATGAAGTTCATTATTATCGTCAAGGATGTCACAAAACTCACATGTATTGACGAGCACACCCATCGGTCGTGAAAGGTCAGGCACCTCGTTTGGTTAGCAATCATTCAATCAATCATCCACTTAGCTATCAACTGCTGGAACAGTACTTATCTTATCTCTGGGAACAATTTAATAGCACTATTTGTGTTTGTGCAGGTTAAATACTAAAACTGTTCAGGGCATGGTGGGTGCGTCATAAGTATTGTTGCTTGTAAAATATATGCGCTGATCATACTCGTATGATAATATGCCCTCCATAATTAGGTTTATATAGTCTGTTCTACATAGTGCTATTCCGCTTAATTGTAAACTTGGAAATAAATCATAAGAAACTTGTTTCATAACCATATTAGTGATAGCAGATTCATGGATTTATGGATTATTAATATAGTTTTTTAAATATTTTTTCCTGACTATAGAGCTAACGATATGCCCAAATAAATTTAATTTGATTAAAAAGTAAAAATTATGCAATTAAGATGATTAACAATGATAATGATGATTGATAATTATGATTTACATCTGTAAGAATTGGCTAAGTGTAAAGATAACTACTCTGTATTTCCGAAACATCACAGTACATACAAACATCACAGTACATACAAACATCACAGTACATACAAACATCACAGTACATACAAACATCACAGTACATACAAACATCACAGTACATACAAACATCACAGTACATACAAACATCACAGTACATACAAATGGTAGAATGTGTAATTGCTATTGACTTGCCTTAATGAATCGATATGTAACTACACTCACTTTTTCCTTTTACCCACAACACTGTAAAAATGATGTGTCTACTAATTTATCTACGAGTACCTTCCTTCTTCAAGTAATTCTTATATTTAGTTTAAAGATTACCTTGTATTTCTCATATTAAGTGAATTGTATTCTTTTTGAGAAATAAATGTCTAAGTGTCTAAACACACTATGCCGAAGTTACGCGACCGAAGTTCAGCGGCTGATTTTACGATCCGACGTATTCGGCTGATATGACACACCATAAGTGCCGAACTTACGCGGCAGAAATTCAGTTCCGAAACTTTGTGTGTGTATTAAGTGTCTCGAGCGCTGTCTTGGCGTCGTGTCGTGTTATCTACACAGTTGGACAGACAGACGTAAAACAAAGTGATCTTGTTATTACTTTCGAGGTACGAAACCCGAACTTACGCCCGACCGAAGTTAGGCTGTACGCTATGACGCGACGTAATTTCGGCATAGTGTGTCGTCAATAATTCAAATAGCATTGCAGGCGTAATTGTGCTGAACTTCGGTCGCGTAACTTCGGCATAGTGTGTTTAGACACTTAAACCGTAGATTTTCTTTTTCAATGCCCTTAGTATGTATACAAACAAGCGACACGCGTCAACATCTGAGGCAACTGCAGCAGTCAACGAGTGTCGCACGTCGTCGACGCGTCGGCGGCTGCCGACGACAACGTGCCATTAGTGCATTTGAGTACAGTGGTCAAATACACACATGACATGTTGTCGACGGCTGCAGTTGTCTCTGCCGCTTACGCGAGTTGTTCATGTGTATGAGCACTCAGATGCATTTGCTCAGCCGTCTGAACTGATACCTTAGGAATACAGAAGACAGAATAGAATAGAATACTCTTTATTATGTACACCATATAAATTACAGACACAAACATAGAAATTATAGATAGATATAGATCACCACTATCTTCTGGTTGAGTCATCTTCATAGATATCCAGGTTAGAAAGCAATTAGGTAGGTAACATCTGTATGAGGAACTGACAGAACCGGGAAGTATGATACAAAAGAAAGGAGGTTTATACCTAGCAGTAGATGATTACAAGTTTAAATGATGGTGGTGAAGAGGTAAACACCAACCGGCTCGTCCTAAGTGGTGACTATTGCCGTCGCCAAGTGAAGAAATGAGACTGAATTGATTAACGATTCACTCCGTGACCTATGATCCACGAATCCGTAGTAAACAGGATGAATTTGTAGGTAACATGTCATATATTGAGAGCAGTGGTGGCCCAGTAATATTATTACTAATAACAGCCGTGACTCACGAGTTGTAGGTCGTAGGTTCGAACACAGACAGGCGCTTTACTTTGTGTAAATTATTTCATCACTACTGTTCTCAAAACGGTGAAGGAAAACATCGTGAAGAAACCGGCATGTCCTAGAACCAAAAAAAGGAAGACATTTTACATCCACCAACTCACTCTGGACCAGCGTGGTGGGTTACGGCCCACTCCCTCTTACCGAGAGGAAGCGTGCTATTTATAGACCGCATTCACAACTGATAATGCAGAAAGTCTAACAGACAGAAGACTCCATTATCTAAAAACTGTTATCAAACACTTCCTGACACTACGTAATGATACAAAGACACAATTGTTATTTATGAGCTATGACGAAGATTGAAATAATTTATTTCCGTGATTATTTTTGATAAATCTGTCCATTAGCCAGCTGTTTCGTCGCCAATTTTAGAGTGGTTGCTAATAGAAACAAAACACGTCCCCAATGTCAATGGCAGGTTGTTAGGAGAACCACTGGCAAGCTGCCACTGTGTACATGCGGTGCTTTTGAACCTAACACGCTAATGTCAAGTGATGTTCACGCTTTTTGTATTACGCACTGTTAGCCGAAGATTAACGATATCCTAACTAATACCTATTATAAATGCGAAAGTAAGTTTGTTTGTTTGTTTCTTACGCCTTTACGCTTAAGCGGCTGAAAGGATTTGGATGAAATTTGGCACGTGGGTAGACCATGACCTGGAGAAGGACATAGGCTACTTTTCATCCTGGATTGCAGACGAAGTTGCGGGCAACAGCTAGTGAGTAAATAAAACCGATAGAATCCAAGCTCCATGTAGAAGAGAACTTAATGTGCCTATTGCCGTGTGATTGTGTGAAGCTTGATCTTTGTTCGTTGTATACGTAAGTGCTACTGGTAAAGTAAACGCTAAGTAGCCCGACAACACGTGTAGGTACGTGTCGTTTGTCTACCCGTGCTTACGGATTATTCTAGTATCTTGTGTGTGCTGTCAAAGCTTAAGACGTCGCCGCAACGTATGCACAGACGCCAGCACATCAAGCTACTACGAATTATCAAATTTCTTTAATAGATTTTCAACTTTATCGCTAAAGCATATGGTTCAAAGTTGTTAGGGAAATTTTGACAATACACATAATATGTTGTTTAATATCTACCTACCTACCGGTGATAACATGGACTGGCAGTTTGGTCAGTATAAAGACGATTCAGGAGGGCTTGTGGCTAAGTGATAACAGCCGCACAGGTCGATCGATCAGGTTAAGCTACACTTGCCGCGGTTGGTCCGTGGATAGGTAACCATCTTTACATACCAAGACCTCTCCCTACCTCGGAAAGCACGTTAACCTGTTAGTCCCGGCTATCATCCGTAGATCTTTGACAGTCGTTACGGGTCGTCAGAAAGCCCGAAAGTCTGACAACCAGTCTTACTAAGAGGTAACGTATTACCCACTAACTGGGTTGTGGAGGTCAGATAGGCAGTCGCTCCATGTAAAATACAGCTGCATCTGGTTAAATTGGAAGCCGACCCCAACATAGTTGGGGAAAGGCTATTAGGCGGATGATGAGGAGATAAAATGGATAATCAAAGAAAAACTTGTATTCCGACATACATAACTTGACATCACGTTGATTGCTCGAGCAAGTAGTGCTGGTCAAACTCCATCCTTCATATGGATCATGACTTTCTTTATTTTTGGAGCTAGATGGCTCCGTTATCGTAGCCACGTACTTCACAGTGCCCGGAATACGGCTCCCGTTGCATATTTTAATGTGCAGCCAAATGCGACGAAGCGCGAAATGGAAATCTTTCGGGATCGTAACTGCCTGCCTTAACTGCAGCGCAATATCGGAATACTGTTTTGGAAAAAATATGCTATCAAGGATATTGCCAAGCACTTTTACGATATTCTGTATAAGGGATTTTTAAATTAATTTTAGGGTTCAGCTGTGAAGACGGTATGCAAAATTTTGGGGCTAAGTGTCGACAAGATCAAATGGAAATTGATTTCGTAAATGGAACGACTTTATTTTAACTGATGGAGGGTTGGTTCGCTCTATGCAAATTGGGTGTAGCCTGATAGTGTACCGCAACAATCGTTATTTAGTAAGTTTTTACAGCCGAAAGCCGGAGAGCGCGACGGGAAATTACCTAGCAAGTAAGGTGTTGACTGGCCAACAAGTTGGGGCCGTAATCCCTAAAATGTATTGCGGTCAGGTCAAACTGACTCCCAACTTTGACCTTTATTCAGCTGTGAACTTAAACTCAACAAGACAGCAGATTTTTCCGCAATCAGAAAAAAAATTGTCTTCTTTCTTGTTGTTGTACAGTGTCTTAAGTGAACGAGTAGTTAACTTACGAGTACAGCCGTGCGATTCTGTAACCATCTCACCGTGAAAGCTTGGGTGAAGTGAGCGTGGAGTGAGCTGTCATTCGCTAGGGATTAACACCATTAAGTGGTCACTTCACTTATGATTTCACGGTGAGATTTTTACAGAATCGACCGGCAGTTGTTTTAGTCTAGCTACTGTTTAACATCAGGGGGATCTACAGGTATCTAAAAATGGTACCTAAATCCCTTCCCATCATTACTTACTTATATTCATAGATTAGTATATGTATTTATTGTATTATGTAAATGGTACACCATAGACTATCAATAGTATTATCTCGCCTTCCCCCTTTTTAATCCATCCAAAGGTCGCTCTTATTGGAAATTTGTTATAATAAGAACAGCAGCAGTGGTCAGATAGTTGAACATATATTCGTGGTCCATATTTTTATGTGCAAGTGACAAGTATAAAACATAAACAACTCGTAACTATGAATATTTAAAATCAGACAGACATGTGTAAATAGAATTATACACAAGCCAGTGGCATACAATATGCGACCTCCAATACGCCCCCTTAATCTATTACACATGCGTATGATCCCATCTGTACTTGTCAGTACTCGGTACATAAAACTAATTAAATTACTAACACTTCTGTGTCCGTCTGTACTACGCTGTACCCAAAAGTAGAGTACAAAAACAGAAGAAATCTAACAAAATAAGGCATGCATAACGAAATAAAATTTAGAAAAAATTATCTATTACACAAAACACTATTAAAAAAACATAACACATCAAAACATCTAACTAGTCATTCGCCCTCTTAATAGAATAATTTGACATGGATAAATCCTTTAAAAATTCTCTAAGCTTCGGGCTGTGAACACTTTTAGTTAAAATGTCCGCTATCATCTTATCAGTTGACATGTACCTTATTTCAACTTTGTTATCCAGTACACACTCACGAATAAAATGATACTTGATGTCTATGTGCTTTGTTCTATTATGCATCATTTTGTTAGCTGCAATTTTATGCGCCGACTGATTGTCATTATAAATTACTACCGCTTTACTATCCACAGCTGTCAAACTGCTCAGTAAACTACGTAAATAAAGAGCTTCCTTCGAAGCTTGACTCAATCCTATGTACTCTGCCTCTGTGGAGGACAAGGATACTGTCGCTTGCTTCCTACTCTCCCATGACACAATATTTTTACCTAGTCTGAAAATTAACCCCGTAAAAGACTTCCTATCAAGTGCCCCTCCCCAATCTGCATCAACGTAGCCTCGTAAGTCTAAATCTCCTGACTTCCTAAAAGTAAGACAAAGGTTAGACGTACCCTTCAAATACCTTAAGATCCGTTTCGCACATTTAAAGTGTATTTCGTCATAACACGAATTAAATTGTGAAAGCACACTTACCGCATGTGCTATGTCTGGTCGCGTATTACAGGCTAAATAGTTTAGACACCCTATTAAGCTTTGATATGGCAGATTGCTATGGGAATTTGTCGATCTTTCTAATTTCATACCGACTTCCATTGGGGTCGAAACTGGTTTGGCGTCTGTCATGTTGAAGTCATTCAAAATATCTAAAATGAACTGTTGCTGATCTAGACAAATTACATCTTTATCTCTTCTCAGCCTCATGCCTAAAACATGCCTAGCCGCGCCTAAATCTTTCACTTTAAACTTGTCAAGCAAATCGGTTTTTAATTTTTGCTTTTCTTGTTCACAATTTCCAAAAATAAAAAGGTCATCTACGTAAATAACGACAATTAACTTCTTATTGTTTTTAAGCTGCTTTTGATACAAACACGGTTCTATTTTTGATTGCACAAAACCTAAATTCAACATTTCTTTGTCTAATTCCTTGAACCAAGCATTCGAAGCTTGTTTCAATCCATACAAAGAACGCTGCAGCTTACATACTCTGGTTTCTTGACCTTTGACTACTGCTCCTTTCGGTTGGAGCATGTAAATATCCTCTTTAATCTTACCATATAAAAACGCGGTCGTGATGTCCCACTGGTCAATAAACCAACCGTATTCAACAGCTAGCGAGAACAATAATCGTAGCGTGGAGCTTCTAACTACAGGAGAATAAGTCTCAGTATAGTCTACACCACATACCTGTGTGAACCCTTTCGCTACTAGTCTAGCCTTGTACTTCGTTACCTTGCCATCGCTATCTCTTTTGATTTTGAACACCCATTTGCACTGGATAGGCTTCTTATCAGCTGGAAGATCCACCAACGTCCAAGTTTGGTTCTCTCTTAGTGACATAAGTTCATCATCTATCGCTTTTTGCCATAAGTCACTATCGGGTCTCGCCAACGCTTCATTAATATTCAATGGATCACCATCAAGAGTGCTCTCCTTGGCATACATAACATTGCATCCGTACCGATCAACTTGTCTGCGTTCTCTTAAAGGATACCTTCTTTCTGATTCAGGTATTATCACTTCCTCTTCAGTCAATACGTCGTCAGGTACTTGCTCTGTTAGTACTGGTTCAGGTCCTATCTCCTCCGATACTTCTATGTTCTCTTCTACAGCATCACGGTACGCATCATCGTGAGTCTCCAAGAGTTCTGATCTGTTTGTTGATCTGTTTGTTAAACTGGAAGGAACAGAATCTGTATTCAGGTTTATGATCACTTCCGACTCTTTCACGTTTTCTTTCTGAAGAAAAACGTTTTCCAGAAATTTGACATCTCTTGCAGTTGTCACTTCACCTGTCTTAGGATTCATCAGACGATAACCCTTCTGATTATCTGGATATCCAATAAAAATCATCGGTTCCGTCTTCATATCCAGTTTACGTCTCTTTTGTTTTGGTATCAATCTATACGCCAAACAACCAAAGATTTTCAGATGACTTACATCCACATCTTTTCCAGTCCAAACCTTCTCTGGTACTGCATTATTCAATGCTTTCGTGGGGCTTCTGTTTTTTAAGTAAACAACAGTATTAACAGCCTCGGCCCAATACTTCTTGCTCAAGTTCGATTCTGACAGTAATGTTCTGGCCTTTTCTATTATAGTCCGATTCGCTCTTTCTGCAACAGAATTTTGTTCCGGCGTGTACGGTACAGTCGTCTGGTGTTTTATACCTGCAGACTTCAAAAATGATTTAAATTTACCATTACAGTACTCTGCGCCGTTGTCAGATCTCAGACATTTAATAGATTTACTAGTCTCATTCTCGACTTCCGCCTTGTATTCACGGAACTTCTCAAAAGTTTCGCTTTTGTTCTTCAAAAAATAAACATGCGTCTTCCGAGTATAATCGTCGATAAATAGAAGAACATACCTCGAACCACTGAACGACGGCTCCTCGATTGGTCCACAAACATCGCTAAAAACCAACTGTAAGACCTCGTTTGCTCTCGTACCTTGGTTTTTAAAAGGACTTTTGCATGTCTTTCCTTCAACACATGGAATACACGGCTCGCATAAATCAGTACTCTTGAATTCCATACCACTTACTAAAACTTTCATTTTATTCATATAATTACGCGATAAATGAGCTAATCTTTTATGCCAAATGTTCGAAATATTTTCATTTTGTTTTGACAATGTCACATTCACGACGTTATTTTTCTTTTCTGTCAATTCATAAATTCCGTCGACCTCTTCACATGTTGCAACCATTCGATTCTTATTTTGAATGATGCAACCTCCTTTGTCAAAATTCATGGAATATTTTTTCTTGGTCAAATCGCTCACCGAAATTAGGTTCATGGATAAATCAGGAACATGTAAAACGTTTTCTAAAATTAATTTTTCTTTTTCGCTGACTTGTGGCTCAGCATTTCCTCGTCCTTTAACCAACAATTTCTCGCCGTTTGCTACTGCAATCTTCATGTTACCTTTTTCAGGTGTATAAGACAACAATTTGTTTTTATCGTGGGTCATATGATTTGAGCACCCACTGTCTAAATACCACTTGTCTTTGTTTATCGCCTCCTTTGTATTCAGGCAGATATTCGCGGTTTTGATCCGCTCCTTGCATTCGGACGCCTTGTGGCCTTGCTTGTGGCACTTATAACACTTGTAGACAAACTTCTGCTTACGATCGTTAGTTTTAATATTAGATCTTGCATCGTTCTGTACTTTACGTGTAACTAAGGCTTGTTCGTACTCTGTGTTCAACTTACTTTGTCTACTTCCTTCTTGTAACAATTTCATTTTAATTTGCTCTAACGTGATCTCTTTTCCACTATTATCTACAGCCATTATAAGAGGGCTGTAATCAGCAGTCAACCCACCCAGCAAAATCGATATGATCCAATCATCAGGGATTTGAGCATCAATATCGGACAATTGTTGTGTCAGGAATGTAATTTTGGATATAAAGCTTTCCATAGAATCGAAATTCTGTAACTTACAGTTGAAAAGCTCTCGCTGAATATGTATGCGTCTTCCCCAACCTTTGTCTTCATACGCTTTCTGTAAGCTGTTCCAGGCTTCTTTCGCAGTCTTCGCATTGTAGACGTGGGTAAAGCACTCTGGTTCTAACAACAAGCATATTGTCGTTCGTGCCTGCCGGTCTACGTCAGCATTTACTACATCTGTAGAAATTACTCCCCACCAGTTTTTATTCTCCAAGTAATTTCGCACCAAGAATTTCCAGTTTGGGTAGTCGGACGATCCTTTCAGCTTCTTTATTCCACTTATGCCACCTTCAGCAGACATAATTGAAATTTCGTAAATTTCACACTTATCGTACTCAATTAATATTAAAACCACTCAACTTATTATGCTCTAGCACTATCAGAGCATGCAAAAGGGCAATAACTTATTAACCTTTTATTCTGGGCCCATAACCTATTGAAAATAGATTATAATAAGAACAGCAGCAGTGGTCAGATAGTTGAACATATATTCGTGGTCCATATTTTTATGTGCAAGTGACAAGTATAAAACATAAACAACTCGTAACTATGAATATTTAAAATCAGACAGACATGTGTAAATAGAATTATACACAAGCCAGTGGCATACAATATGCGACCTCCAATAGCTCTTAGCTAAGACCGCTCATTATGTCACCCTTTGTAATATTTCTACATTTTTAACTGTAATTCCAATTCAACTTAAAAAATATATATATTATAATCAGCAAAACCCTGCTGACTGTATCAAAGTTTTATTAAAAAATAGTAGGTATCAAGTAACACCAACATGGCGCATTTAATAGTTGTCCCCTAATTAACAGTTCTATTTCAAGCACAATTTACTGCAATGCAACTAACACAGGAATCAATAACATTATTCCTGGAATTACTGAAGCGTTGCACGTAGGTACGATTAGTGCCCAGGGCACAGAAAACAATGAAACAACAAACCAATCGCAGATGGCAAGATAAACCAACATGTGGTAATGAAAAATAAACAATAGGTACGATTTTAATAGAATATTTAGTTTTTCTTACAGATTTCGTCTGAAAAACGTGTCGTTTTAGGTTTCGTAAAATGAAAAGAACAAAAAAAAACTATTTGAATGAATAACAATATATTCGAAAATAAGTTCAAAGTGATTTGAATAGTTTGCTCCTATGGACAAACATTCTAACGCACATTACATAATATGTAGATAATTACTAACTAAATATTGTTGTTAAATAATTTGGGTTTAACAAATGAAGGTACGCTAGTAATCCGCGTACCCTACCTTTTATCATTTTTACAGTCACTGTTGGAAAATTCTGAAGTTACATTGAGTACCTTTTTTTGGTTTACATTTCATTAATTCAGTTTACAATCGACCTGAAATATAAACTACCAACATGAACACATATTTGGTCTAAATAATTGAAGATTTATTTAATTTGGAACAAGATTAATGTAAGCGGAACCACATGAAAAAATACACACTGCACAACTCATCTATCCCAACTTTTATTTCAAACAACATTGCATCCATTTATTATCTTTCATCCATCATCGGTGCATTTCAAATAGGTATCTAGTTTCGGAACGAAATGGAAGTGCTTCTATAATTATACTTATCTATTTGGGACGTCATGATCTGAAAGATCGCATCAATCTTTCATTTCTTTGCTATAAAGCTTATGAAAAATGGTGAGGAAAACAGCTGTGCTTGATCTTCAATCACGTGTATAATACTAGTTTATGCCCGTGACTTCGTCTAAGGGCACACAATACCGGGATTTAAATTATCTTATGTCCTAACCTAGGTCATGGTCTAGCCAAACATCGAAATCCGTTCAGGTTGCAAATAGATAGACAGACCGAGAGACAGAGTTAAATAAATAAATAAATATTTTTTTAAATAATATTCCACAACTTTCACACAGCGCCATCTAGTCCCAAACTAAGCAGAGCTTGTGTTATGAGTACTAGACAACTGATAAACATACATATATATTTCTAAATACATACATATTATAGATAAATTACACCCAGACAAAGAACAAATGATCGTGCTCATCACACAAACATTTGTCCTAGGTGGGAATCGAACCCACGACCTCGGGCATAGCAGTCAGGGCCACTGACCACTAGACCAACAGGCCTGTCATGTTAAGTTACTTTTGAATTCATAATATTAGTTTAAATATTAGTATGAATTTTATTTATTTATTTAATACTTCAAGCACATAAATATACAGAGGCGGACTTAATGCCATAGGCATTTTCTACCAGTCAACCTTTGGGTGATGCAGAAAATTGAGGAATAAATATTTTACATATAAAGATACGCAAAAACCTATTAAAATTATAAATATAACATATACCCAATTACATATAAATATAAGCACAAATAAATATACATATATACACGAATGTACTAAAAAGAAATAGGACAAACAATGAGAAAATATTAGCATTGTGATGATACTGGCAGCTTTTTTGCGAATGTGCTCGCGAACCTTAACTTTGAAGAATAATCATGCTGATTTTCTGGGGGAGCGCAATCCACAGAGATATATACTGAAAGAAGAAGGAAGAGTGAATGAAGTGTGTGTGGTGAGTGGGATATTGGAAAAGACGATTGTGTGAATTTTCTGGTGTGGTAGCACCTCATCATCTGTCTAGCCTTTTCCCAACTATGTTGGGGTCGGCTTCCAGTCTAACCGGATGTAGCTGAATACCAGTACTATACATGCAGCGACTGCCTATCTGACCTCCACAACCCAGTTACTGGGTAATACGATACCCCTAGGTAGGACTGGTTGTCAGACTTTCGGGCTTCTGGCTACCCGCAACGACTCTCAAAGATCTACGAATGACAGCCGGGACTAACGGCTTAACGTGCTTTCCGAGGCACGGAGGGGTCTCGGTATGTAAAGATGGTCACCCATCCACAGACCAACCCCGGAAAGCGTAGCTTAACCTGATTGATCGACCTGTGCGGCTGTTATTATTTAGCCACGGGCCCCTCAACACCCGAAACTAGGTACATACAGTGGTGTGGTAGCACCCTATGCCCAAAATAAGGTAAAATATGATGTACCAAGCTACTTCTATTAATGATTTGTCTGGTTTCGCTGTAAAAACGTACTAAACTAACAGGGAGACTCATTTCCGCATTTTGTAGTTATGCAGTTTCTGTCAGCAAGTACCAACCTAACTCTAGAACCATAATTGTTGCAAGTGCTGTTTTCTGCAAACTTCAAAATATACAACACAAAATAGGTGACACAGCCGACAGTTTCTGTAAATAACGTTCTTGTTTACAATATAGAAGCTAACACTAAAATATATGTATTATGTACAGACGCCAGCACATCAAGCTACTACAATCTGTCAAATTTCTTTGATAGATTTTCAACATTATTGCCAAGAAATTCGGTTCAAGGTTGATTGGGAAAATTTGACAGTTTCGGGTAGCTTGATGTGCTGGTGTCTGTACAAGTACATAATAAAAAAAAGGGAGGAGCTCATTGGGCATTAAAAAATGTGTCCGCACCGCTGCCAATGGGACAAGTGCCCAAAAAGTTGGCAGCATCTATAATTAAAATAAAAGAACAGTAAATGTTATATAATCTAAAGAAATAGATATATCAACTTCCCAGGATGAAATAAATACTACATTCGTTGTGTGTGACATGGTTAATTCCATTTCCGTACAGATATTAGTGGAGAAACACGAAAACGGGAGCGCGACCGTGCCTACGAGCTCGTTGAATTATTGAGACACTGCTCGCGTCCAAATTGAGTTCGTGATCCTCTATATACTATATGCTCAGTTATATCTATGTACAGACGCTAGCACATCAAGCTACCCGAAACTGTCAAAATTCCCCAATCAACATTGAATCTTTTGCTTTAGCGATAAAGTTGAAAATCTATTAAAGAAATTTGACAGATTGTAGTAGCTTGATTTGCTGGCGTCTGTACGTTCTTACACAATGAAAATATATTATTGACTAGCTTCTGCCTGCTACTTCGTACGCGTGAAATTTCTTGTTCCCCTGACTCACACCGTTGAAATGAAATGAAATAAAATTTTATTTATTTGCCAGAATATAAGTACTTACATAACGTGTTTAAATAGTATTAGTCTCACTATATTCGACTTATCATTCGTGCAAATATTTATAGTACATGCAAAATAATATCATGAAATTACATCAATGTCTTACACATCATAATCATAATAAAATTTATAACACATTTGCTCGTAAAAGGTCTCTTACTGCACCAATTTCAATATCGTAATGTATCTCATTACGTACTTGTGCGTAATTGTAATGTAAAGCGCACGGTTTATCAAGATGCTCCGTTTAAAACGAACGGTACTTTTTTAAATCTTAGCAAAGAGTTTTTATGTCAGAAAAGTGGTCAACATTTTATGAATAAAATTAACTTTGGGAGATAAAATATAATAAATAAACATTTAATTATTTAATTTAATTAATTTTGACAATTAATTACAACCATTTATCTGTAACAAAAACACAAAAGTATTAATTTACTTTATTAGTAATACTGGCTGTTTTTTGTGCCTTTGCCATACACAATTTTACAAATTGTTAGAATTTTAATAACGGTTTTAACAAGTAATTAAAGATTTATTCGTTTAAGAAAGTCCGAGTTTTATTTATTTCCTCACAAATGTGTTATAAAACGTCGTATGACAGACGTGCGGTTTGATAATTACAGCCTCTGCTTTCTTATAGCCCTCACCTACGGCTCGGGCTAGCAATATCGCCTCAGCTGTAATTTTCAACTTACCGCACTTATATCATAATGTACTATTACGGTTTTTCTTCGTTAATATTAAATTAGGCACGTCACACTAATATTATAAATGCGAAAGTTTGTGAGTGTGTGTGTGTATGTTTGTTAATTCTTCACGCTCAAACGGCCGGACCAATTTTGATAAAATTTGGCACACAGATTTATAACCAGGATTAACACATAGAATATTTTTTATCTCAATATTCCTACGGGATCGAGACTCATACGGGTGGAACCGCGGGGCGCAGCTAGTTACATTATAAAATATATTAAATTAGTTTATTAGATTATATCTCACAGCAATCTCATCATTAATTATTGATCAATTTATTGATTAGATTTATAAATATAATTATTTACTGAGTCTTTTCAGATAATTATAGAACGAGTAAACAAAACATATTATTGCGGTATTGTGTGAGCTGTACCGGTATACAGACACGAGCGAATCTGTTCTTGACAAACAATTTCTTAGGACAATTGGACAATGACACGTAAGTGGGGTCGGGAGCTAAAGCCGTTGATAGAATCTACCTAAATATATACATATAATCTAATGCAGCTCGATATCGCAATATTAATCAAATGCAGGATCAACAAAGTAGTAAAAGATAAAAGCTAATGAATTCCATTTGTTATCTCTTGCAAGCACTCAGACCAATACTGATAGAAAAGTTTTTTCATTCAATTCATTGTAAGGTAGAATCAATAAACACAAGATAAAATGTAAACGAAAGCACATCTAGTTCGAGATAGAAAAGAAACAGGAGGCACGGTCACTATCACTACATAGTATAAAACAAAGTCGCTTCCCTGTCTGTCTGTCCCTATATATGCTTAGATCTTTAAAACTGCGCAACGGATTTTGATGCGGTTTTTTTTAATAGATAGAGTGATTCAAGAGGATGGTTTATATGTATAATACATGCATAATATAGTAGAGAAACACTGATAATTTTAGAGGTTTCTAATGTAATGTCGTAAATAAACCCCTTTTTTGGCGCTTACATTGTAAACGCTGGCTGAACCCGTCGAGACATATCAAAATAATGTACTACAGTATTGTACACCTTAAAAATGTCTACAAAAAAGTCCACGATGGTATATGTCTATCTCTTAGGGATAACCCACAATAACCATTTTTTATCCTATACTTTTTACGAGAAATAATGGCTCTAAAATTATCAGTGTTTCTCCATTGCACCCGTGCGAAGCCGGGGCGGGTCGCTAGTAGATAATATAGTGATAAACGAAAGTTAGCGTGTACGTGTAGTAGTGCCGTGTACCCACGCCGTACGGTAGCGAGTACACGCGCAGCGACCCTGGCGACCCGGCCGCCGCCCGCACATGCGCACTCCGCGCTACCCAACACAAATCACAAAATGACGCCGCTGGACACCGCGACGTAATAACACGCTAAAAATATTCAAGACAAACCCACAAAAGTGAAAATTAATAAACCATTTACTACAATCTCCGTAGATTGTTTAACAATATCGTGTAGTACGCGAATAGACACACACGCACGCGCGGTTCCATGTCAAAACAAACCAGTGCTTTTGCGATGTAAACATGAACGAACGTAAGATCCTGCTTTTTATTCTTTCCGTGATCGTTTACAGTATCTACAATGTGCAACTGTGGTTTATGAAACAAAATGTTGAAGCAAATGTTGTACTCCCTGAGAAAATTGCCGACACTGTGATCACGCCCGAAGAAAATCAAACAACTCCAGAAAATCCACCGGAAGCATTAAAACCTGTCATAAAACCAAAAGGCATTCCACTGTTTATAAAAGACGCATGCAGCATTTTAGAAGTGTTTACTGTGAAACCGATTATAACGAAACGTAAACATAAACATCAAGGATGGAGCGCAAATAATAACCCAGTCACCGTCATAGGCATCACTGTGTTTCTCCTGGTACTGCTGCTCAACGCTATACTAGATGTTCTGAAAGTGAAAGAAGAAGAAAGGGCCAGGAGGAAGCTTAACCCAGATGGAGACAGAAGGCAATCGTTAGCAGAATTTGCTAATAAGAAACCATTACGACGAGAATCAAGCAAGTTTGGACTGCAGCTGTTTCAGATTGCTGAATCTGTTGTGACTCAGGAAGAGGACAATAAGAATAATTGCCGTCAAACAAGACCATATCTGTCGTCAAATAGGAGAGGAGATTCTACAAATTCGTATCTAAGTGAACCACATAGTACATATCAAGAAGGATCGGCACCGGCTTCAATCGCTGAGACAACAGGAGACCCGAGACTCGGCAAAAGGCAATCTGTAGCGAAACTCTTTGGTATGAATCTATTTTGATTTCTGTTTCTATTCTTATACTAACGCAATGTTGATGAAATAATTTATGAGTTCATTGCAAGCCTGCTCTTTATTGATCGAAACTTTAATGTTGATAAAAGTGAATGTAAATGTTTATGATTTTAATGGTTTCTAAAGTTCTATCTCTTCTTTCACTGTTTTATATTCTCTGTTTCATCACAAGGTCTGTCTGACGACTGAAAAAGACTTTCAGGTAATTTATAATCTCACACGTCTTTTAGTTAGATTTTTATAATTAGAGTGTTTTTTAAATTCTCTTCAGTAGTTAGATTTTTTGTAGCTACAGTTCTTTCTTATCTCTGTTACAATGATTGAACTTAATTGTTTCATGCCTTGCCTGGACTACAAACACATCATTCGATGGGATGCCCGAATCGTAGAGAGCCAAAGCACTTTACAGTTCAATAAATCCTTTATAGCGTTGCATGAAGCACATAGATAGATACCATCTTCATTATATTCCTGAACATAATCAAATCTGTCAACACATACATCCATGTTGGCAAGTTTGTATGTAATCAATTGAACTCACAGTCCATTGAACACGTGATTACATTCCAAATGGTTAATCAAAGGTTTCATATACAATCTGTAGCAGTACAATAATTTTCTGCCCTGGATCCGCAATCAATAGTATCACGGAGGTTTGTGGCGGATTTAGTTGGCGCCTAATTGGCTTTTAGCTGAAGCAAATCGGTTTACTAGTGAAACCCGTTCATCCAATTTATAATTACTTGTTAACTGGCAAATATGTCCCGTGTTCCCTGATGGTGATATTAATTGGTACATATTTTACATATATACCTAGTTAATATGCTTGCCTCTGCTTTTAATTAAATACGCTAGTGTAATACCCTTGATCGATTATATCTAATTAAGAGGGTATTTGTACAATAGTTTCAATTATAATGTACAGTTTCAATTTGCGAATTAACTGTCTGAGCATTTACAGAGGTAATTATAACAAGGAATTTGTAAGTATCACAAGGTTTTAGTTAGAAACGTTAGGGTGTATAATTCTGGAAATAAACCCATGTAATCCTCATCGTTCATTAGCGTTCCAGGATGTTCTGGTTATTTATTAACTGTGCTAAGTGGAGGTTTCGGACCCTTATCAAATTGGTGACGAAACCCCAGACAAGGATTGGGACATTTAGACTGGAAATTGTCACTTGACAGATGAAGCCGGATGTTCTACAAATTGACATTATAAGCACTACGATTTCGAACTTTAACGAATGTTATACGAGTATTTTGCATCAACTTTCCCTGAAACAATTTTATAACCCACGAATGGCCAAAATACACTTTACCATTTTACATCCTAAAGATTCCTGTGTGTTCATCACATGCACTGTTGAAGTTTACATCAGTCAAAAACTATTCATTGTGTGTGTTCAGTCCAGCTAAGTCCCACAAAAATGCCTTAAAATAGTGTGGAAAATCATCAAGATCTCCTTATTGGTTCCCGAGCAAGATTCTTCCGACTGCATTAAAATAGTGTAGTTTTAAACAAAATTCTTTCTATTTAGGAGCTCGTCCAGTGCCGATGGTTCGTCGCTCTTCATTCCCCGCTCTTCCTCTCAACCCTGAGGTTCAGGCCCTGATGTTAGGACACCGGCAGACGTCAATGGACAGCGATGATGAAGGGGATGCTAGGGGACGACGTGTCAGACTCATTCGTAGATTTTAAGTTTTTTGACTCCGTGAACAATAGAGTATCTATTGAGTCTTCTGAATGTTCAATGTACAGACGCCAGAACATCAAGCTACCCGAAACTGTCAAATTTTCCCAATCAACTTTGAACCTTATGCTTTAGCGATAAAGTTGAAAATCTATTAAAGAAATTTGACAGATTCTAGTAGCTTGATGTGCTGGCGTCTGTGCCTATAGTTAGCTCTCTTATTCATAAACGTCTTTTATCAAAATGCTGTGATTAAACCTATCTCACTTCATTGATATGAACCAGACAAAGGCAGAAAGCACTTTTGTAAAGTTTCGGTTAACAGTGTGTGTTATTATGGATGAGAGTGCTAATTCAGTAAAAATATTTTGACGTGATTCTAGTCTTTTTGCTACTTGCCTAATTTATTAATTCTGTGACATTTTAACTAGGGTATTTTATGTACTTATTAATTTTATCAAAATTGTAATAGATTTATAAATACTTTCTTGTTATTGTTGACAACTCTAGGTGAAAATAGCATTTTTTTTAAGTAGATATGAGTAGTTGCAGTAACGCCTTAGTTAAAATTATTTAGAAGTATTTTCTTCAGGTGTATTAATTGTATTTCAATTATGACTCACATATTCTATTTGCATATTTAAAAATACATATTATTAGATGTAACTGTATTTCCTGTCTGCACCAAAATGTATTTTGTGAATAATCAAATATTTTATTATATAAATTAAGGATTTTGGCAAAACAATGAAAATTGACTACGAAATTTTAAACTATAAGTATAACTAAATGAAATTATTATTAGCAAAGCTGATGCTTTTTTATCTAGTCAGAATTTCCAAATAGAAATAGACTTTTAACAGTGTGAATGTGAATTCTTCTGACTACTGTCCTATATTTATAGATGTCTAAGAATATTATTTACTTATTCCATTGAAGAACAATGTACCTACCTGCATAAGTTTTATAAACGTTTCCAATGGTAGGACGTGAAAATTTCGCGAAGTATGATTACCCACTTTTATAGTTAAGTTATTTAGATAATAAACTCGATAACTCTCAATGTAATCTTCACCAACAATCCTGTCATTTTTATGCATTAATAATATTGTTCATCGAAATAAATCAAAACTACCTCTGAGTTGCGAAGGTCTAATTTTCTAGAATATTAAAATAATCAAATTAATTCTCACATCTATGACATATATCATTTATTAATTAAAGTATTTTCTAACATCTAGTTAGAATGTTATGCGCAAGTAAGAATGGGATTAATACCTATACGTATCCTAGAAAAAGTTTAGAAGAAAGGATCAAATAATTAGGAGCCGGGAACATAGAAGAGCTTAAAACGTTAAAAGAAACGGTGAATGAAGAAAGAGTTAAGTGAATACAGGATGAAATTGAAAGCATGTGACTTTCTGTGAAGGCTGAGTTCTGTCCAAAGCAAATATAGATAAATAAAATCTTGTAAAAATAAATTATCTAGACGATGAAGTTCAAGGCAAATTCAATGATAATTTGATCGAAATCAATGTAATCAATCAAATGCAATTGCGGAAAAAACCAGTGAAGATGTTTTATACAATGAAATATTTTTCAATTTCAATTTCCCCCTGTATATAATGTTCTAAATATCCACCTGAACTGATGTGATTGATCAAAATTACTTCAAAGTCTGATCTACTTGTACTGTATGTGTGATACTTATGTATGTACCTTTATAATTATATTAATGGGCACTATGTGACCTGACATTTTGTATAGCACCTTTTGCGTATTCAAAAATATCAAATATACTTAGTATAAAATTATTGATGTAGTTTTTCCTGAAATACATACATATTATAACTTTTTGTGACTCTTATTAATAGTTAAATATCACAAATCCTGGATTTTAAATGTTGTTGTCCTCATTGTAAGTAACTTAGATTGATACAGGTAATCAAACATTCACAAAAATACTTTAATTATGACGACACAACATTGCAAATAATTAATGTCCTCATTAACTTTACGATTCAGACCGATTATATATTATTATCGGCAACGGTCAAATTTGTAACATTTGATAGTATGCAAGCGTGGGTGGTCAGCTCCGACCATTCCATGGAATTAGAACCAAACGCATATGGAGCTCATGAATCAACCTTTATGTTTTGTCTGACATTCCTAAAATCGAGGATAAGCAAATATCTAGATGTTTTTCTAGACGATAAATGTTATCAACAACATTAGCTAAAGTAAACTGTGTGAAATGGAAAAGATATCTTTCAAAATGTTTTGACTTTATTTAGTTTTTTTTTAAATAAAAGAAGTCAATGGATGAGACTGACCGAGGATCGTGCCTACAGTGACGTTCAATTCGAAAAGGTGATCAGGATGAAATTGATGATGATGATATGGTTGCGGTCCTAAGCTATCAAAACAGATCACAAGCTTCAGAAACTGTTGACAGTGCTGATATGTGCCAGCTTGAACAAAACGAAGTTTCCTTCAAAATTATAAATTTAATGAATCGAAATCCAAACCACGTTCTCATCTTCTTGGAAAACTCATATCTCTTCAGCACACTTTTTAAGCTCAACACTGTTCTATGAAAACGTTGTTTCCTTGTTAATATATCCCAATTAACAACACTATAGTGGGTAGACTGACAAAAATAGCCGGTATAATGAATGCAGCGTTAAAACTAGGACGAATATTTTGATGCATGCTCCGGTTTTAGCATACATGATATAATACATTTATTTATTGACTTTAGCAGTCTTTTAATATGTCTGGTATGTTATTGTTGCAGTGTTTGGTTTGTTCTTCCTATTATTTTATTGACGGAATCGTTCTCCTTCCTGGTAACAGTTTTTTCAAAGTGATTAGTTACCCTTTTCTCTACGTAATGTACCTTTTAGGTTCTTCTTAAAATGACGCTCTAGTGTGTAGGTATCAGAAGGTCGATTCTCGTAATTAAAAACGTTCAAAATCTAGTCAATAATGTAGGGAAATTGGAGGATTTTTGACAGACTGAGAATGAGATCAGACTGTGAACGTTCTTAAAATTACGAGAATTGCCCCTCTGTTCAGTGTCAAGCCATGTACGAATTTTGCATCAATTGGATTTCAATTGGGAATCTTTAATCCATCTGGCTAGTAACGTACGTATTACACATCCGATGTTTCGTCAACGTTGTGGTCTCAATATTTGTTATTGTGTTACGGTCGAATGTCCTCGACCTAACACCGCGCGCGAGTTTGTACTCGTATTGGATCAGCGCCAACCTCTCCGACCAATACTGAGCTTATCTACACCTTGCATCGCTTTCGTAATGATAATACGGTAAGATATTATAATTATTATAATCATTGTAATTATTTTTCGGGGATTATAATAATACCAGCCCTTAATTATTGCCCCACTGCCAAGGCATCTTACAGAGAAGGCACAAGCATTGATTACCACGCTTGCCCAAGATAGGTTGGCGGTTTCAGACTTTTATAAGTCCCTCGCCATGTTTGTCGTTTGTTTTTTTTTTTCCATTAAGTATCCATTGTTTTTTGTCAATCGTAATCAATATTACGTTGATATAAATTGGCAGTATTATATGATTTATTTTACACTGATGCCGACTGATAGATTTACAATATATATATTTTAGAAAAATTGTAAAACACGAATGCTGTCTAAACAGGATGCTGTTAGCTATCTCCTGCATCTATTGTACCTACGGCGAAAAGTATTTTATCAAAATTTCCTCTATCGCAAAAGACCTTGTTATAGTTTTAAAAATAATTCACGTGCGTCCGACCGACATGGGATGCAGTCTTCTTCAGACGGGAATCAGAGGAGCTCGTTCTGACTTTTACGTTCCAAACAGACGTATGGACGAAGCTTTTAACTGAACACACGTTATAACATAAACATAAATGAAGAGCTGACTGCTTGAGTGCATTATTTTTAATAGGTAAACATTTAAAAGTGAAGTGCATAATCAACTAGGAAGAACGGTACATAGACGTTGTGCAAAAAAATAAACATGAATTGCTATGATGAAGTATCACCAACCACCGTTCTTCATTGGAATTACAGAGGATTTACGGAATTTCCTTTAAACCAACTGAAGGGCGAGGAAGCTGAAGTGACAGACATATATTTGAAGGAGAATCTCTTGACTCGTTTGCCAACTAACATCGGAGTTTTGGAGCATTTAGAGAGCCTGTATGTAAGCGGTAATGATATAACCGAGTTGCCGAGAGAGATATCTAAGTTGCGATGTCTCAAGTGCCTCGATGTTAGTGGAAATAGATTGAGGCGTATTCCTGACGAGATAGGTGAAGCGAGGAGCTTAAAGTTCCTTATATTGGATGAGAATGAATTAACGGAGTTGCCGCTAAGGATTTCTGAACTAAGACGTCTACGGTACCTATCGGTTTGTGGTAATTTAATTTGTTACTTTAATTTTATGTGCCGTGTGGTCAATTCCATGTTGTGAGTTCTTTTTTTTTTGTATTTTCGCATGAGAATAACTAACTGGTGAAATAGTGAATAGGATTATCAAAATTAATAAAATTATTATAATCAAATGTGGTCAGTGGACACGTGCATGAATAATTTGTGGTGATTTAGTAAAAACTTGTGGTAATCGGTGTCTAGCCACGTGCACTGTTTCATAACAGAGCTTTTTTCAAGGCTAACGATCTCACGGTACAACAGGTTTGGTGAATGTATTTAAAAAATCCGCAACATGTGGCAGAGCTCGTCAAGGTCGCTGTCTTTATAATTTTTTTTTTTTAAATATACTTTTACTCACATCACTCATTTACAGCATCTCGTAAAATAATTTAGTTATCTGTTATAAGAATAATACTAAAACTCCACTTAGCATATAGTGATTTTACTTTCCTAATAGGTAAATATGTGTGGGAATCCATGAAGACCCTAATAGAATATTACAAGTCCTAACTGTACCTTCTATCTGTCACGGAAACATGTCTGAGATAGTACATATACATAAACTCACGCCTTCGTCCCATGTAGGCAGAAACTACAAATCCTTACACACTTACACACTCCTTTGGCCTCGTTAAGTTCTGAGTTAGTGTTAGGTTTATTATTAAAAAGACTATAATAAAAAAAAAAGAATATTTTCCTATTTATTGAACCAAGACCACGCAGACAGATCAAAAACCCAAAATGCGAGTTCATTATGCTATAAACTAACGCCACAACAATATCCGCATCGCCAAATGTTTTCCTAAGGCCCATTTGAGTTACATCACAGAAACCTATTTACTGGCCATATGTATCTAAACAGTGGCCAGTACTAATACGCTCTAGTTGCGTTTTACTATCCTCGTAAAGTTAACGAAAACAGTCATTTTGGCGCCTCGGATAACTAACTATCCGCTATGAATCAAGTTTAGCGTTTCCTCATTGATTTGGTTAACCCATTTACATGTGTTTGTTGGGACTGACGGTGGAGACCGCCTCGGGATGTTTGAGTTTGAAAGTGTTGTGGCATTTGTTTTAAAATTTAGGTATTTTGAACATACTACTGGATAAGTAGTCAGTGTAATTGTTAAAGACGAGATGTTCTTTGTTTTACCTAGTTTTTAAAAGCATGGTGAATGTATTCTCAAACGTAGATTTTTATCCAATGAAGTCACTTAGAAGACATACCTAGACCAAAAAAAGGCGAAATATTGTTTGTTGTGATGGTTAAAAGCAACGTAAATATATTCGCAAACCTTTTATTTTATAAATACAATTAAGTATTTCAGGTTACTTAAAAACATACCAAGATCAAAACCTTATCTATGGTTGATTCCGAACGATCTTATAACTCTAGAATTGGAAACGGATGTTGAAATTAAGATGGAGAAAGAAGAAAGATTATCTTTATAATGATTTTCAAATGGCGGAGATTGTTATGTCCGAATATCCAGTGCTTGCTTTTAAATATAGGTATTGTTAGGTGTTGTATAGGACAACATTTTTTTTTTATGGTACAAGTACTGTATATACTTCCATATGCATTTAGTAAACAGCTGTTATTTTGACATTACAAACAAATGCTTGAATTTAATTTAATTATTTAATTGTATGTATGTATAAAATTTGTACAGACGCCAGCACATCAAGCTACTACAATCTGTCAGATTTCTTTAACAGATTTGCAACTTTATATCTAACGTATAAGACTCAAAGTTGATTGGAAAAATTTGACAGTTTCGGGTAGCTTGATGTGCTGGCGTCTGTACATACATACAATTAATGAAATAAATAAATTTAATGTTATAAATTTTGTAAATACATTTAATTTAGTATAGATGTACCTATTCTATAAGGATAGTACTGTTTTATATCGCATTGTTACCTATTGTCAGCTTATCCAATTTATCATTTATTTATTTTTTTATTTATTTCATTTATTTTTCACTTTTTATGTCAATTTACAGATAATAAACTACGATGGCTTCCCCAGCGACCTGTATACAACTACCATCACTGTGAGTTCAGATTCTGGAGAAACTCGAACTTGAAGACTTTGCCGTACTCGCTATGGTATCACATGTTCAGAGATCAACAAACTAGATGTCTCAGTATTGGGTAAGTTTTGATAGTGCTTGTCTTTCCCAACTATCTCCAATAAATCCTCGTAGGCATCATAACTCTCACACGTCGTATTGGAAGAGGGAATAGAGGGAAAATTCTTGTAATTTTAAGTACGTTTATAGTGTGATCTCAGTCTCAGTCTGTCAAAAATACCTCTAATTTTGTTTTTGACATTATTTGTCACTTAGGTGAGATTGACTAGATTTTGAACGTTTTTAATTACGGGAATTCGCCATCAGATGTGTGCGTATGATCTTTTGGTGGTATAGTATGCTCTTGGAACTAGAAATGTGGTCATTGTCAGCTGCTAAGATAACATATTTATGTAGAAAAGATTTATAATTCGCAGTGTTTTCTGTATTGAACGTGCATCAAAACGTACCTACCAACTTATGGTCTAATTTATCAAATTATTATTTTCAGGTGTTTAGAAGCTGCAAATTGCCAAACCACCGATAAAAGAAGGCTTCAGTGCAAATTAAAATTAATACAAGACTCCAAAGAATTAAAAGTTGCAGTTGAATGTCCACCTCAGTACAATGTTATATTAGATTCTAAATACTACTCCCCGCCAAGTTTATACGAGATTTGCAGGAAACAATTCTATCAAATGATAAACGCTGCAGTGAGAAAACTTAATCCACAAACCTACAGTTTTTACTCTGAACACGTAGGAGAAAATCTGTATAATGAGCATAATAATAACATAATAGACCTGCAAGAGAATTTTCATGGGTTTAACATTGATGCTGAAGAGAAAAAATACTGTGATGAGAATGGTAATAGTTATCAATCATTAGTTGTGAAAAAGGGTATATACAAAAAAGCAGCGAAACCGTACTACGTGCCAGCTGACGTAATAAGAAAATATTTTAATTTTTTGCCCAACGTATTGGTATCAGATTTGAGCAATGGGCCCGTTTCAACATGTGAGAACTTAAACTGCAAGAAACCTGTATTTGATCATGTCTTTTATGAGTTTTGTATCGGGTAAGTTTTTAGTTTAATTAATATTATTGTTAAAAAAACTTGTAACAGGTATCTAGTAGTAGGTAGTTTCCCATCCCTGGCAAGGGGCCCGTGTGGTAGATTATGGCCCACTCCCTCCCACAGATATTATATTAAAGTAATAAGCTGTTTGAATAACCCTCTGCAACCGGGAGGAGAAAAATCGCATAGATCAGTAAAAACTTAGTAATCGCTTTTAAAGTGTTCAGAGGTCCTGGAAAAATACTGAAAAAAATCTCATGCAAGCTGGTCTTCAGCAGTCAGACCCTCACATATGTGAGGTTCAGGAATAATTTGCTAGTCGTACGATCGTGAGTACCTATATGTGCGGAGGCGCCGGGATTAAAAATCAGAGTGCAAAATTATTTTTGTCTCATTCTTAGATGGAGTCACGATATATCCACGCCGGTTGCGTCTGCTAAAGTTAATAATAATATAATAATAATAATATTCCACAACTTTCACACAACGCCATCTAGTCTCAAACTAAGCAGTGCTTGTGCTATGAGTACTAGACAACTGATAAACATACATTTGTTGTTTAACATATAGTTGTTTACAGTTTTGCTCAGAATTTTGTAAAGTCGAAACTCACGATCACTTTAACCCGTAACCACCTACCACCGGTCCCTGGGACCGCAACGGCAACTTGCAAATAAAAGTTAAGGTAAGTTTACTTTTATTACACCCACTAATGCATTTTGTGACTATTGTTTTTTTTTTCCTAAATACCTAAAGGATGTGTAGAAAAGGTATACAGACGCGCATTGTCCTACGACACTTACACATCGAAATATTTGAGTGCAAAAATACGTCACGGTCTCAGGGACCGCGGTGGTAGGTGGTTAAGGGTTAACTCGGTTGGAAAGGGTTAAGCAATAGTCTACACTAGCACAAGGCCGACAGAGCTGGCTGGAAGTCATAAAGGCAGGCCTTTGCCGATCTGTGGGATGATACAGGCTGACAGTACCTAACCAGTAATACCAACTAATGTTTTCTTTTCCAGGGAAATCATACTTATTGATAAAACTGAAGACGTTCTACTGAGTGCCGCTTTTTGTTCAAAATACTGTGCAGATTTCTGGAAAAGAAGTAAAAATACAATACCTTGGACATTGACATAGAATAACTGATTAAAGTAAATTTAAGTATTGTTGTTATTTTTATATCTACTGCTATCTATTTATCAATTGAAATCGTCTGTCGTCTGCCTAAGCTACGTAAATCATTTAATTTATAGGCTAAGCTAAAATAAGACAACTATCTAAATACCCAACGTCAAACTGGGTGAATAGGGTTGCAGCGGTTAATCGGAACGAAACTTGAAAAATGTATTATAACACAAAGTTGCCAACAAGGACTCTAATCTGTTAATTGTATTATAATTAACTCTTAAGTTCCCTTGTTGGCAATATACTATGTAATCCGCGAGTTGACAAATTTTTTTTAATTATTTAAATTGAAGCTTTTTTACCTCACTAATAGCTTGGTATAAACAGTTTTTTAATATTTTTAAAAATTGAAAAGATATGAGCGTTCAAAACTCTCAATTAGACAGAGAGGGAAATACTGAATTGTGACGTCATAGTTCAGTATCGCCATATAAATTACATGCAAAACTTCGTTTTGCGAGAAAGAGATAGACAAAAAGTTTCTATAAGTTATAAGTTTTTTTATTTTTCGACCGATTTCAAATTTGATTTCGAATTCTATTATTGTATTACATGTGTGGATGTATTATCTACTAGAATATATAGTATTCAATATCATGCAACTACCCAATTATACAACGTTAAAAGTCATTGTTAACGTTCCGTCCCGATTCACTCATGCATCCCTATTCACCCTGTTATAATATTTCAGGTTTATTTTAAATAACCAAGGAGGTCTATGTGATTTATCCATGGAATTAGTATGTACAGACGCCAGCACATCAAACCACTATAATCTGTCAAATTTCTTTAATAGATTTTCAACTTTATCGCTATAGTATTAGGTTCAATGTTGATTAGGAAAATTTGACAGTTTCGGGTAGCTTGATGTGCTGGCGTCTGTACTGTACAGATTTACCTTAATCTGGAAATAATTCCATGGTGTTACCGATTTTTCATTTCTGCGTTGCTACTGTGACATTTCTTCCGATTGACAGATTTTCAAGCTTTCAAAAGAAAATGTTATGGTGGCATTAAAAACGTACAAATAACATAAACAAAGTGATTTTGTTTAGTAGTTTCATCCATTCAATAATTTTGTTTGCGATTAAGCAGCTTTAATTTGTATCATGAGTGAAAAGATTTCAGAGCAAAAAACTAAATCTGAACCAGAAATAAACAAAGTTATAATGCCAGATGTGCGTGTTGCAACATCCCATGGTTATTTTCATGGTCACGGATGCAACTTGCCAATCGAAACAATATCAGCATATAAGATAACGAGTCGGGGAATACTGAGATGGATATTCAACTTTATGGGCGTTCAGGCTGGTGATATAAGAGCTATTAACCCTTAGCTGGTATCGCCTTTTTTGGCAACACTACCGGTATCGTGGGTCATATTTTACCCATACCAAAAAATCTGTTGTAGAACGTAGATTTTTTTATTATTTGTATAAAATACGGTTAGTTATGAAATAAAAAAAAACATTTTTTTACAAAATTATCTTGATTTAATTTTAGAATATAAAAAAAAATATCATGTTTTACACGCATTTGTAACTAACCTACTTTTTTGGCACTTTTTGGTTAGTGTGAACTTAAAACATAAATAAAAATTGAAATGTAAGAAAAATTTTAATGTTCGCTATGTTCGCTTCTGGGTCAAGTTTGACCCACGATACCTACTAAGGGTTAATATGTACAGGTAATTGTATGTAATTTAAAAAAGGAAGTTTTTATTAGGATAAAGCCGCGTTTCCACTGTGCAAGTGATTGGACGCAAGTATGACGTCACACTTGCGTACAAGTTACTTGAATTGGAAACTAAAATTTATGGAACTTGAACCTCGCATGCAAGGTTTTATTGGCATGCAAGTGTGCCGGTGTTCATCATGGGCGTGAGACGTGCTGTGGTCAATGCTGCTTGCCGAGTTGTTTCTGAAGTGATAATCCTCAATAAAGCTAATTGTTTTATCGTTCCCCCATTTAGCAGTCATTATAATTTTCACTTTTTAAAAACTAACTAGTAAAACTATTAACTCGATACAATAATGCGCCTTCGTCACTCGTTCACAATTTGCGACTGGCACTTGAGCACGCAACTTGCATAACACTTGCACACACAAGCGTCAGTTGCGCATTTTATTTACAAGTTCAAAACTACCCGCATGCAACTTGCAGGTTGCATGCATGTTTACGTTTCCATTACTCAAGCTGCATGCAACTTGCACCTTGCATACAGGCTACATGCATAATGGAAACGCGGCTTAAGTGTTGGCCCCGTGGTAACGGCCGCGACGTACGAGCTGTACGTCGTAGGTTCGAACCCAGACAGGCGTTTTACTCTGTGTAAATTATTTCATCACCGCTGCTCTCAAAATGGTGAAGGTAATCACCGTGAGGAAACCGGCCTATGTTCTACCGTCAATAGCATAGTTGCAGTAACTACCTACGCTCTAGACGGTTTCGAGACCACCCTTGGTTGACTGGTAGAGAATGCCTAAGGCATTAAGTCCGCCTTTGTACCTTTTTTGTGTGCGAAAAGTTTAAATAAATAAATGCTGTGATGTAAAAAAAATGATCGACTTACTGCAAATTGTTAGTTGTTTTTGGTTTAAAAAGCGATTTAAACGAATGGGTACGACAAAAATGTAGATATCGTTATCGTGATCACGGCTGTATATCTTGACAAAATCCGACTTAGGGCTTCCGCAGATCCTGGTCGCAGATTGTTCGAAAGAGTTACCGTGGCCCTTGGCACAGGCAACTCAAGGAACACGGGTGGGTTTTAGTCAGTAAAAGTCTGACACACCCTCCCGCTCCGCTCAGAGCGGGAGAAGTTATTTGATAATTTCCCACCCAAAAAAAAAAAAAACAAAAAAAAGTTCTCCCGCAGATAAGCGCGACGCGACGGTACGACACCATTCTGGTAGAACAAATTCCACGAAGTTTTCATAGAAATTGTTCTACTAGTGTCGCGTCGCGCTTGTCTGCGGGAGCCTTTACTGTAACTGTGCTGTTGAAGGCAGTGTTGGCAGATGTCTTCGAATTTTTGGTTCTAGGCTCCTAGAACCAAAAATTCGAAGACATCAGCCAACTCGCACTGAGCCCACGTGATGGATTACGGCCCACCTCTCACAGAGCGGAGGCCTTTGTCACAGCAGTCCCACTGCTGGGACACAGGCCTCCTCTCTATATAGGCTCTATCTATTATAGGCTGATTTTGCATGCATAAGAAAATAATATACTTAACACGTTCAACGCCATGTCGGACTTTGCCGGGCGACATGGCGTTGAACGTGTTAATGTACAGACGCCAGCACATCAAGCTACTACAATCTGTCAGATTTCTTTAATAGATTTTCAACTTTAGCGCTAAAGCATAAGGTTCAAAGTTGATTGGGAAAATCTGACAGTTTCGGGTAGCTTTATGTGCTGGCGTCTGTACATCTAGTGCTAAGGCCCATCATGTAAACGGCCTGCTTAGTCAGCAGGCCTCGTAATGACCGTGGCTGACGATTTTGAGACAGCAATGTAGAAAGCACGATGTTGCCAATCCTTTTGTTTTATTTATTTATTTATTTAATACCTCAAGCACATAAATGTACAGAGGCGGACTTAATGCCATAGGCATTTTCTACCAGTCAACCTTTGGATGATGCACAGAGACAAACAGTAGTAGATGCAATCATGAAAATTGAGGAATAAATATTTTATGGCAGCAGGCAGAAACTACTGAAGTTACCTGCTAAATACCTTACATACCTACTCCTTTTGCTTCCACGTTCATGCAACTGCGGGGTAATTGCGAAACACACTTACAGTAGGAATGGCTTTCATTTTGACAGTTCAACAACATTCATTGGGTTAGCCACTGCAGACCCACCGTACCCCTGGCCGTACCCCTGGTGGTACGGTGGGTTTTTTAAAGTTAAACGATACCACTGTATGAAGTGAACGTAGTGCTGTGTGAAGATACTAGATGGACCGAAAATGATAAACAGTTATCTCGCATATTAATTAAATTTTTATAGTTGCCCGAAACTATTTTCTGAATTATATAATATTCATGTGACACGGGAAGTGGTGTTGAAACTACTAAAGCGAAGCCCTTAATATTCGCACTTATGTCGGACAGGAAAGAAAAAAGTTATATTAGGTATCTGTTCCACCGTAATACAGTTTTTACTAGTACGGGGAACAGGGTGAATCAATTCTGTTAACAATCGAAATAAGTATCGACACATAGCAAATAAAAAGTATAATTAAGTCTGTACATTACTTGTAACATTATGAGCCGTACAAGGTTGTTATATTGTTTTGGTAAATAAAGAAGTTTTTTTTTTTATCTTTTTTAACATGATAAGTAAAGTCTCAAATAACCGAGTGGAACCCACGTAAAGTTCACACAGACTACTTTGGAAGTATTCCCAAATATCATTTAAAAAATTATGAATAAAATTGTTGTTGTCAGCACAACACTATTACCTGGTGGTATCGTTTAACTTTAAAACGCTCACCGTACCACCAGGGGTACGGCCAGGAGTACGGTGGGTCTGCAGTGGGGTTAGCGATATCTTTTAAAATCATTCAGATTGTAGTTGATTGTGTGTCACGCAATTAGGGTGCTGTCTATCTATTCAGTAAATATCTCACCGTGAAAACTAAGGTGAAGTGAGTCGTCAATAATTCTTTTTCTTGCGTACTTCGGACTTTTCTTCATCCCTTCGTACACTCTCACCTCACACACGCCTACCATACCTACAGTGTCAATCCCTAGCATAAGCAAGACTCACAGCTCACTTCACCTTAGTTATCACGGTGAGATTTTTCCAGAATCGACCGGCTGGTTTAATTTTCTTTAATAGATGGTGTGATCTGGAATTAATCGACAGTCCCTCTCTTACGTCTTCGAGAGGTTATTTTTAACAGCTGTACTTTATTTGTTAGAAATGAGTAAGTACTCCTCATAATCCTACATCCTGCTATACTATGCTACTTCCTAAAAATGTTACAAAAGTGGAAGTCCGAGTGTTTTTTAGTTTGGATTTTTGTTCATCAATTACACCTTAACCGCTGAACGTACCTCTTTCAATGTACAGCAAACTTGTCGACCGTGACCTGGATAAGGACATAGGATACTTTCATCACAGTAGGTATTTCGGTCCATTCAGATAATTCTCGACCTCCACTCCGGCGAAGCCGCAGACAAAATCTAGTACTTCAATAAATATATAAGAATAGAATAGAATACTCTTTATTATGAACACCATATAAAAAAAAAATTGAGGCAGTGGTGGTCTAGTGGTATCGGCCCCGACTTACAAAGTCGGGTTCGAAACCAGGCTGGCGGTTTACTCTGTGTAAATAATTTCATCATGTTTCACAACTGATCTCAAAACGGTGAAGGATAACATCGTGAGGAAACCGGCACGTCTTAAACCAAAAATTCGAAGACATGCGACATCTACCAACCCGCACTGTCCGCCCTGGCCCCTGGGTAGATTATAGCCCACTCTCTCTCGAAGACAGGATGCTCGTGTCCCAGCAGTGAGAACATTATAGACAGATTTTATGATTTAAAAATTGTCCACAGGTGACTGTTTTGACGGCACGGTTGGCGCAGTGGTTAAGCGATTGACTGCTGCGCTGCGTGTCGCGGGTTCGATTCCCGCACGGAACAAATATTTGTATGACCTACATGTATTTGTTCCGAGTCTGGGTGTTTTTCTATCTATAATATGTATGTATTTACAAAAAAAAAAAAAAAAATTGTATATAAGTAGTTTATCAGCCATCTTGTTACCATAACACAAGCATTAGGTTGCTTAGCTTGGGACAAATGGTGCTGTGTGAAATGTCCAGGGATTTATTATTTATTATTATTATTATTGTTTCATTGACAGATGTACAGACGCCAGCACATCAAGCTACTACAATCTGTCAGATTTCCTTAATAGATTTTCAACTTAAAGCATAAGGTTTAAAGTTGATTGGGAAAATCTGACAGTTTCGGGTAGCTTGATGTGCTGGCGTCTGTACAGTAGCCATATACTCGGATTCAGCCAAGGAGATCTGTCACTTAAAAGACGGGGATTACTTCGGCGAAGTAGAGTTAGTTATGCAAAACCCCTTTAGGACAGCATCTGTGGTAGCTGTCACTGTGTCACTGTGTCACAGCTGTCACTGTGAGTTGTTCAGGCTAGACAGGGAACACTTTGAGACAACCATAGCGTATTATCCGACAGTATATCACTACCGGACAACTGGGTAACTGGGTTGTGGAGGTCAGATAGGCAGTCGCTCCATGTAAAATACTGGTATTCAGCTGCATCCGGTTAGACTGGAAGCCGACCCCAACATAGTTGGGAAAAGGCTAGGCAGATGATGATATCACTACATAGTATATAAAAAATTTTATATAAAAAAAAAACAACCGACTTCCAAAAAAACACTACAAAGTGAAAAATAATTTTAATTTTGGAAGTCGGTGTCGTTGGTTCTGCATTTTGGTTTTTTGACACCGACTTCCGAAATTAAAATTATTTTTCACTTTGTAGTGTTTTTTTGGAAGTCGGTTGTTTTTTTTTTATATAAAATTTTTTATTTTTCACTTTTTAGTTATATCTACCCCAATCAAATTCATATAAACACTACTTGCTATGTAAATATCAGTGACAGGAAGCTGCATCTGCGTTTATAGGGGACAGACGTGATGTTATGTTGTGCGATTGCGTAAACAATGCATACATATGCGATAGCAGCAATCGCGGTTGTTTTACTGGTATTAATTATTATTATAATAAAAAAAAATTATAACCTTTGTAGTGAGTATGTACAGGCGTGATATTATGTTGTGTGATGGTGTAAACAATGCTTAGATATGCTATAGCAACAATCGCGGTTAATCTGCTGTTAGTTATTGAAGAGTTCCCCCGATTTCTACAAGATCCCATCATCAGATATTGAAATGGTGACAATGGGACCACACGGGAAGCACCAGCTTTCAAATAAAAAAAGAATCATGAAAATCGGTTCACCCAGTCGGTTATTATGAGGTAACAAACATAAAAAAAAAAAAAAAAAAAAAAAAAAAAAATACAGTCGAATTGATAACCTCCTCCTTTTTTTGAAGTCGGTTAAAAACAAAGTCGCTTCCCGCTGTCTGTCCCTATGTATGCTTAAATCTTTAAAACTACGCAACGGATTTTGATGCGGTTTTTTTTAATAGATAGAATAATTCAAGAGGAAGGTTTATATGTATAATACATGCATAAATTATAGTAGAGAAACACTGATCATTTTAGGGGTTTCTAATGTGATGTCGTAAATAAACACATTTTATTGCGCTTACATTGCAAACGCTGGCTTAACCCTACGAGATAGATCAAAATAATGTACTACAGTATTGTACACCTTAAAAAGGTCTACAAAAAAGTCCGCGATGGCATATGTCTATCTCTTAGGGATAACCTACAATAACCATTTTTTATCCTATACTTTTTAAGAGAAATAATGGCTCTAAAATTATCAGTGTTTCTCTACTATATATGCATGTATTATATGCATATAAACCTTCCTCTTGAATCACTCTATCTATTAAAAAAAAACCGCATCAAAATCCGTTGCTTATTTTTAAAGTTCTAAGCATACATAGAGACAGACAGACAGCGGGAAGCGACTTTGTTTTATACTATGTAGTGATAGTGATCAGCATTGCACCCGTGCGAAGCCGGGGCGGGTCGCTAGTAATAGTATAAAAGAAGTGGCGATGAGAAGGTGAGGGGCTTGTGGCTAGGTAATAACAGCCGCACGGGTCGATCGATCAGGTTAAGCTACGCTTGCCGCGGTTGGTCCGTGGATGGGTGACCATCTTCACATACCAAGACCCCTCCGTGCCTCGGAAAGCACGTTAAGCTGTTGGTCCCGGCTGTCATTCTTTGATCTTTGGCAGTCATTACGGGTCGTCAGAAACCCGAGTCTGACAACCAGTCTTACTAAGTGGTATTGTATTACCCAGTAACTGGGTTATGACGATCAGATAGGCAGTCGCTTCGTGTAAAATACTGGTATTCAGCTGTATCCGGTTAGACTGGAAACCGACGCCAACATAGGTGGGAAAAGGCGAGGCAGATGATGATTTTTACTAACACCGCCCCTATGTCAACGTCAGTCGAGCGCCAAAAGATCCTTGTAGTATTTGTTTATTCCCTGAATTATTTTATTTTACAATATGAACGATGCCAGGTTAGTTGCAGGAACAATTTTATTTCATAAGTTAAGTAATACTGTAATTTTAAGGAGACAATATTTTTGAAGACACTCACTCTTCTTAAGTTGTTATGTTTTTCTTAATTAAGACAAGGACAATAGGTAAATAAAAAAGTTTAATTATTTAACTTTCGTTTTTATTTAAAACCAGCCACCATGTAGGTACAAGCGGAATAACTTCGAAAATCGAATGTAAGGTTAAGAACACACTACGATTCGTTTAATTGTCAACAATATGCCTTCACAATTTAAAATCCATTTAGTTTATAAATTATGACTAAGGTGGAATTAATCGCAGTGTGCTCTAAAGCTGAACGGTTATTTTGTAAATTGAAAAACCTTTTATGGTTTCAGTTATTTAACACATGATGTTCACTAGCAGCTTTACACAAGTTGCCTTTTTTCCTTGACTGCGACAAACCCCAAAATTGGTATTATGTTTAGTTTCAAAAATTCAGCTTGTGAAAATCTTGCAAGTGCACACCATGCTTTAGGATAACATTTATTTTTATGCAACATAATAATTATATCCTCACAACTGCATTTAATAACATAATGACTAATCTCTTATTTCACTCCGTTAAAACGAATAATAAACTTTTCAGTCAGTCGCTTTCATAGCACAACACATATAACTCGTAGAAGTAATATTACGGAATCAGGGTATTGGGGTATACAGGATGTTAAGGACAGCGTCGCACAACTTATCATTGGACATGTATTCAGTACATGATTATGGACCCCGCTGCATTAAAATTTTTCGTGAGTTATAAAAAAATAAATTTAAAAAAAAACGTGTGCAGTTCACACGCGATAGAAGTGAAACCTTCAAAAATGTTATTAGGTTTCTGCTTGAAGGCGCCCAGAGCAGTACCGACAATCTACGAAGACTTACGAATATTCCCGAACGAAGGGTACAAATGCGGACAGCGCACAAAGAGGAGATCACAAATATAAGAAACACTGTATAATGCCTTCTATCTCATTCTCTCGCACGTTAAATCCTATAGATGTATGTGTTTATCTCTTTTTACTGTCGCTTTTTCGTTTCATTGATTTTTTAATCACAACGATGCTAAAGAAGTTTTCACTCAAAAATTTGCTGTACCATACATTTTGACCGCGTAGGTATTGCGTTCAGCAATCCCGACGACGCTGCTGTACGAGTCCAGACTGAGGAGATCGTGGAGTACCTGCGTGTGAACACCAACTGGACTTTGAGGGTCGAGAAGTTGGAGCCGCGTCATAACAAGAACTTCAAGTCGTTCGAGGTGCGTGTTCAGACAAATCATCTCGAGAAGTTCCTCAAGGAAGAGTTGGGGCCGAAGGGTGTTGTGTATCGCCGGTTTCGTGGCCGGCTACATGACACCAGTCAGCGAAACACGACGCCGACACTTCGTGTGCAGTAGTTTTAGTTGGTTACGTTGTATGTATTTATAGTATTTTTAAGTTATATTATTATAGTATTGTAGGTATTTGTGATAATTTTTGATGTATTAGTTTATAAGTATGCTTATGTTTGTAGTATTATGTACTGTTTTTTATTTTTCTATGGGCCCTAGTTGCCTGTAACAAAGGAATAAATAAATAATTTGTACTTTTCTATGAAACAGATTTTTTTTAAACTGTCGAAAATTCTGCGCTAGGGTTTAGAATCATATGCTGAAGTCATGGTTATAGTTTGTTCGTCGATGTCCCAGTCAGCCTGTATTTAACATTTTATCTAAACTACCAACAGTAAAGGCGGATACACAATACGGTCCACCGCAAAGGTCTACCTGTGAAGGTAAAAACATTGGAATCCGATTTAACATGAAATGTAACAAAGTACGTTACAACGAACATGCCGTTCAAACATATGCAATGCAACTTGAAATGTCACACGTTGAATATTTTATTTTATGATACGTTTCACATAATGTGTACCCACCATATCATGACATGTAGTCGACCAGCGAATGCACACTTGCACAGACCTCCGGTAGACCGTAACGAGTATGGCTTACATAACGTCAGTAATGACGTATCAGAGAAAAAAAAAATGCGAATTTCAAATTCACGTAGCATGAATTGCCTCTATTTCTTAAAACATTTGCACCCCTGACTTGTTCGAGGGTAGTCTAGGTACTGGGGCCGAGATTGATAGACTTTACGTAGCACGTACTTTGGCAATGAATTATTCCTGTCACTGTCGCACAACTGTCAAACTACAAGTGCAATATAAAGACGGGAACATAGCTAAGCTTCAAGCACGAGCAAGGTAACGTTTATCAATATCGTCCTCAATGTCCATTGCATGGTTCAATGTACGTATAATTTAGTGGAAGAGACAGAATTCAGTATTTCTCTAAATTACTCGTAATATCACAACCAAAATAAATAAATTCTTACATCTACACAACTTTTTGTGAGTTAAATTACAATGGTGAACAAACGCAAAGCAATGTTTTCTGTGTAAATTATAATAAGTGATTTAACACAAATAAACATTGGGCAACTGATCGTGATTTATAATTAGTGAAGTCACTTTTAGACGATTATTAAAAAACAAATATATATAACTCCCTTAGCAATAAAAACTGTTTAAAGTTATGACAAGATTATAAATAAAAAAATAAATTATCTTATTATGATAGTTTTCTTGACATAACCTTATTTAGTCATTATTTTAAGACAGTAAAAACTGATTTATAAAGCCAATAAGAGGGACCAATAAAACATGTGACAAGGAAAAGGCCAATTCTCGTTATTTAAAACGTTCAAAATCAAGTCGCGCGTCTCATCTCCGCGACAAAAAAAACTTCAAAAAATAGTCAATAAGGTAGGGAAATCAGAGGTACCTTTGACAGATTAAGACAGATCAGACTTGGAACGTTCTTAAAATTACGAGAATGTCCCCTCAGTTAAAAAAAAAAAACATTCAGTTACATAACTTCATTCATTTACCTATCAATAACCTAGAACAATCATTGAGTCAATAGAAATCTCTTCTCCTTAGATATCGTTTATTAAACTTCACAGTCACATTTATAAAAATACACGCAAGAACCGCCCCCATCTCAAAACTCTGCAAAGAACATCAATTTATAGGAACGGAATACGTTTTGAGGTAGATAACACAGTTTTAGGCATTAAGGAATACATATTTCCGTATAATAAGCATTTAGGCACATATTATCGCATATTAATAATAACTGCGAGATGAAATACATATTATTATGTAAAAATCCCTTCAGATTTTGAGATGGGGCAGCCGCCTTTCATATGAGTAGAATCTGCATGAATATAAAATTCTTTATTTCGTAACTAAATAATTTTACAGATTTCCGCACCATCAGTTTAAAAAAGGCGTAAGTAGTCAGACTTGCGAAAAGCTTTATGATCTAGCCAAGCTAAAAAGGCTCATAATTTAAAGGAATAACAGACCAAATTCCAATTTCCCAAACATGTTGGGATTTCAATCAACTTGCATCAGCTTTTCGCAGGAAGACAAGGACATCTGTCATCTTTCTCCCAGCGCAAGAAAGCGATGGAGCTATACAGGACGAATAGCGGAATAGCGCCATCCCTTTTTCGCATCGGAACTATGATGGTTTTGAACCTTCCCCTAAAATCTTATACTAATCTGTAGGATATATGCCAGTACCCATAGATTAGCTCACCACGATTTTGTTCTTCTGACTTACAGTACCCAGGCGTTTATGACATGTCAACCTTTAGAAAGAGACGACACACAGGTATGACTGAGACAGCACTCTGCAAAGCTTTTTCTAAAACTCAATCCCTCTCTTATCACAAAACAAAATCTTTGAGACCCTGGTTTAAACCATGAAATCATGGAATTTCGAACTTTATTTCGACTACAGTAAAGTTCTTAATATAAAACTGATAATTTTTATGTAAAGGACTGTATTTCAATCACAATTACGTTCAAATTACAAAAACTGTCTCGTTTTAAACCATGTCAAAAGATAAACTTTATTTTTTAATAATACCAAATGTGTCTTATTTTTTTTTTATTGATGAATGGACCTGCTCTAGTCCTCGATTACGCCTGATGATGAGGGATTGATGAAGTCTATAATGGAAAGAGCATGCCGAGAAGAGGCTTGTTCACTCTTGCTTTGAAGGCAGACGGGTTGCCTACGGCCAGGTACTATATCTACGCCTTTATTACCCTGAAGATGTTATTATTAGCTAAAATCGCCACAATAATTTAATTTACACATACTATCATAATTTTAATTTCAGTTCATACATGTGTTCACACAATTTTGTGCCGCCGAACGCTTTCTTGAGCTTATCGTAATGGAATTATTTTAAAATTAAATTATTGAACGTAGTTGTAGTGCGTCTGCGCCGGTACTGGGTAGTACATGTCGCTCATTACGTATGGACCGATTATAGCACTGGAATTGGAAAGAGATAATATGGGATGTATAATAGAGTGTTTTATAACAAAAAGTTTTTTTTTTATGAAGAGATAGGTCTTTAGGTATTAAATTAATATGTTTCGAAAATGTAGGGTAATTTATTTAGTAATCAGTGGTTTTTGAAGTGTTTTACTGTTATAAAATCTGTCACGACATTGGCAAAACGCAAAATACCAATCGAAAAAGTCAATTGTATTAATAGAATACTTCCTTGCACATCATGAGAAAAAACGAAAACACAACAGCCTTCAAAATCAACAAAGACAAATTTAATAATTTTCCTCACATCATTTTCATTTTACTCTTCTCCAAAACATGTCAGTAGACTCTGTAGAAAATATCAGAAATTGCCAGACGATATTCATAACATTTAATAAGACTTACCTATGGCTATAAGGTCCATACAAAAGCGTCGGCTATGACCTCGGCTCGTCCTCTACGGGCGCCAGGCGCGCGCTGCTCGACGTGTAGAACAAAACGCACGGCGTCTTCCACCACGCGCCGAACTGTACCACTTCGTCTGCGGTAACGGGGACGATACTGGAAAACAAATGGTTTATAATTATTAATTGTAAGATTTCCGGCAGTAAAAGCAATTCCATTCTGCGTACCTTTTTTTTTCTCTTTTTTAACATGCGTTCGTTATCATACTCAGATGTCACTTCGTGGACAATAGTGTGGGTTATGCGTTTTTCGATTGTAATACAACTCATTCATCATTCCTAGCCTTTTCCCAGCTATGTTGGGGTCGGCTTCCAGTCTAACCGGATGCAGCTGAATACCAGTATTTTACATGGAGCGACTGCCTATCTGACCTCCACAACCCAGTTACTGGGTAATACGATACCCCTAGGTAAGACTGGTTGTCAGACTTTCGGGCTTCTGACTACCCGTGACGACTGTCAAAGATCCACGAATGACAGACGGGACCAACGGCTTAACGTGCTTTTCGAGGCACGGAGGGGTCTCGGTATGTAAAGATGGTCACCCATCCACAGGCCAACCGCGGCAAGTGTAGCTTAACCTGATCGATCGACCTGTGCGGCTGTTATTATTTAACCACGGGCCCCTCAGACGGGAGGTCTCGACTGTAATACAACAACTTTATCTAAATCCTGTAATATATAACTGTTTTTGTCCCAAATAAATAAACTACAAATAAAATAAAATAGTCTACACGTGGACATAAATTATTAAAGTAAAGCTTCGTGCTCACCTCAAATCATTGAACAAATACCAGACCGGCTCCACGTCTTTCGCGGCCATCTGTATGTACGCGACCAAGTTCTTAGGGTTGTCTTCAACGCATACGACGGCCGCTGACAACGTGTATTCCTCCTCTGATTGCGTTGTAACATTCTTTTTCTTTTGTTTCTCAGCCCTACTGTTCGGTGTGAGCGGCTCGGTTGGGGATTCGACCTAGAAAGTATAAGGGATTTTGTTATATTTCTGTTTATTCTGTCTCGATGATTACAGTCAACAAAAAAATTATAATAAATTACCAGACAAGTTTTTAACATTTTGCATTTCATAAGCAGAATTAATTTTGTCGTTTTTATTATTTTTATTTTCATACATATTTAAAAATATATACAAATAGTGATCCATCGGTATTAGGAACAGGGCCCAACATGTCGGTGGTCAGGGTTCTAGAAAGGGGAACCTCTTAACTATGTGTGCCTTGTTCAGGTATACTTCTTTCTGGTACACTCTCAAAGGAGGCTCTAATTGTGCGGTTGGATCATATAGACGGATCCTCAAAATTCTTTAATAGATAAGGTATGCCTCAGGGGAGGTCCCATATAAATTTTATTAACTTTGCTTGGGTAGTTTTTGAGTTAGCTTCAATAATACAATTTTTTTCCACTTAGGTATTTTATGTTGATGATGTTTTATTAACTTCCTATCACTGATATTTGCATAGCAAGTAGTGTTATATGAATTTTTGTGTGGTAGGTACAACCAAAAAGTGAGAAAAAAAACACAACAAATTAAAAATAACTTTAGTTTCGGAAGTAGGTGCCAAAAACTAAAATGCGGAACCAACGACACCGACTTCCGAAATTGAAAGTTATTTTTCACTTTGTAGTGTTTTTGTTTTTTGGAATTAAGTTTTTTTTTTTAAAGCTTTTATAATAAAAACACTTAGGTAAACAATATCAAAGATTTGTGTAACACTTACCTGTTCTGTTGACTGTATTTACAAGGTACGATCAATTACTCATGCAACTAACCTTTTCAATCTGATATTCGGAAATCCTAACGGAACGTAATCATACAATTTGAATAAAACCTACTTTTACTCACGATAAGAAAATTAGATAGCAAACGGCAAAATGTTATTTATTACTTTGATCTATTTATAACAGTCACTGCAGTAATCTACAGGAAAACAGAGATTATAAAATTAGGCGTCCCATGTACAGGGTAGCGTGGCCGAGCGGTCTAAGGCGCTGGTTTAAGGCACCAGTCTCTTCGGAGGCGTGGGTTCGAATCCCACCGCTGCCAGAAATCTTTTTGTTGAATATTCAAGAATATTGCCGTGAAGACTGTACCGTACTCACAATAATTTTATTAAAAAAAAATAAAAAATTATAATTTATATATTCCCGTAGCAACGGGAAAATACAGCTACAATACATATTGGTGAACTTTCATGATTAGAAGGTCGTGAACGACTCAAGCTAACGTTCCACAATTAATGTTGTTCTATCAAATTCTCCCTACAATTTTTCTATTGTCAACTTTTTAACACACATTTATTAGTTTCAGCTGTTTGTTTGTTTGTATGTAACTGACTCGTTTGGGCTCGATTTTGCCCCACTTTAAGCGATGAGATTTACTTTAAACGTTGTAGACTTACCAAAGACCGACGACAATACAATAGTTTGATAAAAATGGTTGAAAAAAAGATTGTTAAAAAAAATATATAGATTAAAAAAACTAATAAAACGCGCTTTAATAGCAAATTGAACTAAAAATCAGAAAATAAGTTTTAATTTATAATAAAAATAAAGTTATGAAAATAAAATTAATTTAATTGTAAAAAAGCGTGGGGTGCTCGATATTGATTGCTGTAAATATAGGTATAATTAGTAGTTATTTGTAAACGTAGAGTAAGTATACATATAAATGTGATAAAAAGCACCCCACGCTTTTTTACAATTAAATTAGTTTTCTTTTCATAACTTTATTTTTATTATAAATTCAAAGTTGTTTTCTGATTTTTGGTTCGATTTGCTATTAAAGCGTGCTTTTTTAGTTTTTTTTTTACAATATTTTTTTTTATTATGCAGTTTTTATTTACTACAATAACTAACTAACGTAACATACTATTAGTGATGAATTCCTTACCTTATCATTAATAACAACATCTCCATCTGATTGCAGTCTTATAAGTAGCTGTAGGGGCAGAACACAGTTCGACTCCTGCGTCGGACTCTTTGATGAGCCCGCTTGTGGACTTGGTCTGAAAATATATTGTTAGAATATTAGACAAGTATGCTAAACTATTTTTGCTTTTACATCAATTGTCAAATAAAGCGCAAGCATGTGAGGTCAGGCGTATACTGGTTAGACTGGAAGCCAACCCCAACATAGTTGGGAAAAGGTTAGGCAGATGATGACCTTTATAAGGCTCTATCGAAGGGTAAGCTAGGATTGGCGGGGCCGGTTCATGGATGGGTGACCATCCATTACGTATCGAGACTCATCCGCGCCTCGTAAATCACGTTAAGTCGATGGCCCCGCCTGTCATTTGTAGTATCTCTTTCTGGCTTCTGACTAGAAGCCCGAAAGTCAACCAGTCTTAACTGGGTTGTGGGGGTCAGATAAGCACGTAACATCATAAGGAGCTAACGGGACGAGCTGAATAGGTTCCGTCAAACCTAGAAGGAGGACGCGCTTAAATATACATATTTAGTGTACATGTTTAAATCTACATATTAACACAAGCATACCGTTTTCCGGATACTGCAAACATTCACCAAAATAATTAGGTAACATTACTGAAGTTCATAAACTATGAAATAACTGAATATTGCTCCAACGAAAAGAGAAACTGGATTGAGGGAACAACTTAACTTTGCTGTGAGTAACCAATTGTCCCCATATATCGACATAGGTCGCGGCCAGTTTACCAACTGCAAATAAGTTTGTAATCACCAAAAATAATTTCTTTTTGTAATGGAACTAAAAATTTACGGTTTTCGGATTCTTTTTTTTACTTGTGCTACATGTCATTGCTTCTTGCCAAATCTCATAATTCTAGGTCAACGGGAAGTATCCTAAAGGTTTTGTGATTCCATTGCGAGTGTCAAAATATGCGGCATAAACGGGACATAAACGCCCGTATCTTTTGTGTTGACTTAGAAGTTTGATTTTTTCACTGCTTCAAGGGATTGCTGCCCTGAATATTTGATATTAATTTCAACGTGATAACTCCACGCATTCCTTAGTAAAAGGGCCTTGACATACGGACAGACAGACGGATAACGAAGTGATCATATAAGGTTTCCGTTTTTACTTTAGAGGTACGGAACCCTGAAAAACATAATAACTACCTGTCAGGGTGTTTAAAATGACAGCCAGGTCTTGCACAGTGCAGACCATACCGGCACGGTTTGCCGCCACCGCCACGCTTTGTGTCCGGCTAGAACATAATCATTATTAAAGGAATAGAATACTCTCAAAAACTAGAAGAGATATACACGGTGTGAAATAAGTAACTAAAAACCTCTAAGGGGTAATTGTACTCATCATAAAGCGGATCTCACACGACACGCCACACGACAGGGCGCGGGACACGGAGCCAAATGCCCCGCGCGAAATGGGCGCGCTTCCCGCGCACCGGAGCGTGGTGCGTGGTGTGTGAGCAAAACTTATGAACAACGTAGTTTTTCGCGAATTCATGAGTAAAAGTTTTTTATAATAATGAGTACGATGGCAGTCTTTGACAGGTTTCCAAATATTTCAATCAGATCTTGTATAGAGAAGGGAATTCCTCACCATTTCTTTCTGCGTGCCTTTCGCCCAGTAAGCTTTTTCTCGAACAGTCGCACCGCCACAATTTATAGCTAGTATCGGTGGTAATCTGCAATTTAAAAGCGTACAATATTAAAAAAAAAAACATTGTATCTTCTAGATTGTATGAAATCCTCGTTTTGTCAGTTCTTCATAAGTCGGTTTATTGCAGGCTTTAAATTTACACGTTCGAGCTCAGAGTATTTTAGACTTATAGGAAACAACTTCCGAGTGGAAGTCATACCACAGTCGTGTCAAGCCATAAGGCCGCCGCCGCCCCGCTGCCCGCAAGATTCGAGGCAGAGGCCTAAAACATATCCTATGGCACTCGGCAATACTTTAGCTTTCAATCAATGAAATGATTTTTTTAATCGGATCAGTATTTACAAAGATTACTTCTTAGAAACAAACCATTTTATCTAAGTACTTTATAAAAATCTTAAATTCACTGACAGATAACGCACAGACTAATCCACTGGGTGTGAATCATGCAATTTTGCGCAAGAGTTCCTTTTATAACGAAGGTACGCACTAAGCTATATTCGAAAATTAAAAAAAAAAGAGAAATAATAAAAGAAAAGAGGTTAAATAGAGAATGGAAGTTCTGCATTTTCGACGATAAGAAATACCATCGGGCACACGACTTCTCTTTTAATATTAGTTTAGACTTACCTAACGATCCTCCCCCGCTGCACAGTGGGAGTGAACCTAGAGCAGTGTTCGCACCAAGCGGGCGTGCTTCGTCTGGCCGCTAGTGAAGCGCGCACCAGTTCTAGGAACCCACCGCGGGGTTCCGGCCCTTCGCGCACTGCGGCCGGATACTGCAGGGCGCAGGCTAGGACTACAGATTCGCGGCCTTCCTGGTGATAGACAAGAAAATCACCTGCTACTGTTTGTCTCTGCATCACCCAAAGGTTGACTGGTAGAAAATGCCTATGGCATTAAGTCCGCCTCTGTACATTTATGTGCTTGAAGTATTAAATAAATAAATAAAATTCAAAACCGTTCAAAAGTCATGGCTATCAACCAAAGTTTATGAACAGACCTTATAAAGAAAGAAAGAAAAAAAATTGATGTATGTTAACACGGACAAAAGACACAATATTAGCATGGCGAACAGTGTGATATCTCCAACTCCTCCCTGTCCGCCTGCTGAGCGGTAATTGCGTAACACACTAAGTAGCAATGAGTTTCCTTTTGACAGTTCAAAACCATTCATTGCGTTATTTACGATGTTGAGCAGACACATTTTTCGAACATATGAAGCAATGGATTAGCAATATCCTTCAAAATGATTCAAATTGAGATTTGATAGTGTGTTACGCAATTAGGGTGCTGGTCGTTCGGTAGCTCGTGGTTGTCTGCTAGAACTTACCTCTTTATTACACTTTAGACATCTGTTGAGCTGGTGCCTGCCGATGGCGAACAGTTGTGATATCTCCGACTCCTCCCTGTCCGCTTGCTGGCTGTTAGATAGCTCATGGTTCTCTACTGGTACTGTGTCGGCATCGCCAGCACCTAGCAATTTAGGTTTAGGTACCAATTTATATAACCAACCCGCATTGGGCCGTGTTTCACATTCTATAGTCTGTTCCGAAAGCGTCTGATGAAAGTGTAAACAAACCCTGCTCATATTAAATTCTTACGCAATCCCTCACTGAAGGGCATTAATAACACTATTCCAATAATCATTGTTTGAATAATATCATTAAATTGTAATTTAAAAAATCGAGGAAATTGGAACCGTAATTTAAAAAATTTAAGGTTTTAAAATTAACCTCAATTGTCGAATTAAAAACAAATTAAGGACTGATTTTTCCAACGCCAGATAATTTTATCCGAGGAATAATTTTGAATTTTTGACAGATCGTCCATACAAAATCTGTCGGACGTCAATTTTATTCCACGAAAAAAATTATCTGTCGATTGAAAAATCAACACTTAAAGTGATTTAAAATAAGAATTTCGGGTTTATGTAAGTATTGAAATAATCAAATCGAAGTGCTCAATTTGTAAGTCACACTAATCTAACAACTAACTGATTCAAATCCGCGGGTACTTTTTCTGATCCATTTGTTTACATTTTCATCAGATACTTTTGGAATAGGCCGTCTCTACAGCGTGTATCAAAATTGTGTGGTCATAAAGGATGTGGTACACACCATCAAACTGAACAACCTTTGATTGGACCTACATCGTAACCGCGATAAAAATATCAGCTGTCTCATATATTTGGGTCGAGTAGGTTTTGAAGTTTTATGTGGTTCATTTGATATACAGTTTTACCGCGATTACGATTTTGGTTCATATCAGAAAAGATGTTCAGTTTGATGGTCTGTAGCACACCCTTTAATTTGACCACACCTTTGTCAAACACGCTGTACAACAGAGAATGCCCGCGTTCCAGCATTGGATTCAATCTAGACCGATTAAAATAAAATGATTATAATACACTACAAAAGATGTGAAAATTCTTAACATAATAGTTCTGTGATACATAAATTCCCACCTACCTCCATAATTTGGCGGTCCAAATAGGATGGCTACTGGGATATAATAAAGCCATTAGTGAAATTATTATGTTCATAAAAAAATAACACAATTACAAACGCCAACTAAAACATCAATTTTGACATATTTACTGATCAGATTACTTCTAAGGCCGATTCTCTTGTTCACAAACTGAACTAAATTTAAGTCTAGTGCATCATTTTCTTTCTATTTCATTAAGAAAAGGACTGAAGATAAATATTAGCCTAGTCCTGTCAAATTAGTCGGCGCCTGACGTCAATTGACGTATTTTTAGTAGCCAATTTTATAATCACATCTCAACTTGTCTATGGAGTATCTTAATTTGACAGGACTAAACTAATATTTATCTTCTGTCCTTTTCATAATGAAACAGAAAGAAAAAGATGCAATGAACTTAAATTTAGTTTAGTTTGTGAACAAGGGATTCAGCGCCATTAATAACGATACTTAGCACGCGTTTTGCTTAGTTATGTTCCCATCTCTATCTTGCACTTGTAATTAAACAGTTGTGTGACAATAACAGGAATAGTGCTTAGCGAAAGCACGAGCGTTTATTGATCTCAGCCAATGCCAGTTTTGCCTATTACTCCGTTCACCGTCAAACTTGAAAATCCTACAACGCGCTTTTATTTAGGAATGCATTAAGGTGTCGTTTTGTGTTAGTGGAAACGGTTATCACATTAAACAGTACGGCGGTTACTACAGGTTGTTATCAGTCTGTTAAAATAATAAAATAATCAATTTTACTAAAAATAGATAAATGAATTTATCAACCGAATTATAATAGCTCAAAAATTGCCCCTTGATAACAAGGCACTAGACACGTGCGGGGTAATGGTATCAACAATTCAATACAAACTGTATGGTATAGTTACCAAATGAAGTTTAATCACAAATTAAGTTTAATGTTATTAAATACTCAAACAAAAAAAGGTCTCAATGCTAGAATGTTAATTTTTATTAATTGCGTATGTTTAAAATACATAGAGGGGCCCGTGGCTAAATAATAACAGCCGCACAGGTCGAACGATCAGGTTAAGCTACGCTTGCCTCGGTTGGTCTGTGGATGGGTGACCATCTTTACATACCGGGACTCCTCCGAGCCTCGGAAAGCACGTTAAGCCGTTGGTCCCGGTTATCATTCGTGGATCTATGACAGTCGTTACGGGTAGTCAGGAGCCCGAAAGTCTACAACCAGTCTTACCAAGGGATATCGCATTACCCCGTAACTGGGTTGTGGAGGTCAGATAGGCAGTCGCTCCATGTAAAATATTCAGCTGCATCCGGTTAGACTGGAAGCCGACCCCAACATAGTTGGGAAAAGGCTAGGCAGATTATGCGTATGTTTAAAATACGTAATGTAGAATACATGGTTTCAATTAATAGGAGAACCAAATCACCATACTGTATAACATTATATAAACTCACCATCTTCTCTCGCAGTCCACCCATCTTCCCTTAACTCCTCTTGGCACTCAAACTCAGTAGCCGGTCCCAGAAACTCCAACTCAGTATACTGATATTCCTCCGGATACTGTCCATTCATCACTTGTGGGGGGACCGGACGTACTTTAATATTTAAACTTGGAATTCGAACCGCCTTAGGAGGACTGTTCACAAGTAGTGCCTTCTCTTTCTTACGCGTCTCGAGGATTTCGTAGTGAATCTGGTGTAGGATGAAACGGTTCCAACTCTGTGGGTGTAGGACTGAAATTCTTTAATTGATTGTTGACTGACTTTTGAATTTGTTCTGGCACTAAAGAGTTTCGCTTAGTGTATGCTATAAAACAATCTTGTGCCAATCTATTTACGTACACCTAGTCGAATTGCTTTATCGCTCTAAGCCCACGTTCGCAAAGACGTAAAAATATTGCGGCGGTATTTTATCACACACTGGATTTTCAACTCTCGGTGTTGAGTGGAGCATTGATAATCCAACAGAACGTATTCCACCGCGTGAAAATAAACACTCGGATTTTTAGCTCTCGGCGCTAAACGGAACGTTGAAAATCCAGTACGCGAAAATAAATCGTCCGAACATGGGCTAAGGTTGAATATCACTTGTATGTCATAAAACGAAAAGGTCTATTTGTCTATATAGGCTCCTACACACAATGCCGGCGGCAATACCGGCGGGTATTCGAGCCGCCGGGCTTGCCGCACACACGAGCCGCCATTTTCTATATTGTAAACTTAGGCGCACCCAAAACCTTCTCTTTCTTTTATATTTTTTCTTATTAAAATAAAAATATCAACTGCGATGGCAGTGCGGATTTCTTTATTCATCGTAACCAACGACAAATGTGCACTTCACTAGCATTCTGCACGACTGTCGCAACTGGAATTATGCTTGGCGGCTTTATGCGACATGTGCCGGCGGCTTGCATATGCCGGCGGCATGGCCGCTCGGCAAAAACCCGGCGGCACTGCTGCCGGCACTGTGTGTAGGAGCCTTATGACAGTTATAAATTGTTGTCAAAAGTGATCAAGCAATTAGGAGGTTGACTATACGTAATTGGTTGGTCACACGGCAGATTTATTAAGGATCGGAATCTTAATAAGTATTTCATTGGATTGATTTTACACTTGGATTGGTCTTACAGTCTCATGATGAATGAGACCGAAATCGCCAAATTATAGGGCGTGTCTGTCATTCAAACCACGATTTAAAAGTATCTGCTAGGCTCATACTTCTTTAGATTCCACTTATTTCACAATTTATTTCGACAGCTACAAGACAAGAAATACTTCAGTCCAACAAAAAACAAACATTCAAAATTGAACTCTATTTCAATCAACACCAGTTTTACCTGTATCAAAGCAACAAGATCGACTCTTGCGTCAGCGCCGCGGTCCGGTATTATAAGTCCTAATGCAGCCGCCTCGGGAACCGTACGGAACGCACGAAGGAAGTTGTTAGCCTGACACGGCACGCCCCCTGAAGTGTCTAACATTCTGAAAAGGAAACCTGAAATTTTGAAAGCTTTGTTATTGAAGTCTGTCTGTATTAAAATAGGAGGTCGCAATCTGGTATGCCAATATTTTGGTGGAGTGCGTATGACAGAAACTGATTTGGCGAAATGTTTGGTCGAATCTCATTCGGCGAAGAATTTTTATCCGAATTTAATTTTGCAAAGATTATTGGCTATAATATATTGGCTTTAAGCTTTATACACAAGTAAAAAATTCTGCCCAACGGCGGACTTAATATCTGAGGCGTTTTTTTTCGCTCACAAATTGACTACAGCGCAATGAAACTCCACCAGTCAATAAGCTATCCATACAAGCACACATTAAATTATGTTATAGTGATCCCATCCCACAGACGACCATTAAGGTGCTCCCTCACCAGGAGCATTCGCCTGTAATGTAACATTTCAAATTCGATTTTGAGCATTACATTACAATACTACCTCCCTGACTGACGAGCATTCGCGTGTAATGTAACATTCAACACCCACCGGACACATTTCATTACAAGTGAAGCTTATTGATGTTACAAGTTGTATCAAGGTATTACACATTGTATCATTACAAGGTGCGCGCTGTAATGCTCGATTTTCCTCCCTCACTGATGTAATGCTCGAATCTGTAACGTTACATTACAGGCGAATGCTCCTGATGAGGGAGCGCCTTTAAAATCTATGCAGATAATTATTTATCATAGGCCCAGTTCCCACGCAACGCGCGACCCATGTTAAGGCAATAATTATAATTGTCAAAGTATGCGTCAATGCACGTTCACGCAAATTTTTGGAACGAAGTTCTTTAACCATAATTTACAATCACAATTTTATTTTGGGTTTTTATATGTTTAAAATTTCAAATAGTTTATAATTTAAATGTATGAGTGTAAAACTATGGACTAGAATTATGTCTAAAATAAATAAATTATTACTAACGCGGCTTGCGGTAGAAGTAAACTGGTAGAAGTAGTCACGTAACAAAAAAGCGTTATGCCCCCACCATGCGACTTTCTTTTTTATTAGAAAGAGAGAGAGAGATATAATTGTCATGGTTTTCGAGGGTTTTAAAGCCAATAGTGAGGTCAAAATGAAAATCCAAGATGGCAGCTGCGAAAACATTAAAATTTTTCGTCGTGGGTGTCGTTTTCAAGGATTTTGAGAGTGCTAAAGGCGATAGCGATTTATGAGACCTTCTAAAAACGTATACTAGACGGCTCTGTATTAAAAACGCGTATTAAATTCCACTCTCTCTGTCTCTTTCTGTTATATACAAATCTGTGGGTGCGAGTATCGCGCAAGGAACTTCGTTCCTGACGGGGGTCCCCCACCAGCACATTTTTTGTTTGTCATGGGAACCAGGTCTTTATGGATTAACCTAAGTACAAAGATATTATAAATAAAAAGTGAGCATACCCAATTCGCAACTGAGACAAAATTCTTTGGCACATGTATGTGCTAAGAGAGTCGCCTTTACCGGCAATGTGTAATATAAAACCTGAAAAAAGTTGTGACTTATAATCTAGTGATTAGGTAGGTTCTTAGAAGCCCTGCAGTGCGATTCTGTAACCATCTCACCGTGAAAACTTAGGTGAAGTGAGCGTGGAGTGAGCTGTCAGTGTCATCCCACCTGAAATTAGGAATTGACCAAGAATGCATTTACAATCATAATCGAGATTTTTATGCTAATTCTATTGATCTTGTTATATAATTTCAAAGCTAGTATTTTAGTTGCCAAAATATTAGTATTTTGTGGGGTTTCAAAATAAAATAGCAAAACAGAAACTTAGTCAGAATCTCAATGTTTTTTTTCCTAGACTAGTCCTTATATAGCGATGTTTTGGAAACTAAAATACTGGCTTTGAAATTATATAAAATGTTCAATAGAATTAGCATAAAAAAATATTACTAAAATCTCGACAAAATAAATGTTTGCTTGGTTTCCACGGTGAGATTCTTACAGAATCGACATGCTGTAGCGAATACGTGATACTTTAAAAATCGGAGATAACTGTAATCTATTTGAATAAAAATGAAGTACTGTTGGTTGGTAAGCACATCACTTTGGAACGGCTGGATAGATTTGGCTATTTTTTGTTTTCAAAATGTTCTTAACAGTCCGAATTAGGTTTTTAGGGAAAGTAAAATCTGAAAAGTTGCCTGGAAAGTGCTATGGGTTTCTATGGGATTTTTGTATGGGTTGTGGTTTGGACAGGACGCCTGCCGGGTCAGCTAGTATACTATAACAGCCGTGTACTTGAAACGCGAGAGCGAGATGGCACTAGACTGAGCACAGACGTTTGAGAAATCCCCTACTAAACGTTCTCCGTCCTACTCTTACGTTTTGTAACCACAACTGCGACTGTCTTGGCGTTTAGTATAGTAACTATTACAAATTGATTGATCAAGAAGAAAAACGTATTATAGTCAGATCTTAAGGAATGTCTGCATCTCCAATCATAGACGATTAATGTATCATATGTAAGCCATTTTATTTCCCACGCTGTATAAAATATAATTAATAAAATAATACGAGTACAAATTACCTGTAACATAGAATTGCAATATGAATTAGGTAACGTAGTTTCTAATCCCGGAAGCCCTGTTTTGTTACATTTCTCTAATTCCTCGTTCGGACCGTGTTTATTGTAACGTATATCTATCTGTAATATGAAATACATTGACATTTAAAACAAATACAAACTGTCAACAAAAGAGAAAGGTATGCAGTTGGCTAACTACAGATTTTGCAGTTTTGTAGCCCTTATTGAATGCATGACAGTAAACCGTCATAATTCGGCACCTGGCCTGCATACCAAATCCTTGACATAGTCTACCATTGCGGGAAGTTTCGCAAAGGCTGTGTGACAGAACCACTTCTTCTTACATTCCAAATCTTTTCAGCCTTGAACATAGCCCAATCGTAGGTCTGGTTTAGAGCTGTGCGCCTTGTCTTTTTACTCGACTGTACGACAGCAAAGACAGGGTTATGTTTTTAAATATACTTATGCCAGAAATTTGAGATAATTTTCAAGTTAAGTAACAACAAACTGAATGTCATATTTAACAAAGTTCAAATTCCATTGCAAACAAAAACTTATTACGACCATTTTGTTACAAATGGGCACTCAAAAATCAACTTAGAATACATTTCACTAGAGTAGATAACTGATTTTGCGGCGATAGATTGTACTGCTATAGACAATCTTTTCAGCGATTTTTTTTTCTCAATCCTGTGGAGGTCCGTTAAAGAACAGAAAATATCAAACGCGATGAACTACTTACTGGACAAAACACTTACTTAGGACGTAACGAAGACATTCTTCAACACTCTGTTGTCAAACTTAAATAATTGATATTGTACCTTTTGATAACGCTTGGGTATTGGCTGAGCAACGTATTTATTTTCGTTCTGTCTTGAAGCATGCGAATCATCGAAATTATCTTCTATATACGGCATCTGCAAATATTTCATATGTATTATTTTAATGAATGAGGCAAACGTGAGGAAAGTTTGAATGGCTATAAGAGTAGAGGAAAACCAAAGAAACGATAGATGGACTGTGTGAAAGCTGACATGGTTAGAAAGGGGTTACTACTGAGATGACCTTTACAACTATCTACCCACTAAAGTACTTAATTAAAAGATAATAGATTAAGGGCTGGTTTTTCAATCGACAGATAATTTTTATTCATGGAATAAAATTGACGTCTGACAGTTTTTTGTATTGGGGAACTGTCAAAAATTCAAAACTATTCCTCGGATAAAATGATCTGACAGTACGCAAAATACGCGCATTGACGTGGAGTTGCGGACACCAGCCCGTATTACCTATTACCTAATTATCTGGCGTTGGAAAAATCAGTCCTTAAACAGATTTATTTAAGCTGAATATTAATTTATATTTAATATTGTAAAAGTTGTTGTGACCTCTTAAGTTTCAGGTCACATGAATAACTTTTTTACCCATTTGAAAGCAATAAATATTTTTTCTAAAAGAAGTTTGGAAAAAGGCATGTTGTGCAAAACCCAAATAAATTAGGATAGGGTAAGCAAGAATGGTGAGTATACAACATTATTTTTAGTATATTGCAAACCTGAATATAGTTTGTTCAGAATAAGTACCTAACTGAATCTATTCCAATAATTTTTACACCATGTTATATTTTGTCCCAAAAATATTAAAAAATGGTAACAAGTTGGACACCGACCGACACTAAATACATATCCGCAATCATATGCGCACAACACAGGTCACAGCTGGTCGGCCGGCGGCGCGTTTTAAATGGTAACCAACTTTTTGTACGGACAATCAGGTAACATAACAAGCTTATAACTTCGTGATTTATCATGATACAGTTTTGAAATTTTGTACATAGTTTCTTTACATAAAAATACAAAACACGTGTTTCGGTTTTGCCATATACTAAAAATAATGTTGTATATTTTTGTTTTGTGTAAGTTGTGTAACCTTTTGTAACTGAAGGTGCATTGAAGTAGTGAAAATATTAAAAGTGTGTCCTTCGATCAACAACAGCACTAGATTAAGAATTAGGAATAAAAACACATCGCTCAAATGGGCGCGATTGCATATAACTTGATTATAAACCTTCTAACATAAAGTTTATTATCATTTGCAATATATTCACTACTTTGATTAAAAGTAAACATTTTTAAAATAAGACCAAAAATATTTATGGAAATATAAAACATAATTTCTATGCAATAAGGTTACAAAATAAGACCACAACATTAATTGGTCTTATTTTTCCGGCGTTTTCGATGCGCCCATCGAAAATCTAGTACTATTGTTGATCGGAGAGTATTTCAAATACATTCCTTACACACACAACAGGCGTGTATCACCATTTGGAACTGTCATATTCATTAAAAATGTTGGGCAATGACTTAGTTGGAAAAATAATGAGGAACATTCAAATTTACCTTAATGTGCTTAACATTTTCATTTCTTAACTGTACATCAGACAAATACTTATTTCTGTAACATATTCCAACAAAAAAAAAAAAAAACTTGTTGACTTACATTTTTTGTTGGAGGTCTTTGATAAAATAAATAAAAAACAATTAATTATTATGAGTTTTTATTGGATACCTGATTTCTCTTAAATGTTCTAGGATTCGGTGCGTATCCAATAGGGCCTTGCATTTTCATTGATTTTAATACTTCTGAGTCGATCGGTTTCGGTTTCCTGTGTAATGAGATATTACAATCTTAAACTTTCTATTCAAAAACATAAAACGGCCTTCACCATCATCATTTCAGTCGTTAAACGTCCACTGCTGGACATGAGGCTCCCCCAAGCACCGCCACTTTGACCGGATCTGTGCTTCCCGCATTCAGCGGATTCCTGCGGCTTTCACTTTGTCAATTTTCGTAACAGCATTTTGTAAAATTTTCAAGAACAAAATCCAGTAATCACCAAGTGCATATAAAAAGGAACGATACTTTTCATTGCAAGCGAATTTCCACATGGAACGACTTTTAAAAAACGCTATTAGCCTAAAATATCGTGCGTACGATACGCCTGGTATCGTTTCTATTCGAAGAATTGTTTTTATTTTGTTTCCAAATGGCAAATTACAGTTATTGTGCCCACTAAGTTATAACAACATTAGCGATGCACCTCAAGGTTTTTACGACTTGGCAAAACAATGTAATATGTTTTTTTTTTTAGTTTTACCCATTAATTACTGTCATTGGCGCAAGCCGTTGTAATTAATTATAAATAAATAAATAAATAAATAAATAAATGAGTTCTTTTTTATTTTTATTATAATTATGTTGAGTTTAGTAGTAATGTAAATAAATTCTCTAAATGATAGTGAAAACCGCATCAAAATCCGTTGCGTAGTTTATAATAAAAGTGACTTTAATTTATAATATGTAGACAGATTCATTATACCTGTATATTTTCTTAAAGAACTCCTCGGGTAGTTCGTTAAACCACTTGCTGCCTGACGCCAGCGACGGCAGCGGTACTGTACCGTACTGGAACGTTGTGTCGCTAAATCCGGCGAACGGCATGCCCACTACTTGGTCCGCGAACTCTGTTGCTCTGTGAAAAATGAAAAAGGTAAAAAAAGTAAACAAAAAAAAAAAAAAAATTGTCACAGGACTGTATTATTTTATTTTTTTTTTGTTTTAAGTTATTGGAGAGTTCAGCACCTATCTCAGCCTGGTGCATTGAGTTTTGCGACAATCTATTCTGCGTTAAAAACTTATATTTCACAATCAGCTCTTGCTAGTGGCTACGTGTGGGTTTGGATGGTTTACAATTTCATCCCAATGACCCAACTATTAATGATAAATGATATTTATACAAGGTGTAACTTAAATAAAGCACAACCTCTTAAAAGGTTCATTGTACTCATCATTATGAACAACTTTTACTATGAAACCAAACCTGATATCGCGAAAAAAAATCAGCTGATCCCTACATTTATGTTCGCATAACTCGTCAAAATGTTGGGAACAGCTGAATTTTCTTTTTGAATAATAATATATTGTTACCTTGAAAAGTTATTGAAGACCGGTTCATGGTTGTGTTGAGGTGAGAACAAGTGCAGATGTCCCGCTTGATCGCCGAACACTAACGCCTGGCTGGTGGATGACACGTCCATTACAGTGCACAAAGAACTGTGAGTGTCCACCTGAAAATATTATAAGGATAGCTTTAAAAGTTGAAACACTATGGAAACCCATGTGCAAATGGTTTTAGGTACGATAGAAGTCTAGAATATTGTGAAATTTCGTAAAATAAATAATTCAAGTTGTACAGACGCCAGCACATCAAGCTACTACAATCTGTCAGATTTCTTTAATCGATTTTCAACTTTATTGCTAAAGCATAAGGTTCAAAGTTGATTGGGAAAATCTGACAGTTTCGGGTAGCTTGATGTGCTGCCGTCTGTACATTAAACGATACTTTATGGCGGCTCTGAAGTGCGCTACTGGCTGCGCAGTACCTCGCCCCTCACCCCCGCTGACGGGTGAATTCGTTACTGCGCAGTGACTCACCTCATGTTCCGCTATATACCTAGTTTGAATCGGGGTGTACTGTACATGGCATATTGAGAGTGTTTTACAAAAACCCAAACTCCAACAAAAACTGTAGCACTTCAAAATATTCAGTCAGATAACATAATCCATTATGGTTAGTAACAAGAGAAGCTTATAAACTATGTTAGTAGGTAAAGAATTTAAATATACTTAAATAACAATTAAAAACATTTTATTTTACTTTCCCAACCAAGAAAAGTATACATTACTTTTGCAACTTGTAGCTTGTACACGGAGAGAAAATTCTTAGAAAAATTACTGTGCTCGTCACTGTAAAGTGAGTGCAAGTGACATCTACAGAAAATTTTCTGAGTGAGATTGGGAAAAATTCACTACTTGTCCAATAAATTTTACTGTACAGCATAAGAATTTTTACTGTGCTAGCATGGTAATTTTTCCATTACCACTCAAATGCATTCAGATTATGAGACAGCACAGTAATTTTTCTAAGATTTTTCTCTCTCTGTATAAGCAAAATCAAATTATCCAGCAGTCTCCATAAACCTCACCTGAAACATAGAATGCTCAGCCCCACTCGGCGCATTCACATGCAGTAACGCAACATTGCCGTCGCCCGACAACGCCACCGCTCTTCCCGAGAAAGCAGGTAGGAAGTGCAGCAACAATGGCGGAGACACTGTGGGGAGAGACCAGGCGCCGTCACCCGGCGTACTGTTGGCGCGCAGGCAGCGCACATCCCACACTAGCACGTACGGCTCCGCTACTGCCATGCCGACACTGAGGAGGTGGTATAGGTTCTTGAGTACTTTACGAGCAAAAATCAAAATCAAAAGTAATTTATTCAAACTAGGCTGAGAATCAGCACTTTTCGAACGTCAAAATTACGAAAGACAGTCGCCCTTCACCACTTCCCAGTGCTTTCGTTTGAGCAGTAGCAAAAGGGTGCATGACAGATCATTGTGCATTACTTATCTCTTCTACATGGCAAATATTATTATGTGTTCGAATATAAAAATTATCTGTCGAAAATTTTATGTAGTATAAACCAATAATTTCTCTCTCTCTCTCCTCTCTCTCTCTATCTCTCTCTCTCTTCTCTCTCTCTCTCTCTCCTCTCTCTCTCTCTCTCTCTCTCTCTCTCTCTCTCTCTCTCTCTCTCTCTCTCTCTCTCTCTCTCTCGCCTCTCTCTATCTCCTCTCTCTCTATCTTTGAACAGTAGTTAGTTGAATCTGGTGTCTAATAATAAAAACCATTTTTGTTCAGGTTTAGAAACAAAGTTCAAGAAGAAAAAAAATTCAAGAGTGAGGCTTTTAAATTACTATTATTTTGTTCATCGTCTGATATCCTCGTACATGAACAAAAACAAACGTTGTTTGGGTTTTTAAAGTGGTGGTAGTTTTAAATGAGTCTCAGAATTATTGGTTATCTAGGCAAGCCAATCTAATGATAAGTAGTTGCTTTTGCATATTCTGCAACTGCAATAATCACGTGCACCAAAGACTAAGACGTGACAAAAGTATCATTGCATTGCACAACTAAAAAGGACGCATTTAATTACGTGTGTAACAACTATAAGATAAGATACATACGTCTGCGTAAATCCACAAGTGATAAGCAGGTCCCCTTGCATGTCCAAGTCGGAGAGACAAGCGGAATGTGCCCTGAAGGTATGGTTAGCTTTGCTGGGTGACCTTATATCCCGTAATGCGACCATACCGTTCGCACTGCCGCATGCGACTAAGGAACCGCCGCCGCTGCGGAGAACTGCGCAACCTTCTTCTTGTATAGGCTGGAAAAGACAGATATTTTATTTTCCATTTATATAGAAGAAAAGTAAGGGGTAATTGTGAACAGAAAATGCTAAGAGCAGGGTCAGTCATATATGTTATACCAGTCACTCATATTTAAAGTTTACATCTGCTCATAGATGTTCTATTCAGATTTAGTAATTCCCAAGTTTTTGTCGCCAATTGTACGTTAATAATGAGTGTACAAATTTCTTGTAAAGTTTTCCTGTCAGCTATGAAATGTATGGACTTGATGTAATTTGTGGACATAAAATAAACATTATTATTATTATTAATAATAATAATAATAATCATGAGTGTGCATTGGCCTAGATCTATCCATACAGTTTAAAAGGTTAGGCGACATAGTTTATTAATAGCATACTTAAAACTTTCCACACCACATGAGGCAGATTTATATCGTCGTCTGGTCTCAAAATTTGCGAATTCAAAGCAACAACTTACTTATTTCAGACACAACTGCCAGTGTGCTAAAAACTACTCACAATAGCCCTCTCAGCCATTTTGTTGAGGTCCAAATCAATCAGCTTGTTTTGATGTCCTCCCATCATCAGCTTGTTAGCACTCACTTGGAAGATACACTGCATGTCTGTCATATTGGCTGATCTAAAAGGAGTAAGATTATTGAGCAAGATAAAAAAAGATATGAAAAAAGGGAGAAGGTAGTGGAGAAGGGGAAGTAAGATTTTTGATTGATTTTTGTGTTCTTTGAAATGAAAGTCTTCAACTATATTGCAACTAGCTCTAAAAACTATAAATAATTATATACACGCCTTCTCCCCATGGGGGTAGGCAGAAACTACGGAACGCCACCTACTACGATCCTTACACTCTCGCTCTTGCTTCGTTTACGTTCATACATCTAGTCATACAATACACGCACGCCAGTCGCCTGACCTTTCTGAAGCACATTTATTACCATTAAGATTATGGGTTTCATTTTGACAGTTCCGCAATATTTATTGCGTTATTTACGTTGTTGAGCAGACACACTTTTCGAACATATGGAGCAATGGATTAGCAATATGCTTCAAAATGATTCAAATTGAGAGTAATAGTGTGTTACGCAATTAGGGTGCCGTGCGGCTGTTATTGCTTAGTCACCAGCCCCCTCTAGGGGCTAGCTTAGAATAAGGAAAAAAAAAACTTTTTACGTCTTGCACTGGTAAAGACCACCAAGCCAACATTATTCATGTGGCACATATACAACATTATTTTTTAGTATATTGCAAACCTGAATATAGTTTGTTCAGAATAAGTAACTGAATCAATTCCAATAATTTTACACCATATTATATTTTGTCCCAAAAATATTTAAAAAGGTAACAATTTGGACACCGAGCGACACTAAGTACATATGCCCCACAATATGCGCACAACACAGGTCACAGTTGGTCGGCCGGCGGCGCGTGGTAAGTTGGTAACCAACTTTTTGTATGGACATCCAGGTAATATAACAAGCTTATAACTTTGTGATTTTTCATGATACAGTTTTGAAATTTTGTACATACATTCTTTACATAAAAATATATTCTTTAAATATACTAAAAATAATGTTGTATATTATAACTTACTTGAAAGTACGTTTCGGAATCCCTCGGCGTATTTGATGGCGCAGAGACGTTTTGGTCAGTACAAAAATGCCTTGTTCAACAGTTAGGATATCCCTCACTTCTTCGGATTCATGCACTTGGAATGATGTGTACTTTTGCATTCCAGGACCATAGTAGGATGTTACATGACCCTAGAAATAATGTATGAAACTAAATACCTAAGACATCACACTAATCACACTAATATTAGTGTGATTAGTAATCGTAGTAATAGTATAAAGGCGAAAGTTTGTGAGTGTGTGTGTGTGTATGTTTGTTACTTCTTCGCGCTCAAACGGCTTGACTAATTTTGATGAAATTTGGCACACAGATAGTTCATAAGCAGGATTAACACGTAGAATACTTTTATCCGGATATTTCTACTGGATCGAGACTTACGCAGGTGAAACCGCGGGGCGCAGCTGGTAAAATATATATTTTTTTCCAAACATATTTACATGTAAAAAAATGGTACTTAACATTGAAATCTGAAAGTAGAATATTCATTCTCCTATATTTTTAACCGACTTCAAAAAAGGAGGAGGTTATCAATTCGACTGTATTTTTTTTTTTTTTTTTTTTGTTTGTTACCTCATAATAACCGACTGGGTGAACCGATTTTCATGATTCTTTTTTTATTTGAAAGCTGGTGCTTCCCGTGTGGTCCCATTGTCACCATTTCAATATCTGATGATGGGATCTTGTAGAAATCGGGGGAACTCTTCAATAAATAACAGCAGATTAACTGCGATTGTTGCTATAGCATATCTAAGCATTGTTTACACCATCACACAACATAATATCACGCCTGTGCTCACTACAAAGGTTATATTTTTTTTTTATTATAATAATAATTAATACCAGTAAAACAACCGCGATTGCTGCTATCGCATATGTATGCATTGTTTACGCAATCGCACAACTTAACATCACGTCTGTACCCTATAAACGCAGATGCAGCTTCCTGTCACTGATATTTACATAGCAAGTAGTGTTTATATGAATTTGATTGGGGTAGATATAACTAAAAAGTGAAAAATAAAAAATTTTATATAAAAAAAACAACCGACTTCCAAAAAAACACTACAAAGTGAAAAATAATTTTAATTTCGGAAGTCGGTGTCAAAAAACCAAAATGCGGAACCAACGACACCGACTTCCAAAATTAAAATTATTTTTCACTTTGTAGTGTTTTTTTGGAAGTCGGTTGTTTTTTTTTATATAAATTTTTTTTTTGTTACAAGTTTCATCTGAAGAAATAAACACAAACCTCATTTTGCATGCAAAATGAATGCTTGGTTTCCAATCTTGGTAGATTGAGATTGTTTTTACTAAACATCATGCGTCATTGCAGCTGCAAACACCCAATCAATGTGCAAATCAACTACCAACATATTTGATTTGTCGGCTTCCAGTCTAACCAGATGCTGCTGAATGCCAGTATTTTACATGGAGCGATACTCCTTGTTAAGACTGGTTGTCAGACTTTTGGGTTTCTGAAGACCAATAACGACTATCAAAGATCCAAGAATCACAACCGGGAACAACGGCTTAACGTGCATTCCGTGGCAAGGAAGGATGTCGGTATAGAAACATGGTCACCCATCCACAGACCGACACGCGCGCTACGCGGCAAGCGTAGCATAATCTGATCGATCGAGCCGTGCGGCTGTTATTTCTTGGCCACGATAGATCTATGCTACTGATTGAATTTTTTAATAATATATCCACTTACTCCTTGGTTCCCCATCCATATCAGCTCCTCATACTTGTCAAACCCCACCGCAGACACCCCAAACCTGTCGCCGCCGTCCACCAGCACACTGGCCCGCACCTCATACTCCGCTGAATGTTTCGGCACCAAGTATTGTGGAGCATATTCTGTGTTGTATGGACCTGAGAGTTATGATTTGATTAATATACTATAGAAACTTTGCCTCGATGGGAAAGAGTTACCGAAGAGAAGAAAGAGAAGTCAAGAGAGAAGAAAGAATAGTAAAGTTTGTATAATAGATCAACTTCGTAGTAAGCTGGTTAGCATATTATTATTATCATCCACTAGCCTCTTTGATGAGGCTGGCACAGAAGCGTGGAGATTGGAACATGAAAAGAGAGGCGTATTCTCAGAAATTGTGGATGATGATGATGGGCCTCTTTGAATATGTATTTCCTTATTTTAAATATTATCTGTGAGCTTTAATGTTTTATGGAGCTTATATGATTTTTGCAGCAATGATGATAAGGTAATCTAAGATCCAGATGAATTGTAACAACTTCATTTTATGTCAAAAAACAACAGAAGTGAAAATTTTTATTCATTTTTTGGGTTCCGTACCCAAAGGGTAAAACGAAACCATATTAATCCCGCTCTGCTGTCCGTCCATCCGTCCGTCCATCTGTCACCAGGCTGTATCTCATGAACCGTGATAGAGAGTTGAAATTTTCACAGATGATGTATTTCTGTTGCCGCTATAACAACAAATACTAAAAAACAGAATAAAAACAGAATAAACATTTAAGGGAGCTCTCCCATACAACAAACTTGATTTTTTTAAGATAATGGTACGGAACCCTTCTTGCGTGAATCGGATTCGCACATGGCCAGTTTTTTTTTTATATTTCTAATACTTATTAAAATAATTGCTACACATTACTATTGAACTCACTACCTACCACTGAACATTCTGAGTAAATAACTTTTATTATGTCCTAATTATTTACCACCGACCCCTGAAGGGATATGTATAGGTGGCAACAAAACGATTATCCTTAAAAGTTAAGGTTTGGGAGCACATTCGCAAGAAGCTGGCAGTATCATCACAATGGTAATATTTTCTAATTGTTTATTTCTTTTTAGTATATTCATGTATTTATGTGTATTTACTTTTGCTTATATTTATATGTAATCAGGTATATAATATATGTATAGTTTTAATAGGTTTATGTGTATCTTTATATTTAAAATATTTATTCCTCAATTTTCATAATTGCACCTACTACTGTTTGTCTCTGCATCACCCAAAGGTTGACTGGTAAAATGCCTATGGCATTAAGTCCACCTCTGTACATTAATGTGCTTGAAGTATTAAATAAATAAATAAACATAGTGGAAAACAATAATTTATCAGAAAACTAGTTAGTGCTGATGAACTTCATAATAGAAAATGTATCACTTGAAGGAATTTATTTATTTGTTTGATACTTTGATGATAGAAAAACAATCCCATTTAATTTTTATTTTGCTGTAATTGTTATTGCCTAACCAATATTAACTTCCTGATGAAGGAACTTTTAACTTCCTGATTAAGTACCTAAGTTAAGTAATTTTAATTAGTAATTCTTCTTATTAACTTTCAAGAGTACTTAGAAATTTTTACTTCTACTTTATTGAAGGATTTAAAAATAGCAACTTGAAGTAGGAAGTACGTACAAATAAAAATATATATATATATTCTAGAAGTATTTCTAGATTATGAGGCTTATTTCAGCAATCACATGTCCTGAGTAAAATCTCTTGTTTACTTATATGTTGTCCCACAAACCATACAACAAAACTAGGTCTAAATTCTACAATAACATAAGAGTTTTTATTTAAAAAAGGCTCATTGGCAATAAATCTATCACTATGAGGGCAGATAATAAATCGAAAGTTGGCTTGAAGAGCTTAGCGGTCACATTATCTTTTATTTTTTAATAAAAAGCTACCACTAAATACCACTTTTGTTCATGCAGTAACTTGTACTTAGTAAAAACTTGTTTCAGAAACAACCTAACACAAGACTGTTTAAACAAATATTAGCCAAAGTGATTAAAAAAACAACCAGAGAACAGTGCCGACAAAACAATGAATTTGTAAACAGTACTTTTAAATGTAACTTTCAGAAAATAACATTAATAGCTGAGGGGAAAATACTGTTGTTTACTGATGCGAAATGAAAATAACACAGAGAAACTTATAACCCATGTTCCACTCAAGGGATGCCTGAAGGCCAAAGTAACCAATTTAATGCATTAATACCACAAATACCTTTGAATTTTAATGAATACCATTGAAAAACGAATACTCACCAGTTAGCAGATGATCCGTCGGCATGCAAAGATCGGAATAATGATATTCCATACTAAAAATGTTTCACTTATTTTGTTTCACAACATCTATAATCACTATTTTAACTCAAAAGTCACTATTTACAAGATTTTAATTTAAAATAAAACGAAATGGATCAAGGGTTTGACGACGGCAATCAGGAATATTTTCAAGTTACTCAACATGAAAGTTACATTTACAATCTGTATCGATTGTAGGAAATTGGTCTTTGTTGTTATTGAAATACGGCCCACAGATTATACACAGTGTGCTTGTTGGAAAACAGAATATACTCGCGTCTTGTCATCAAACTGTATTTACGTTCCGTTTTGAGTTTAGTGAATGCAAAGAAAAATAGAAAAGGTCAATTTTGTCAATTTTAAATTTAATTGGATCTTGTAATGGAATGCTTATTATTTCGGATATTAATTTTATCAAACGAAATTTTATTCAGATACGGAAAATAAAATACAATATTATTTCAGATATAATTATCAAACTGCTCCATATCATTGAATTCCTGATTATTTAAATCGCTTCATGCATTTATCTGAATTGATTAAATAGAAAGAGCGGTGGTATCGGCCCCGCCTGAAGATTTATAGACTTGTAGGTTGTGGGAGTTGGAACCCAGACAGGGACTTTATTTTGCGTATTTAATTTCATCACCACTGCTCTCAAAACGGTGGAGGAAAACATTGTGAGGAAACAGGCATACCCTAGAGCGAAAAAATCAAAAACATATTACCTATGTCATCCAATAGCCCGCACTGGGTCCGCGTAGGTACTAGGTTATGATCCACTCCCTCTCACAGAGAGTAGCAGTTCAGCAGTATCCCAGAAGTGGGAACATTAAAGGCTGATTATGCTGTGACAATAAAATAAATAGGTATCGTAAGGAAATTAGAAAAAAAATGGTTGTTAGGATAGGATAGGGAATCTAATTAGATAGCCTCCTAGCTAGCGCCTGATTTAAAATTCAGAGTTGTGTCAAAAGCCTTGTCGTTTTATGGCAACTTATGTTTGGAAAATGTTTGTTCTATGTAATAAAGAAACAAAGTCACTTTTCGAGTCTGTCTGTATCTGCTAAGATCTTATAAATTGCATAATCGATTTGCCACCCCGCCTGTCCCTCTGCTAACTTTGCGTCCTAACGCTGCGTGGTGCGTTTACACCGTATATAAATGGGCCCCGGCAGGATTATATTGTGAATCTTCAGGTCTACGAAGTGAGCTCGAAAATGTTAGAACCTCGCCTCGAATGGGAAATACCTATTTACTTTTGTCTGCTGATATATCTCGTGTCACTGACTCTGGCAGGGCCACCATCACGGATTTTAATTTTGAAAACGCAAAAAATTAGTCGCTAATTAGTCGAAATTAGTCGCCAAATATCAGAATTAGTCGGTCACTGGTTCAAAAGATATAAGGGTTTATAGGTGGCCCTGCTGGAGAGACTCTCCCCAGCAGGGCCAAATTTATATCTCAAAAACTAGGGCACCTAGCGAAGATCTGTTTTCTCCCATATTTAGTCGCCAATTAGTCGGAATTAGTCGCCAAATATCAGAATTAGTCGGTCACTGGTTCAAAAGATATAAGGGTTTATATGTGGCCCTGCTGGAGAGAGTCTCCCCAGCAGGGCCACATTTATATCTCAAAAATTAGGATACCTAGCGAAGATCTGTTTTCTCCCATATTTAGTCGCCAATTAGTTGGAATCAGTCGCCAAGTTACAGATTTAGTCGGTGTGTAATTAAAAAGATATTAAAGAATTCAATTTCCCCATACAGTGGTACAAGCGAGTACAAAATACTTTATGTGTTTTCTAGATAGTATCTATGACGTCTTATGGAGGAATGTTTGTTTCGAATTAAATAAATATAAACTTAGTCTATAATTTCAACCCACCATAGGAAAGCTGTATTCAATACTTATAAACAAATCTACAATAATGTACGATGTAATGTGTATGTGTGTGTGTGTAATGTGTGTATGTGTATGTGTAATTATTTATCCAACACAATGTGCACTTACCACTTAGTCGCTGGCAGATAGATCGCTGCGCTCCGTTTCATTTGCGGTAAGTAAGAAAGAGATAGATGCGCGTGTACAGACGAGCTGCTTAGAACGAGTTGCCCGTCACGTAAAGGGTCAGCGCAGACAGAGACGAATAATCCCCGCACGGTCTCGGGTATTTTCTTTACGGATCGCGTATGTTCGAGCTTGCGCGCGACCTCGCGAGCCTGCGCGAGTAAGGCTGCTGCCTCGAATTTTGCGGGCAGCGGGGCGGCGGCGGCGGCGGCGCGGGAGCGGCGCGGGCAACGCCGACCCGTTCTCGGAACCAGTGGGCAGATCGCGCGGCACTATAGTGGCGTAGTGTTGTGTTCGTGGTTGTGTCGTCGAGATATTTGTTTTTATTCGCGAACGAAATGTCTGATCAACGGCGAAAACACCTTTTCTATTCCAATTTATTCCTAACGCTCGATTTATTATCGGCAAAAGAAGAAGCGAATACCTACTATAGGGCAAGGAAAACAAAAGGCGAGTTTTATAGAAATTACGAAGAACAAAGACAATGTCCCGAAAAATTCTACGACTGCACCAGAATGAGTGTAGAAACATTTGACTATATTCTTGAAGCTATCAAGGGCGATTTTAGAGTCTGGAATTAATCCAAAACGATACAGAGATATATCTCCAGCATTGCACAACACTTCAAAGCAGACGCGCGGGCGGTCACCGCTTGACTGGAGTGCACCGCTCGTTGCCCGCTCCACCGCCGCTCCCGCGCCGCTGTTTTCGAGAACCGGTCCATTTAAATGTACGCATAAGATCCTGCCGCTCCCGCGCCGCCGCCGCCGCCGCCCCGCTGCCCGCAAGATTCGAGGCAGAGGCCTAAACCGTTCAACAAACTGTATCTGTTCATAATATTGAATAAATAGGTATTTGTAACATTTTCAGAAAGTACAATAATTTTAAGGTAATAAATCTATTTATATTTCGACAACAGAAGTTTTATTATCCTAACCTAAATTAAGATAAAATACAAACTCAACCCGTCCATACCCACAATCACCTCAAAATACACACAAACACAACACAAACTTTTTGAAAATTCATTTTTATAAAATAAAATTTGATTACAATTGACAATACGTTTTCAACGTTTTAGTATTTTAAACATTTTACTAAAGGTACGATATTTTTTTATTATTCTAACGTTAATTTGAGGTTAACATTGTAAACTGGTAAAACAGTTGCATGCGACTGTACATCTTGACACCAAATAGACCAAGAGCAAGGTTTAATGTTTTCAAAGAAGTTTAAGCCACTCTAAACAAGTAATTAAAAATATAAAAACATAAATTTAATTGAGAATTTATCTTTCTCGGACATTTCTAAAGACTTTAGACCGATAAAACTAAAAGTATATTACACATATTAATAGAAATATTTTTTCTTGGTAATTTTTCGTAAACTCTTCGATCTAGCTCTTGGACTATACCTTACTAATTGAACTCATTATATCTCCTAAACTAAGACCCGACTAAATCTGTAACTTGGCGACTTATTCCAACTAATTGGCGACTAAATATGGGAGAAAACAGATCTTCGCTAGGTGTCCTAGTTTTTGAGATATAAATGTGGCCCTGCTGGGGAGACTGTCTCCAGCAGGGCCACCTATAAACCCTTATATCTTTTGAACCAGTGATCGACTAATTCTGATATTTGGCGACTAATTTCGACTAATTAGCGACTAATTTTTTGCGTTTTCAAAATTAAAATCCCTGATGGTGGCCCTGCCAGAGTCAGTGACACATATATCTCCAGCCACAGGCGCGGGTTTGCCGGAACTAATATCTGGGCGCCCTTGGCCCGGACCTCTTCGGCCTTAGGAAAGTCTGCCACTGATACCTATTGCATTAATATGTTATTCGATTTGACACGTCGCCACATTTCTTAATTGCACTCGTGAGAAGCAAGGGTTTCTAACAAATAAGACTACAAATAAGTCTTGGAAAATGCCTTTATTAAAGCCGTAAAATATATTCTTATATTAGTTGATAAGCTTTGCTGTTAAGTATATTATAATATTCAAACAATGCAGAAATAAAATAAATTAGTTGCTTTATAACATAATACAGTCGCCGGGCACGTAACTTGGTAAGGTTTTGGCGTAGTCGGAGTAAGTTCGCGCAAATACCTACACTTAGAGCTGATTTTTGAACTGATAACGTTATTCGCGGAATAATTTTGAAATTCTGACAGTTATTTCATACAAAAACTGTCAAACGTCAATTTTAACGTAATCATCTGGCATTGAAAAAAACAGCCCAGTTAACTTTTATTTGAGGAATAGGTTTGAATTTATGACAGTTTTTCCATACAAAATCTGTAAGACGTCAATTTAATTCTACGAATAACTGCCGATTGAAAAATCAGGCCTGCAAACAAAAACAAACAAGAAACTTAACAAACAACAAGCGCAACAAACTTTTAAACATATAAAAATTCTTATTTCGAGAATAACTTTTGAATTTTCAAGTTTTTCCATACTAGAACTGTGTTAGACGTCAAATATATTCCATGGTTAAACAATATCTGACTTTGGTAAAATTAGCCCTAAGGGATGATTTTTCAATACTCAGATAACTTTTATCTGACGAATAATATGACTGTTTGACATATTTTCTATACAAAAACTGTCAAACTACAATATTAGATATAATATCTACAATATTATTACTATTTATACCTAATTAATAATTTTAACTAATATTTATACCTCGGATAAAAGATATCTGACTATTGAAAAATCAGCCCTTAGTGTAATAAAAAAATGGTCACTTTTATTGGATGTCATTATTCTATGATTAGTGCTGTAATTTATTTTTAAACATGTCTGTTTGGAAGCAAGTTAAAGAATGGAGATGAACGACTGACAACTCTTGCCAAATTACGTGCTGGCAACTACTTATTACAATAATTACTGTACAGTAGTTGGTAAGAAATGCTGATAATAATTCTTGGTGAATTCTGTCATGAGATCTGGCATTGCTTCAGGTAATGTGGTGAGGAGTCGCGCTGGGCTGCCGGAGTATCTTGCAAATGAAGGTACAACTGTTTCTGCAGGAAGCACCGAATTGTCCTCTATCATGCAGCAGTCTTTTAGCACACATCTCCGTCCCTAGAAATTAAAACAAGAACTGAAAAAATAGTAATAATTTTTGAATTAAGAAATAGGGACAACCCTATTTCTTCAATGATAATGATATGTTTTTTACTGTGTGTACATAAATAATAAAATAAGTAAATAAATGATAATGGCCTTATTTGTATCCTGTTTTATTTTACTGATGTTAACTAACTTTCTTTAAATTTTACTTCTAATTTATAAGCTGCTTCTGTCCAATGCCCTTTCTCTTAAAGTGGAACTAAAAATCTAAGATGAAAATTAATAAGGTGTGTCGTGAACTGCAATGCCATCACAAAGCCAAATGACATTTAAAGTTATCATTTTAAGTTCTCTTTAAGCGTCAGACGCCAACACATCAAGCTATTACAAACTCAAATTTCTTCAATAGACATTCAAGTTTATCGCTAAAGCATAAGGTTCAAAATTGATTGGGAAAATTTGAGTTTCGGGTAGCTTGATGTGCTGGCGTTTGTACATCAATAATCTATGTATACATTAGCAGTAATACCTTTCCTAAATACTATTGTAAGCCAATGTTTAATATACAGGAAGGCAGAGACATCCCAATCCCCATGTGTGTGTATTTTTGTTATAAATAAATAAATTAGCTGTTCCTTATATTTTGACCATGTAGGTATTGTACTTTTCTATGAAACAGCAGATATTTTTTATTTAACCAATAAATAATGTCTAATGGTTACGTGATTCGCCCGTCAATGTCCCTGTTATGTTTTTATTATTTAAATAAACTTTATTACCAATATTAATCGAATGGTTATGTTACAATTCAGAGCTTCACAGTCCTACAAGCTCATTTGGCTTTGTGATGGCATTGCAGTTCACGACACACCTTGTTAATTTTCATCTTAGATTTTTAGTTCCACTTTAAGCTACCGGATCAGATATAGATATGGCACTATACTATATGATTTAGCTTCTTAAAAACGAAAGTATTGTAACTTACAATAACAACATTCTTCCCAATGTAGACATAAGAGCCCACAACAGCAGCGTTCACAACTGTGTTTTCACCAACAAACACATGGTCACCCATTTGCAACGGGAAGAAGGCAACACTGGAAAAAAAAAATTGTGGTCAGTCTTGAGTCTCTTTCATAGATCATGTCAACTCTATTTTTTTTCTGTTAACTACTGTCCCACTGCTGGGCACAAAGGTTTCCCCCATATTTTTCCTCTTTTCTCTGTGCTGTGCCTTTTCTGTCCAATCAGTTAGGAACAAGTCCAATGTTGACTCTATACATATTATAAATTAAATCTGCTTTTTGTGTGTCTGTGTGACCCTGTTGTTCATCTAAACAATGCAATGGATTTTTGATGCAGTTTTCACCATCATTTAGAGATTTTTTCCAGAACTACATATAATAAAGATATCTCGTTATTTTTTTCAAGTCATATAAACCGTGCGAAGCAGGGGCGGATTGCTAGTATCATATTTTAACTCTGTTGCAAACCAAGTAAATGTTACTGGAAAAAGATAAATAAACTGGGTAGTAATCAACACACTATTTACAACTTGTATTAAAGGCTAACACTTACCCTTTACTGAATTTCTTAAAAGGAGGCCGTATAACAGAGCCTTTGCTTATAATACAAAATCTTCCAGTCTTCACATTTGCCAAGTCTCCTCTGATTATAGCATCGCTTTGGACTATCACTTTTCCATGTAGAACAATATTTTGAGATCCACATAGCACTGTTTGTCTGCTTACTTTATTACCCGATGCCTGTAAAAATATTAAAACCAGTTGTAAGGCACGTCATGTTCCACAATGATGTTTTGTTTTTCTAAATGCCACTTACAGTTTCTACGTATTCTGACTTATTATAATAAGTATCTTGAAGCTCCATTTTATTTCAGTAAAAATTATGTGCAAAGCCTATAGTGATTCATTCGAGTTTGAATATTATTATGTATTTAGGAAAACTCGAAAACTGTGTATAGGAAAGAAATGTCAATGTCAAAATAAGCAAGCGTCACAATGACACTTTTCGATGTTTACGTAGTTAGCTATCTTTAATGGTATTATCTTGATATTAAATAAAATTAAATTGCAGCAGCGCGCGTAATCATAAAAAATGGGATTAAAAGGTTTTATTATACTGAATGATTTATGTGTTATGTGCACCAGTATCTAATTATATGAAAAAAACTTAACCACTGTCTTCACTGGCACAAAATTCAACAAAAAAAAAATGTAATAAGCCATTAAGTCATTAAAAAAGAAAACAAGTTTTTTTTTAGTGGCTGCCAAGGATTTTTTTAGGAAAATTGACCAGTACAGTATAGGTTAAGTTTATTTATTAATAAATCCTATAATTATGACAATAATAACATAAAATGTAACATGTTTTTTTACATTTAAAAACAATGTTACTATTTTAAAATAATAACTAACAACTGGGATAGGCAGAATGAGACAATGACCAACAAAAAAAAAAGCTTTTTCAAAAAATTGGCGCCAACACAAACTTTTCATTAGGTTTTTCCCAAAAGTAAAAATATAAATTTATTCATATTTTCATAATAAAAAAAAATGGATAGATACGTTATCAGAGAACCTAGGGTCGGGGCAGGTAAGGATTAAAATTTGATCGCTTTTCCGTAGGTACGTCGTGTCACAATGTTGTCCAAACAAATAAAACATATTTTTCAGACTATCCGCAGGGAAATCAAATGATGGCGTTCTCAGTGAACGCAGGGAGAAATAATCTGATGTAAGTAAAGCCATTTCGCATTATAACTAGAAGTTATCTGCAGTTACTGTATTGGATTTTAGTTTTAATATAATAATTTGAATTTGAAAAGATGGTAACTTGTTAGTTTAATGGGAAAATAAATAAATGGGAAGGTAGGTAATTAAAGACAATGACGGGTAGATAATATTTTTAAAATATCAAAATCATCTACTTAAGTTATTTAGGTAAGTAGGTAGGTATTATTTTATCAGAAAAGTGTTTTCGTGGTATTTAATATTAATAATTACGGTAAGTAGGTACCTATACGGTACTTAAACCAAGCCTAAACCTCTGTTGCTACGCCTACATTTATTTATTTAAACTTTTCGCACAAAAGGTACAGATACGGACTTAATGCCTTAGGCATTCTCTACCCGTCAACCAAGGGTGGTGAAGAGATTAGATGGCAGGTGCTTCGGTTGAGTGGACAGTGATAAAAATAAAATAAAAAACTTGCTCATTACTTACTTTCATTTTTTCTATCTGGGATTAAAAAAATATAGTATTATTTCTTGGTTTTCAGTCCTCCTGAGAACGTTTACTTTAGCAGTGGACCCTATACACAATTTTCGAACATACAAAATGTTCCTAACTCAAGTTACATGGAAGTTGCTCAAATGAATACGACCGTTTTTGGTCAAAATGTAAGTAGGCTTTAATATCAGTTGCTATTATTTTTATTATTTGGAGAGATGGTAACAGTTGAATGAGAGTAGGCGAGTTAGGCCCTTTGTACACGATACGGTTTCTTTACGGTAGTTAAGGCATATAAACCGCCTCGTAAAAAAACGTGTCCGTCAACAAGCTTTCATAGTAATCCATACAATACTGACGGCTGTGCCTACACACGGCGAATGAACCGTATTTTTTCATGACAAGAAAAACGTATGTCTAGTAGGTACGGAAAGAAAATCGTATGTCGAAGTAGGTACGGTACATGAATGGCGTGCTATTTATACAGGCCAGCCGGTCAATTCTGTAAAAATCTCACCGTGAAATCATAAGTGAAGTGAGCTTGAAGTGAGCAGTGTCAACAGTGTTAATCCCTAATGACAGCTCTCTCCACGCTCACTTCACCCAAGTTTTCACGGCGAGATGGTTACAGAATCGCACGGCTGTTTATAGTAATGAGCAGATATACCGGCGCCACGATTATTATGATTAAGTACCTATGTATCTATATACTACGTTTGCGTGTTACCTATGTTAAAATATTATGTTAGTGGCTACATATTGAAACAATATTATGGAACAAAGATTGTAGACAATCCAATGAAGTTTTGTCGATGTAGGTGTACACATTTTTTGAGGCTGACTGTACCTACTAATGGTAGACGCATTAAGGTAGAAAAAAAATCGTTTGACTTTCAGATGTTACCGGGTCAAACTCAAATGATGACGGGAATCGATCCCAGGTATTTAGCCAATTACTCTGACAACAACGCTCAATTTATAGCGACGGGTGAGTTTTTTTAATCCTAGTGATTTGTCGTTGTTGGTCCATTTGTAGGTCCACTCTACTACTACTATATGCACGGTGTTTATGGAGTCTTTCGTGAGTTAATCGTTGATCGGGTCAGTAGTCTAGAAAAAAAAAAAAAGAAAAAAAAACAATTTTGGGATTCTGACTAAGTTTCTGTTTTGTTATTTTATTTTAAAATCCCACAAAATAGTAATGTTTTGACAACTAAAATACTAGCTTTGACATTATATAAAATGATCAATAGAATTAGCATAAAAAATATTATTAAAGTCTCGATTATGATTGTAAATGTTTGCTTAGTCAATCCCTAGCATCAGTGTATGACACTGACAGCTCACTCCACGCAAGTTTTCACGGTGAGATTTTTACAGAATCGACCGGCTGGTATGGAATTTGGTATTTTCGTTCAGTTTGAACTGAGTATTTTAGTAGGTTTTATGTAGAGTACCTATGTTATTGATTGATGATTGAAATGTTGAGCGCAAGATTCTTATGAGCTAACTTATATTGCAACAATGAAGCAAGTCATAAATCTATTGAACATATTTAAACACTTAAAACTTATCTAGAACCATTGTGTTAAGATATTTTTTGTTCCATGATGCATAGGTAGGTAACACTGAGAGCTGCTTGACACGCAACTTGAACATTACGAAGACCACAATAGGTACTTACTGTACCTGCATAGTTCAGATGATAAGCGTGATGAATATTTATCACAGACATCTTAATGGAGTTTATTTAGCGTTGGCCTTCATAGATGTAAAAAAACGCACGATATTCGTCTTTACCAAATCACAATTATTTAAGTATCAACCAACTAATGGGGTTCTGATGATCAAGAGCAGGCAGATTTCATCGTAACTCGACCCCTCAGGAGAATCAACCGATTTAAGATGTGCTGAAACAGTTTCTGCTCATTTACAAATACAAAAAAAAAATACCTACAAAATGTTTATTTCTGTACCAACTAGCTTACATTAGTTTATGATTGGAGCCTCCTTTTAAGCATGATGACGCCTGTGTTAGGAGCCTTACCTTGTAGCATTTACCTTGTACTATTCATTTCTGAGACTGTCTTGTACAGCCCGATTCAAACTTTATGGCGGCTCGGAACATGAGGCAAGTCTTTGCGCAGTAACAAATTCACCCGTCAGCGGGGGTGAGGGGCGAGGTACTGCGCAGCCAGTAGCGCACTTCAGAGCCGCCATATATTGGGTGTACCGGAAAGTTCTGTCGGTTTTGCTATACATAGGAATTTTTCGAATTTTTCTCTATACCAATACGTTAAAACTATTGAATAATATTGCGTCATAATTTCTGGGTTACGGGCTATAAATACACGTATTGCGCAATAATTTGTCATTCACTTCTGAGTAGCCGCAGTGTCAAAATGAGTGCCAACGATAAAGTTCATTTGAGGAATTGTATACTTTATGAGTTCCAGAAGGGAAATAACGCTGCTACAGCCTGTAGAAATTTGTGTAGTGTTTTTGGACTCGAGTGTGTATCTGAACGTGTAGTAGAAAATCAGGGACAATAATATGTAATTGATTAAAATATAAATAATAGCTTTAAGAACTAACCACGAGTTTTATTTACAAAAACCGACAGAACTTTCCGGTACACCCAATAGTTTGAATGGGTCTGTATTGCAATGTAAACTAAAGCTTCTAAGTAAGTAATCATTTATTTACCAAAACACTTAGCCTAGGAAACATCAGTGTTGTTGTCAACACACTAACAGTAGTAATGGGTTTCATTTTGACAGTTCAACAACATTCATTGCGTTATTTACGTTGTTGAGCAGACAAATTTTGCGAACATATGAAGCAATGGATTAGCAATATGCTTCAAAATGATTCAGATGGATATTGTATAGTTTGTTTCGCAATTATGGTGCAGATGAGTAAGACTAGGAAAATCCTGAATCTTGATGGACAGTGTATTTTAGTGGGATTGATACGTTTCACAAAAATATTTATAATTGCGTTTATCAATTATCACAGCAACACACACAAACACAATAAATTTTATTGAATGGGAGTCGATTGTGAGGAGTGTTTGTGTGTGTTGCTGTGGAGTTAAACGTGTGGGTTGGAGTTTGTTTGTGGGTTAGTATACTTAGAAAACAAAAAAAAAAACATAAATAAATAAAATAAATAACACATCTGTCAAGGAAATGGAAAGTTAAGTAACTATTTTAGTCGTTAATAGAATAAATGAGTTCCTTTGTATCGCAATAATTTAACTGACCACTGAAGTTACTTAGTCTTCAAAAATAACAGGGTAGGTAATTATCTTCAATCGAAATATTTTAAACTTTCCAGGCCAACAGATGCAAAGGGAACACAATACTGCACCACTTTTAAACACTGGATTTGGAACTAATTACCAAAACTCCAACTTCGGAGGAGCTGATAGGAATAAAGCTAAAAGTTATACTCCTCAAGTCTTAACGAGTATTAATAGTGGTGAGTTAAGGATTTCTTAGAAGAATCTAGAACTGGGCAACATTGTGTTCTGAGAAAGATTAATTGAATGAGGACTCATTAATATATACTAGTGGTTGGCAAACCATTAGTCTAGTCTTAGAGTTCAGCTAATAGCAAACTCGAAAGAATGGCTCTTAAATAATGAGTTCCAAAGATTTATTGTTAATTTCGGCGGGTCGTAAACGATCAATATTACGCAATACGATTATTGCACAATATTACGAATTGCACAATGTTTTTGAACGTTTAGGGTTAATGTTGAAGATTCCGCAATGATAGGATAAACTTTTGAGCCAGTTCAATTTTTATTGCACCGTGTAGGATAAGTATTGCACAGGTCTTGCTCAGGCGCAAGTATTGAAGCTTGTGGGCCGTCAATGTTATTGCGTGAAAATAATGGATTGTTTGAGTGCAAGGGCGGATTAAATCATATAGTGCAAAGTTAATATAGATGTATGGACCGCCTTAGACATAACTATCGTTAGCTACACTAAGCGTAGGGGAGACCGAGGAGGGTTGTGACAATTTTTACTTAAAAGAACACATCTCAATAAAAAAACACACCACGATTATGAACTCTTTGCCTCAATGTAGCTCAATTCTTACTCTTTTGAAAGCAGTCATCAGAGTCAATGAAAGTTATAAGGTTTCTGAGAAAATCCACGAAAACCGGAACTACTGCCTTTGTCACAACTCTCCTAACACCGAGGTAAATTATTGTGACAGGTACCAAGGTAAGTTGTGACAGCCGTATATCTAGACTATATTTGAAACATAAAATAATTTTATAGGTATTATAAACAAAATACATTATTTTATTTTGCATAAAAGTACTTTAATTATCATTAGGCATAATTTTAGGAACTACAATAACATGAAACTAACATAACAAGTATTAAATCTTTTGTAACTAATTATGGCATCATTACGAGATCAGCTGGCTTAAATTCAGTCAAAAATCTTAATTTAATCTGATAAACAATTATGACAGACGTCCCCAGTGCAATCTGCGTGAGATCAGCCTTTGCATTCCAGGCACTGAACCCACTAAAGGCAGCGAGTGTACGACTAAACGACAACAGACACTACGCTGACAGACTGAACACCAACAAGACTTTACTTCGACGGGACTCTTCGCCGACAGGACACTTCGCCGACAGGGCATCAGTCTTTCGTGTATAATTGTTAGGCATTCTGAAACAAAAAATAGCAAATTCAGCATGCAACAGCAAACTACATGCCCAAAAATGTTCCTGACAAAAAAGTCATTTTAGACAGAATTTAATTGCCGAATACTTTTTATGTCAAACTTAGGTTTTAAGAATTGACTAAAATAAATGAACACAATATGTAAACATAAAAAAGAACACTGCAAAAAGCATGTAAAATAAGCTAACTAGAAAATAAACTGAAGTAGGAGAGTTGTGACAGCGTGTCACAACTCACCTAGGTACCAAAAATCACGACCTGGTCAGAATAATAATTCTTAATTTCGAAACAAAATGTACATACAGCAAGACAATGCCACTCTTTGAAACTTCAAAAACCACACAATATAAGCAAAAATAGAATAACCACGTGAATGTAATATGTCACGATATAAGTACAATCAAAATTTTGATAAAAAACTTACTTTTCGTTTTTTTTTCCATGCAGACGTCGTACTCACGCAACCGCTTGTCGTGCGCCTCTGGCGCATACTGCGTCTAGTAGGACGTCTCTAAAGAAACAATCGTGCGCTGTTGCCAGCTCGCTAACGGTCATAGGTTTCGAGAAATCGTCTTTGTCACAACTCTCCTCTGTTACAACTCACCTCGGTCTCTCCTACAATTCGGGGTGAAAGTCTGTGTTAATTTTGAACGATAAAACGGTATATTTGAGCATGTTTATTTTATGTTTTATAAAAAGCACCACCCAAAGAAACGCCCAAAAATATTATCTCGTTCGAAGGAGCTCCGAAACTCAGTTTCCAGCACAAGCAATATCCGCAAATTGGACCAGTTCAGCAGAACACAATAAATGGTAAGAACTATTTATACATAATTTAACTAGTGACTGACACTTCAACCTTCTTGGTGTCGAACAGAACAACATACTTCATGAATAACGACTAACTCTTTGGAGAAACTTTCACTATCATCATCTGCCTAGCATTTTCCCAACTATGCTGGGGTCAGTTTCCAGTCTAACCGGATGCAGCTGAATACCAGTATTTTACATGGAGCGACTGCCTATCTGACCTCCACAACCCAATTACTGGGTAATACGATACCCTTTGGTAAGACTGGTTGTCAGACTTTCGCGCTACTGATGACCCGTAACGACTGTCAAAGATCCACGAATGACAGCCGGGACCAACGGCTTAACGTGCTTTCCGAAGCACGGAAGGGTCTTGGTTAGAGATCTCTAGTCTTGGTATGTGAAGATGGTCACCCATTCACGGACCAACCGCGGCAAGCGTAGCTTAACCTGATCGGTCGACCCGTGCGGCTGTTATTAATTAGCCACAAGCCCCTCAACTTTCACACAGAACAGAAACTTTCAATAGAAACCTAAATATAAATTAAATTCTCTTCTCTCCAGGGTAAATTTTACATACACATATAATTATACCTACAGTTAGACCTTTTCCCCATGGCGGTAGGCAGAAACTACAGAACGCCAGGATAATCTTGTTCTCAATACCTAAACTATGCCATTACGAGTTCTCTACTTCCCCACCTTACGTATGTTGTTGAGTAGCTAGATGAGTTCCAAAGCCTGTATTCCTGATGACGTATTGAACGAGTCCTCAGATCAACAACACTCAACTTCAAACAAAACATGCACATAAAGTAAGCACCCACAAATTGTGCGCTGTCAAACATAAAAGTATTCTTGGCCGACCTGTGCTAAAGCCTCATAACTCGGTCTAACAAGCTCATTACCCTGTATTTTCGAGAGAAGTAAAGTTGTAAAGGGAAACTTCGCGATACTTGGCAGGATACGCGTTTCAAGTTGCGCCCCCAATGGGTTGCGAGTTCAAAAAGTCTCCCTATCACCGTAAGAACGTGATTTAATTAAAGACGTGTACACATTTTGTTTGGGACATGTCGGGGTCTGGGTCGTTATGGCTGATTTTGTGTCAGTTTGTGATTTTAAGTTAATTCTAGCAAGTGTCCAGAAACTCAATAAGTCCTAAAAAAAGTTGGCCGTACTATATAGGTAGGTACCTACACACTTGAAAGAGCATTTCCATCAACTGGACTGGAATTTGTTCCACATTAGCTGGTTCTGCAATTTTCACATTCAGTCGAACCTAATATATTGTAAGGAAAATTGTCTTGTGAATTTATAAATGTAAACGAAAATATGTTCTCCTGAAAAAGAAGGATAGTCACATTCAAAAACATAATATCCGTTCTAGTCTTGTGAATTTTTGTAATATTTGGGTTTATCAGGCCTAAGGCCCCGTTTACACGGCGTTCCTCAGTACGATATTTTACTATACATATAATTATGGGATCACATGGCAGTTTCATGTTCACGTGTGATCTCAACTTTTTCAGCGCCGTGTGAACGTAACTAATCATTAAGAAAATTAATCTTATTTCCAGCGGCACCTAAAAAATCTACGGACATTGAAGTAACGAAAAAACAGCCACAGAACCAAGTCATGACGAGGATGGACAGATTAAAGGTAAGAAGTACAGGTATCTACTCATAGGGTACCTACATCATCATCATCTACAGCCCGACTTCAGCCACCCACTGAGCATACGTCTCTCTTTTCTTCTGGCAATATCAACGCTTCTATGCCAGCCTCATCCCGATACCTACAACATACGAGTACGTATAAATGCTAGAACCTCTTTCATCTGCCTTGCCTTTTCCCAACTATGTTGGGGTCTGCTTCCAGTCTAACGGATGCAGCTGAATACCAGTATTTTACATGGAGCGACTGCCTATCTGACCTCCACAACCCAGTTACTGGTAATACGATACCCCTTGGTAAGACTGGTTGTCAGACTTTCGGGCTTCTGACTACCCGTAACGACTGTCAAAGATCTACGAATGATTTAGCCACGGGCCCCTCCAATGCTAGAACCTCTTTAGTTTTAATAATTGATTACGAGCTCCATATTTACTTTATTACAACAAATGTTGCTTCTCAAAGAAAGGGTAATAATCCTGCCTACTAATTTTCATAATTCTCACGCGTCATATTTAAGTACAATATTATTATCGTCCCCTTTTAACTACCACTCTGTTATATTAGCGCTGTGTACCTTCTCGAGAGTATAATAGCCCATTCTACCCAAACTTGTATTTAATCTCGCATTTATAATTCATATAGCAGTTGGATTATATAACTTTACTGTAGTTGAGGTAGCCGTAACCCAAATATCTCACCTCATTTCATCAAAAGTCAAATATCAATCTCGTAAACTTGAGTACCTCCATTTTGTTTGAGCTCCTATCACACCGTTGTGTAACCTTAACATCTATCGATAAATAACACGGCGATTTAAAAAATATAGTACAGTGTTCGCTTTCCTTATTCGAGTCAATTTATCATCGGCTCATGGTCCTGGTAAGGACATCAAATTGCAAAGCGATATCCAATAAAGTATAAAAAAATGCTTACGGGTTCTCGCTCTGCGGCACAATAGACTGCGTATAAATATAGTAGTTGTATATCGCTATAGATTCGTGCTTCACAAAATGATAATGAATGTTCACACTAGCTGTCTAGGTTTATAATACCCTATAGTTTATTTATAACTAAATTACGTTTGTCGTTTTAATATTCCGATTGGGATTTATTTGAACGCTTCGGTACAGATTGCACAGAAAATAACCACCATATTTCTACATAATAAGCAGCACATTCCTCAACTAATTACTGCTAGAATTATCCACACAATTAATTTAATTACACCTGCAACCGTCGTCAACGTAAACCTACATCAAAACACCGCCGCCGGTCTGACAGGCAGCCTCTATCAAAAACCATACAGAGTTGACTCATAAAATGAAAACTCAAAGAAATTGCTTGTGATAAAAGTAAAAGCGGGGCATTTTTCTCCTTTGTCATCTCTGTAGCCAGTGGCCTAGAGGGTCGCGTAGTGGGGACAGTGCCCTTACAATTTGATAGAATGTGGTAACGGGTAACTTTCTACACGGTTTCAGTAAGATTGAGATACAAGTTACCCCTAGATAACGATACTGGAAATATGAAATAACGTAAGGGACAATTTGTCGAAAATGAATTATATATTAAAACTATAGGTTTTATTGATATTTTGCTATTTTAGCTTAAAAAAAATGAAAGAATCTAAGAAACTTTGTCCTAGACACTTTTTACATAAAACATAATAGTTAAAAAAATTATTGTTAGTTTTGTAAGAAAAATACTTTATTTTTGCTCTCCTAAAAACCTGAGTTTTGTCCCTTACGTCATATTTCCAGCATCGATAATGCTTGCTTGCTTGCCCGATGTAGATGCTTTTTAACCATGACTTATCAGTTTAGGTAATAACAGGTTTAATATTAAACATAGTTAGAGATTTTCTAAATTCCTTGAATTAAATCGTACCTACTTATTTCTTTTTATGGATATAACTGAATGCATTTTCGATTATTTGATTGACCTGTACTAAACTAAACAATTTCTTTTCTATCTTTCCAACAATACATCAATCTCTTCTTTTCTTGCCATTGGACAAGTCAATGGCGAGAAGTTCATTGCAGGAAGTGTGCCGGTGCGCGCGGCCGATGCAATATCCGTGCCGTTGTCTTGGAAAAAAGTATTTCTCGAAAATCCCTTTAGGCCGTTCAATTTAGAGCAAAGAGATAAGCAGGGTCCGCTATTTCCTAAGCCATGCTTTGTCGTTTTACTAGATTATTGTCGGCATCTCTGTCTTTGCTACAATTTGTTTCTTGCAAGTATAATTTCCTAGACTGAAGATGGATGGATGCATCTGAAATAACAGCCGTGCGATTCTGTAAGCATCTCACCGTGAAAGCTTGGGTGAAGTGAGCGAGGAGTGAGCTGTCATTCGCTAGGGATTAACACTATTAAGTGCTCACTTCACTTATGATTTCACGGTGAGATTTTTACAGAATCGACTGGCAGGTCTCAGGACTTTCGCAGGTCTGCTGGAATATTTTTTTTTAGAAATAATTATGCTGTAAGTAGGTACCTTTGTACTCAAATTATAATTATGTCTTATCCATATGTTTTTTTTACTGTGTGTACATAAATAATAACATAAATAAATAAGTAAACAGTCATTTTCATTTCAGAAATCTTTCATCATTTCCATCAATCAAACTGTGAGAGTTTTCGATATTTATAACACGGCTAATTGATCCCTAATGTTAATAATCCAATTACGATGAAAACAATTTAGCTAATGCCTCATGAAATAGGTGCATTTAGGATCGTAACAGATTGATAGTGATAATGCTTTATTGAGAATTCGTAAATTGATTTAGGTAATACAAATTTGATACAACTAATTTCAATATTTTTTCCATCCACGATCGTTTCATCGGCATTTCCCCATCTAGCAAATTTTTAAAACAAAAGTGCGTACCTATATCGTCATTTACCATCATTCATATAGTCATAAAACTCATTATAAACAATCTATGTTGGTATCACTATTTTTACCACCCATCATATAAAAAACATAAGATAACACCACTATACCTGGAATCCCTCCCACTCATAAACAGCTAATGATCGCACATATCTGCAAAATGTGCCGATGTTATAATAGTAAACGGTCATATTCAGGCGCTACACAAAAGCGGTCCGCGGGCGTTTTCCGGTCCAGTTGAGAAGGTGCTTAAATGGCACAAGGCTTTGCAGGAGATCGGCGTTTTTGTATTTTACGAAATAGTCGGTGAGTTGGATTGATGTGATAATGTTTTTTAGGGTTCCGTAGTCAACAAGAAACCCTTATAGTTTCGCCATATGCGTCTGTCCGTCCGTCAGTCCATCCGTCCGTCCGTCCGTCCGCAGCTTAGCTCAGAGAATAATAGTAACTACTAGAAAGGTATAATTTGGCATAGAAATATGCACATATTCATCACGCCGAGAAAGCAGTAAAACAAAATCTTGAAAAAAGAAATTAGGCTAAGGAGGTATCTATTGTACCTCCTCTACGCCGTAAAGTGAGGAGCAATTTTTTGTTAGAGTCAAGTGTGTCGTCGTCCCCCCGCCCCCCTCCCGCCAGTTAAATGGTTGCTTTTGAATATGTGAAACAATTTATGGCAGTAGTATACATAACGAAATAAAAAGAAAAACTATCACAGCTAAGTAGGTTTTACAAGTTTACGAGAAATGCAGTGTTAGGTTTGTTCTTGGGATAAATTCATTCCAACTACGGAACCCTTCATTGTGCGTGGGCCGACTCGCACTTGGCCGGTTTTTATATCTGATGTATGTCTCAGGTTTACTGTGTATCTTATAGTCTGTGCTAAATAAATGTATTTTCTTTCTTCTTCTTTCTTTCTTTATAACTCTGCCCGACCTCAGAATCGAACCTAGGACCTCACGCTCAGCAGAGGTCCATGATCTCTTAGTTAAATTCTTCTTCTTCTTCCAATTCTTGCCATGGTGAAAACTGTAGCTTTATAAGCATGTAAGTAGAGTGTACGTAACATGTTATTTCTGCCGTCCTTACGAAAAGTGCAATAATTCGGATTTTGGGCCTCTCAGGGTTATATACAATACATATCCTTAATCAGCAAAACGAGTTCTACATTTTCTTCTTGGACAGTTTTACTTATCTATCACGAATTGATAACATGTATATAGACACGAATATATAGACACAAACAAATCAAAAATAAAATCTTTAACCGCGTTTTTCTCGAAAGTAGCTTGAACCTAGTTATTGCACTTTTCGTAAGGACGGCAGAATTTGAGCTCATAATTTCTTTCAGCTAAATGCGTTAGCGTAAGATCTGGAGAATCTTGCGCCAAGAATCTTGTAATAAGAGATGACAACGGCCCAGCCATGCAGGTCGTTTACTACGAAGTGGACTTCCTGCTAACAGAACTTAAAGTCCCTTCCACCGTAAGGTAGACAACAAATTGTATGTAAACACAAAACAAGATTGTTTCGATTCTTTCGCTTGTGTAAACTAGGGGTATAATTGAATTGTTACCGTCCTTTGTAGACCTTGCTGTAATCCGGGTCTTAACCCCGAGTCGCGGCTTTCAGTGGAATGATAAACGAATAAATGTAGCTAGTTTATTTTGTAGTTCCCGTAAAATTCTACTGTTACACTACATAACGTATTGTGTGATTTTATCTTTATGTAACTTATGTATTTTCACAACAGTCTTTTGAACTGTGCTGTGTAAGGTATTATTCGAATAAGATTTCTGTACGAAAGGGAGGGAAAAGTGTTATGTATGTGGGTAACTTTAAGTAACGAGTCAATAAACAGTTTGCGTTAAGCTTCTCTGTTTCATTGACGTGTCCCGTATTTATCAGTTAGTTTGGGTAGCATAAAATTGCAATCAGGAAAATTTCTCAGCAAAAGTGATTTCATCACATTAATACACTGTGATGCATTTTTCGGGTTGGACCAATTAAAATTGATTACGGCAGATGTCCCTAATTCCTACTTTCTCTTGAAACGCTGCGGTTTTGTTGATACATACGGTTAGGTTCTGTGGTCACTAACCTGCTTGCCTTACATCATGACTTGACTTACTGGTCTTTCCTTCCTGTTCGACAGAAACCACAAGTCCAGCTCAAGTGATATTAAATAAAATATACTTTGCAGGGTGATAGGTAGAATGATGGCGGGTACCTGCAGGCTTCAGGCATTCAGTGTGCGACCAGCAACAGGGGATGACGTCGCGACATTGCAACGCCGAGCTGCAGTCGCTGCACATCATGTTGCACGGTTGTGTAAAGAATATGGAGTCAACCATTAGTTGTTTGTTTCTGTTTTAAATTTGATTGATTTGATTCATAAATAAAATATTGTTTGTTAATGTCTTGCATAATTCTGATTTTCATTTTTGATGGAGAGGATTTGGTAGTTATAGGAAGTCTAATATATATCTCCAGCTACAGTTTAATAGATGCCATTTGGTATTAATTCAAGAATAAAGATCTGTGACCGAACCCAACCTAGCGAGAGGAGTTCCCTAAAAATATTTATTTATTTAATACTTCAAGCATATAAATGTACAGGGACTTAATGCCATAGGCATTTTCTACCAGTCATCCTTTGGGTGATGCAGAGACAAACAGTAAGTAGTAGATGCAATCATGAATATTGAGGAATCAATATTTTTAATACAAAGATACGCATAAACCTATTAAAACTATAAATATAATATATACCTAATTACATATAAATATAAGCACTAATAAATATACATAAATACATGGAAGAAATATCTTACTCGTTGCTAGCGTTTTGCCAGCCACTATCCCAAGCCAAGCTAATCTTGCTTCGTCCCAAGTAGAAGAATATTAAGAATGTGTGTACATACATGCTACAAAATCGTGCGTCCCACGTAATCGTTGTAACATTATTATCATATAAACTATGTATTTCAACAGAAGTAGTAGAAGTTATAATACAAATCTTATTCTGGAGGAAGTTTGCACCTGGGGAGTTACGGTAACTTTACTACCATTCTGCGAATATGATCGTAAAACAAAGATATCTATGAATTTGTAGTTAATCCCGCTGCTTCTTTTTATGGTACCTATATCACGACAGAGTAGCTTTATAAGTCCCCGAGTTGCACCTATGACTTACTTGGAACAAAGGCAGGAGATGTTTTACGTGAATTTAAAAAGTAGGTTCCATTGTTGCTTTTGGTAAGTTTTATTTTATCGCAATATTGATTGTTTTGTACAGTTTTTGTGCTTTGATAGTAAGTTATAAGCCCTATTGTTCATTTTTAAATGAAAGCCTAAATAAAATGAAAATACACCAATTAAAGTTTTCTAAAGAATCTAAAAAGCAATCCATCAACACCATAAAAAAATAATGTCCAAACTACAAAGTAAACTTTAAAAGTTGTCTAGACACCTTTATTTGACAGCAGGCGAGTGATTAATTTGAATTATCGAGACAGCAAAAACGTGTTAAACCAAGTTTTGAAAGTCTAGTCCAGTTTTGAATACTTACAAACTTAAGGGTCCATAAATCCCCTACAAAAGAATACTAAGCTTACAAAGAGCTGCACATTGTTTTGTAAAACAATGGGATCCTATTCAGGTATTTATGTTGATTTGATAGTAAGTGGTTTTCAAAAAGTGTTTGTTTTTAATAAAGTTATTTCTTTGTGCTTAACCCTTAAATGCATGATTTTTACTTTTTAAGCAAAGTAAATTTGTTTGGATGTAAGATTAGCTCTATAGTGAGGAAAAAAATATAAAAATATATATTCGTGAAAGTACTTTTTTTGAAAATGGGTTGGTGGAAATTTACATCTTTATGTAATCAGAACTAACCTACTGGGAACAAAATGTTCAGTGAGATAATAAACTCACTCATTATGGTATTTGTTGAAAAAAATATATAAGGTCAACTTTTATCAAGTACAAAAATTTAAACAGAACGTCTATCTATACGATAGAAATACGGTCCTAGCATTTTTTTTCAAATAATCAGGCTAGTTTTTTTTTTCAGTTTTTCTAACACATAAATTATAATATTTTTAAAAGCATACTGTATACCGACTCAATTGTTCTGGGTCTACACCCCCAAAAAACCCACGGTCATTAAACCCGGTATTACGTCATCGCTCGGACTGCACTGACTTGTGGTCGAATCTCCATCCCTAGCTATGCTACTCGAAGCTATGATACCTAATTAATGTAGACTATAAGAAACGATATTAACCTTTGCGCTAATCTATCGTATTTTAATTTTCCATCACACTTTTTCAGGCTTTGGACTGACAAGTTAATACTTACAATTTGTTATTTTGTTTTAGTAAGTATTGAATTAATGTAAAACTGTTAACAACTTACCTTACGTTTTGCATTAACTTGGCGTGTTAAAAATAATCAAAATTCATTAACAGATTTACACTTATTTAAACAATTTACTAGTTATTTACACATATCACATCAATTGCTGGACGTGACGCCCTTGTTGTCGCACACACTGTCTAGCGCGATTGAGACAATGTCTCCGCACTTCAGTAAGCACTTGATGTTCACTGGACAACACGACAAATGCACTCACAATTCGCGCACGTAATTCTTCCACTGTACGGATTGTATGACCGTCGTTCCCATACACTAGGTCTTTGGCCCTACCCCACACGTGGAAGTCCATTGGCGTCAAGTCAGGTGAACGTGGCGGCCAGCGGATAACGCTACCACGCCCAATCCATCGCCCTTGGAACGCCTCGTCCAAGTAGGTGAGAAGCATGTACCTGCGGCACCACACAAGCACATCCAGCAGCAGCTCTGACCCGAGTGAAATGGAAGGTATGGTACCCTTCACTGAGCACGAGCTGCCACTCCTCTTCAAGCTGCACTGGGTGTCGTGGCCTCCCCGAGTCAATAAGACGAGGCTGGAAGTTCTCACTCTCTCTGAAGCGCTGCACGGCTCGAAGAATGGTACGAATATTGACCACTCGTCCAAATCTCTGGGCGTACAGTTCTTGTGTCCGCAACATTATTTCACCTGCGTCGTGAGAGCACATAGCCATATTCATGTATTCTCGGGATGAATACCGATACGGCATTTCGAAAATTTTCGCACAGACAACACGCACAATTCAGTAACTTGATTTTAGCGAACTGAAAGAATCTCCCGTGCTCAATATTGGCCGCGCCAGGCGGTGGCAGCGGGGCGAAGACGGGGACATGCCGCCGCCGCACGTGTGCCATTGTTATCAACACACAAGAAACCATTGTTATCTGCTTAGAGTACGTTAGCCATTAATACACAGGATGTTGAATTTTACTTTTTAAACAAAATGGTTTTTGGTGTTTTTCTTGGAAACTAGCGTATAGAAATGTATTATTTTTTCAAGAAATGTCTATCTTAAGTTATTGAATCTATCCTTAAAATATTTGTACTTAATAAAAGTTGACCTTATATATTGTTTTTGGTGAGGCAAACGTTAACATTACATTTAGAACAATGTATAGTTGAATATCCCTTACAATTGGGGAATCCCCGTGCTCTGTGGAAACGAAAATATGGAATTGAATGGGTTGATGGATATTTCCATCACAATACATTTAAGGGTTAAAATTACAAACGAGGCAATTTGAATGTCACTAACTCAATTCAAAGCAAATCTCCATAATCTTGATATTATTCTCGTTATTATATGAAATTATCAAGTCATTTTGTAAGGCCAATGAATTGACAGTAGTAATCTGGCAATCTTGTTTCAGTAAGGTACCCCGTAATAAAGTAAGATTGCGAGATTGACTCTGCTGACTTTGTTACTTGCCATTTATTTAAAAAGTTAGCGTACCTTAACGATACTTTTTTTCTCAGCAGCAAGTAAGTCATTTTCCTAACAAGGAAGGTATCCCGACGTGTCACCTCCGATTTTTTTGTGGCTGATAGATGTTCTTCTCCATCAAATTTTAAGAGACACGTATTTTTTTTTTTGCCAACGCGCCTTTTTTTGGGGTGAAATAGCCCCCTAAACATTACCACCTTTCGGGGCAGTTTGAGGGTTTTACATACTTCTAGTTAATATTTTTCCAAAAGACCAAATGGATATTAATATATCCATTTGGTCTTTTGGAAAAATATTATATAAAATGTGGTAATGTTAATGTATTATATAAAAGGTGGTAATGTTTAGGGGGCTATTTCACCCACAAAAAATGCGCGTTGGCAAAAAAAAAAATACCTGTCTCTTAAAATTTGATGGAGAATAACATATATCAGCCACAAAAAAATCGGAGGTGACACGTCGGGATACCTTCCTTGTAAGTACAGAATCGTTAGAGCTCATCATATAGTGGATACGGTAAGCGGACATTGCCCTTAGATCTATATTTCATAAATATTATGAAAAGAAAGTCACATTTTCATTATGCATACGAATTGAAAATCACCGAAAAGCAATAAGAGAACAGAAAATTTATTCTATTCTTATAGGAGCATGCAATATTCATATTTTAAATCACCTAGGTACTCGATAGACTGGTATATGGTAATGAGTTTTAGTTTTGGCGTTTGTCCAAGCGTTGATAGCAGCTGTTTACGAAGCCTTCTTCAATAATAAAGCAGCTTAAATTCGCCAAAAAGCGTAGCAAAGCATTTTCGAGTGACATTAAGAAAAATACCCACAAGATTGTGGGGCAGATGTTGTTGATAGTCTGCCAAGAAAGTAATACGCTTGTTTCGCTTCATTGTAGAATGTAGTACTTAGAATGCGAATGTAATAGTGAAACTGATTTTCTTCTTCAATTGCATCAAAATACGTCGTATCTGCAATATTAGATTCTGTTTTAAAGGAGTATGGGCTGTTTAGTTTTTTACAAGATGTTGGATGACGAATGCCATTGCAATTGCTTTAATACATCGTGTTTATTAAAACATGTTAAGTTGATGTTTTCAAGTTCATAGAAGATCCCGTGAATATAAAAAGTACCTACACCTTTTCGAAATAATTTCAAAGCTGAAAGCGCAGTGTCTCAGATAGATGACGGAGAATTCCCTAGGATTAATTCAGAAGTCACAAGAACTCTTAGAAGTTAATCTAAGTTACTGACTTCACAGAAGAGATAATTTTGAAGCGCCCGCGTAATAAAAAAAAACATTGGCCGCGTAAGATTTCTTCATAAGTATGCATATTAATACTTACCTAGTTAGAATGATATATATAGTGGATAATTATTCCATTCAGGTGTAAAGATAAGATTTTAAACGATCTGAATTCACAAAAAAAAAAACGATACATACGAAAATTTTAGGGAAGTCCATTGGAGCGTTTCCCTAAAATTTTCGCGTAACTAATTGCTTACGAGGCACAAAACTAAACGTAGATAATTACTCAACATTACAAAACTATTCAACTTGAACCTATTCATTAGGAACAATTTGTACGAGCAGAAAATTTAATTAACAAGCTAAGAACTTCATCTTGGCTAAAATTAAGATTTTCCTTTTAACAGTCGATTAACATGCAAATTGCATATTAATTTTAGCAAAATGGACGACCATAAAAAGTTAATAATGTAAAGGCTCAAAAGATCGTTACACGGTGTATTACAGGTACTTGGAGAGTGATTAACTAAGGTTTTAAAATATATTGGATAGGTGTGAGGTTTACTAGGGTCGTCGACGCCGTAATCTTGAAAATTTAATTTAAGTTTTAGGTTTACTGATACCTAATTTGCCTAGTGAGTCCTATGTATAAAAGTAACGATTATTTTTAAATCTTGTGCAGCTTGCCACAACTTTGATAAACATAATAGGTAATCGTAATAATTAGTTGGTAAGTACCTACAGTAATCATTAATCAAATATGGCTGGAGTAATCCTAATCCAAACTAATATTATAGATGTGAAAGTAAGTTTGTTTGTTTGTCACGCTTTCACTCTAAAACAGCTGAACGGATTTCGATGTTTGGCACACAGAAAGACCATGACCTGGGTAAGGACATAGGCTACATTTCATCCTGGGTCGCAGATAAAAGGCAACAGCTCGTAAAAGTATAAATGCAAAAAGTACGAACTGGAATTTTCGTTTGCATAATATGTTGTTGACAAATTGCGGCTAAAAAGCTTTTTATACCTGCATTTTATAGTTAAAAGAACTATGCTATTGCCGAGAAAATAGACTGACATTTACGCTTCATAGTTTCATTGTAACAAAAGTTGCTCGCCAGTTCCTGAAAAATATAAAGCTTTTTTGAAATACCGGAAAAATTCGACGCTAGCAAGCCGGTAAAAAGTTGGGACGCAAGGGAATTGTGTGCTTTTCAGTGGCAGAGCAAAGATACGGTAAGATCCTATTCACAATGCATTTTTTTTTGTAAACACACTCCCTATGAGGACTAAGATAGCTTCCTAGAATTTAGTTTTGAAAAATCTCGTTTGAAGAATGTAACAGAATAATTACCTGCCCGCCAGTTGTTCGCTTGCAACTGAAGCGAAAAAGAAATCGTTTGCAAAATTGAGAAATGTTAATTACCTATTGGCAAAGATATTTTAAGATTAGTTTCCAATCGGTACCGGCCTCTTGAGTTTATTATCTTTAGTCTGAGCTTTTTGGGTACCAAAACTTTTGTGACCTGTTGTGCTGAAGCTATGTTCAGCTTATTTGTTTATGAAATTTTGGGATAACTATTATTCGCCTTTAGTCCGTGGGGCACCTGCAAAAGCAAGCTAATAACAAGAAAAATAGAAACAATGCATTTTCAATCCACATTATCAACATAACTATTTTTCGCGAATTCTTGTCTATTTACGGATTCAGCCGCGCGATTCTGTAACCATCTCACCGTGAAAGCTTGGGCGAAGTGAGCGTGGAGTGAGCTGTCATTCGCTAGGGATTAACACTATTAAGTGCTCACTTCACTTATGATTTCACGGTGAGATTTTTACAGAATCAACCGGCAGCTGTGTACTTATTGTTATAGCATAACATAGCATTGTTACAGCATAATAGCCGATAGCCGTAATCGTTAAATGTGTGCTTTATGAAAATCCTACATAGGTAGTTGCAGTTTGGGAAAAGTCTATGTCCAGCAGTGGACTGCGATAGGCTGAGTTGATTGATTTAAATGTAGAGCCATGATGCAGAAGCTAGAGATAATTTTTAGACTTTGATCTTAGAATTTAATCTGAGCAAGGATAGCACATTGAAATTCCTCATACAAACGAGAAACTGTATAATATATTTCCTTCTTCCACTTGAGTATTCACAGAGACTATTTAAGCGTAGAGTAAAATAGTTACATAAACAGGTTCATTACATTCTACATTTGCGGCGGGATAGTGGGCTTATTTGCACCGCCCAGTCTGTGTCAACACAGTTACACAGTCTTAACCGAGGCTTACGATGTTGCCCGTTGCCCGTTATTGTTGATGTTGCCTTACTTGTTAGTAGGTAGGGCACCTAGGTACTGAAAATATGTGAAAATTCATTTGTATACATAGACTCGATTTCTTGCAGCCTATTTTATGATAATTTAATCTGTGTTCGAAATTGAATATTGCCAACAATTTTGCATTTGCTATAAAAGTAGATACTATTAAAATCAGCCGGTCGATTCTGTATAAATCTCACCGTGAAATCATAAGTGAAGTGAGCACTTAATAGTGTTAGTCCCTAGCGAATGACAGCTCACTCCACGCTCACTTCACTCAAGCTTTCTCGGTGAGGGTTACAGAATCGCACGGCAGAAATCCGGCCTTAAAACTGCTTAGAAGTAGGGATGGTATAGATCAAACTGATTCCTTCCCTCAATCTACAATAAATTAAAACAACTGTTGTAAAGGAACATTACTATTACCTACCCGCCTACCTGCAGGTGTTTAAAACGAGGTACGACGGAATTTATTGTAATTATGAACAAATGGCTGGTCTGCAATCATCATTAAACCTCATTTAAAACTACAAAGAGCACGGGCTAACAACAGTCGTAATGGGAATAGGCGAGGAGAAGCAATTAAACAAGTCCAGACAAGTTTTGACCCGTCCTTGCGGTGGGTCCCTTCGCGCCTCGAACATAATCAGTGTTGAACTATGTACCATAACCTGAACTCGGCTAGGAAACACTAATTAACGGTGAACTACAAATTGTAGAAATTCACTGGCTGCTTTAAATGTCCACTTGTGTTAAATTAGGTGATTGCAGTACAAAGTTATATGGCTAACTTTAGTCGAAGTTGTCATTGTTTTGGTTAAATTGTTGCAGGATCTTAGTACTCCCTAGTGTTGTTAATTTGTTGTTAAAACAATGCTTGTTACTTACAGTTAAAGATTACGAAATTAAAATACTCAAAATCGGATGACCACTAGTTTTCGGTTTTATGACTGCTCTTTGGTTATCAGCCGTGCGATTCTGTAACCATCTCACCGTGAAAGCTTGGGTGAAGTAAGCGTGGAGTGAGCTATATTTATTATCATAAAACTAAATTTAGCCCATTTCGACGACACACGAATCAACGAATACCTACAATTTTACGCCGTAATCATTCTCGTACTACGAGATTTTCTACGCACGTAGCCTTATGGCTACGGCGTAGACAATATAAAATAATTTAGTTTTTATTATTTCAAAACAAAACAATGTTTTATAGGTTTTATGTTAACCGAAATGAATTACCATTCATATTCCTATCGTAAGGTACTTACGTACTGATAATTACAAATCCAATATATTCGTACAAAGCTTCTGGCAAAATATAATTACCACTATATTCAGTTATGAGCAATATATGATAGATAATTAAACACACAATTCAATGTTGTATGATTGCCCGTGAGAATCGTCAGCGATACGAAATAATTTCCATTAATCTGAGTAAATAGTTTGCAATGTTTGTTAAATTATAACTGAAAATGGATTCCCTGACGGCGAAATTGAAGCTTTATATTGTATGTTGTTTGTGCATTTTATTTACTTTAAAATACTGGTCTTATGCGCGGTTTCGAGTTTTGTTTGAGATTAATTTAACACACAGCTACAAGTGTGTTTTTCATGGGTACAGCCGGTCGATTCTTGAACAATCTCACCGTGATAACTAAGGTGAAGTGAGCTTAGAGTGAGCTGTGAGTCATGTTGATGCTAGGGATTGACACTATTGATGAGTCACTCCACGCTCACTTCACCCAGGTTTTCACGGTGAGATGGTTACAGAATCGCACGGCAGTTATCAAAATATGTTCATAATTATAATGTGTGATTTATTTCGTTAAATAGCTTAATATTCTTGTTAATAAGTTTGTATAAATACCTTTACACGTCAATTATTTTAAAAACTAGATGAGGTCGGCGTTTCTTATCTGACTACTCTGACAAGATAGGCGAGACTCAGAGGTCACAGTCTCTTTTAAAGTCCAGACATAATCTTGGTCAGATCAAGTGAAGACCATGTAGATTGGTGTCTGAAATAGTATTTTGAGGAAAGAACCACACAGATTGAGTAGACCTGTCCAGTCAGTGTACGCATTTGTAATCGTGCAGCTCAAGCTCTTCCAAATTAGTATTATGTTACCCCTGCTAGGATCAGGCCTATTCTTCATGAGAGGGAGTGGGTCATAATCCACCACATGAGCTAAATGTGGATTGGTGGGTGTCCCACGTCTTAGCTATTTTAGTTCTAGACAGATATGCATAATACATACGTTTATCTGTCATTAAACATTTTCATATATCTATGTCAAAGAGCTTCAAAGAAACCACAAAAATAAAACACAAAGACAACCTCAAAGCCAAACGACTGAACCAATAAAATGGGGACAAAATGTAATAAATTCCGTATCTTTTGACTTACATACTGTTTATACAATAGACCGGTAACGTGGGTATTGGCAGGACGGACAGCGGTCCGTACTGATTTATGATTGCATATATCGAAGATCGTATGTTTATGCCCCTACTGGCTTATTCTAATGTAAGCTGGGATCGTAATGACATGTACAAAGAGAGGGATATTTTTTCGCTACGGTAGTTTTTCTTATATTCAATTATTATTAGTTTCCACCTAGATAGGTCTAGATGGATCATCACAAATGAAAAAATACTAATAATACACGGTATCCTGAATCCTGAAATTCTAATCAAGCCTTTTTTTTTCGATATTTATAAGATCAAGATATATTATGACTTTAGGTTGTTTGAACAATCATTCATGTCCATACGTTCTTAAAATTGATCATAAGTAGCATCGACTACACTAATTCTGCAGATACTTTTTCTTTTACTTATACCAACAATAAACTAAATTACTCACTTTATGAGCGAAGCTTCATCTGATAACATTGTCGGTTTAACCTCGTAACGCCCAAGCAAAATTTCGCAAGATGAGCTAAACGCTCAATGTATAATGTATTGAACAAAGCTACATACGGCATTCCGGCCCAGACTAAAAACAAAACCTTCTCCTAAACGCCCAATGTACATTAATTAATTTAAATGCATGTTTGCAATGTGTAATACTGTATGTCACTTTGTTCAATACATTGTACATTGGGCGTTACGAGGTTAAATTAAAGTAGGGTTAACAGTACAGGACGACCGCACTTATTGCGGTCTGTGTTCATTATCGTTGTGGTCGATTCACCATCTGTTATTACTTTTAAGTTGGCTGCACTACTTTTTATCGCATGAATAGGTTTAATGCCAAGTGCTTTTACTGTCGTTTTTGATGGTGACGTTAAGGTTTAGGAGTTTGCGATTTAATTGAAACGATATTATATTATATTGAAACGATTTTAACTAAATATGAGTAAAGTACCGTTATTATTTGTGGAACTGACTTAGTTTGATATGAAATTAAATATGTAGGTACAGACGCCAGCACATCAAGCTACCCGAAACTGTCAGATTTTCCCAATCAACTTTGAACCTTATGCTTTAGCGATAAAGTTGAAAATCTATTAAAGGAATCTGACAGATTGTAGTAGCTTGATGTGCTGGCGTCTGTACATTAGGTAATGTTTGTCTATTGAGATGGATAATTTATTTATAGTATAAAATACTGGATAAACTTCTTATACTTACTCAATTAACTAAAAAACTATTTAAATAACAATACAATATCACATAATGGCGTCGAAAAATTCCTTTCTATCGCTGTCGACTGGTAATGCTACCTTAGAGACTGGTGGAATTTCCACGTGGTATGGCATTGTTTAGCCTCCGACCAAGGTAAAAGCTCGTCCATGGGACACGGGAAGTGGCTAAACAATTAAGTATACTTATGAGCAGTGATCGGATAGTCGGATGCATTATTTACCTAAAGTTCACTTTTGGTTAGGAAGTTATGGAAGCGGCTTCTTAAAACATATTTAAAAAAATATAAATCCCGGGATTCCAGAAAATTCGGGAATGCGAAACTAGTCCGTAACATGGTGAAGAAACGTCGTCTTTAGCATGTGGTATTTATTAAAAAAAAAAAACAGGGGGATTACATAATTATTAATGTGTATTTACTTGAAGTTAATTTTAAGCTCCCCATCAATTTATGACTATGTTGAGTGTAAGAGGCATAGTAGGTAGAAGGTGTTAATAAAAAAAAAATGGATTCAATTATAGTTTATTGCACATAAGTACACGATACAAAAAATATAAAGTACTATAAATATTCTTATTGAAGTGTCCAAAGGTGAGTAAGAGATATCTTCCAACCAACCCTACTCATATCCTGATTGGGCGTAAATATTACCCCGGTTACAACAATTTTAATCATTATATCACTGTGCTTTAGTCACTGAAATCTGACGTTAACATTTCTGTCTGTGTTGACCATGATGGTGTTGCATCAGATTCCAGTGACTGTTCTAAATCTAAATTCCTAACATCTGTTTCATTTAGAAAATTGTAGTGTACAACCATATTTTTTCCGAGATTATCAATTGTTAGTCTGTTTCTTTTGACATTTAGGATCCATTTATAGTTAGAAAAAGATCTTTCTATATCAACAAACGTTGGTGGCGCTTTGTAAATACTAACTTCACTCTCTTTAGTAATTTTTTCGCTTATTTCATTGCGCGTGAGCCGTCCAATTTTATTGACAGCGCCAATGAAAATACGACAAATTAAGAGATTGAATGGTTTTTCTTTGTAATTCTTATTTATTATTCGTTTGAGATAAATGTTTTGGAAATTTAAGTAAAATTAAGAGGAAGTTATTATTTCTAGTTTTTTTTTTAATATAAAAGTTAAGATAAGTAAATATACCTACATCCGACTTGATTCTATAATAAAAACAGTAAATTTGTTGAATCCGAAATCCCGGGATTTTTTCGATACAAAAGTGCATTCCATAATATTATCCAACACCTTAAACTAAGTAAATATTCCGACACCCGATTTGATTCTATAGTAAAAAATCTAAATTTGTCGATTCCGAATTCGCGGGATTTTTTCGATACAAAAGTGCATTCCATAGTAACCAACCCGTACACTTTAGTTAAATATGCATACGATTATCCGATCACTGCTTATGAGTACATATTTAATCAAATCATTCAGTGATATATAGAACCAATTAAGTATTCATAAGGTATAAAGCAAATAGGAATGGTACCCACGGATGGAAAGATCATAGTAAGTTTAAACTTACACGTAAATACGTCATTGTAAACAAAGTGAAGCCACTACAAAGAATCCAATTAATTCGAAACATCTGGAAGCTAAAACTCTTTTCAATAGCTTCCAAATTAAACGTTATCAGAAAATCTGAGCGTGTAAATATCACAAAATCCTCCCGACTCGCAACCAATCAGTCGTGAGAGATCGCTCTATTTCCTCCAAGTGCATCAATTCACCGTCGTATTACGTTCACGCTCGTACCGTATTACCCGTATGTCATAATGAAGCTCTGAACTGATTGGGCGAATTTCTATAGAGCGCAAAAAATGACGATAAATCGCGATCAATTTATTTTACGTCGATTCGGAGATTTACCCCTAAACGCTATTGTAGCATGAACAATGGTGGCTTTTGGAAGTGACGTAAATGGATAATATAAAAAATATTGATGTTGCTATTTATTACTTACTAACTACAAGACTGCGAGAAAGAGTGTAATTTGCAGAATTTTATATGAATGGTTCACGTCTATTAAAATGATGGTATAATAATATATCCGTTCATCATGGTTAATTCCTTTGTAAGGACAAACATTTACAGAAACACTATTCATTTGTGTAAACAACTATCTACTCTTTCGCCGTATGATATTCAGAATAATTTATATAAAAAACTGTAGCATGAGCCGGGATCAATATATTAGATCCAATAACCTGAGAGAGAGTGGGCTATTTCCCGCGCTTCCATTCAATGGGCAAATAGATTCATGCTCGTTTTGTTTCACTCGATGTGTAAAACAAAACCTATCCTGGGTATGAACTTATCTATTTTAAAATACTGTCGATTTGTTTACGTTTTCATCTTGGCTTTATTCACGCGAACTCACTATTTGAATTCTTATCTACATTTGATCCACGATTATATAAACTTGTAGTTATATTGTTTACGCCATTCGTTTTTAAGCAGTTGTGTCAATTTGACAAAAATAAAGAGTGGTTGGTCATACTTAAATAATACTTCCATAGAAAAAACATTGAATTTATAATAATGGAATATTGGATGAATAAAGTGGCAATAGTTACCGGTGCAGCACATGGAATAGGTGCACAAATAGCCGAAGATCTTGCGAAGAACGGAATGATTGTTATTGGCTTCGAACCCACTCAAGAAAGACTCGATGAAATGCTGAATAAAATGAATGATTGGGGCAGGTTTGAAGGACAACTAATACCGTGCAAATGTGATGTTTCTAAAGATGAAGATCTCAAGAATGCCTTTGAAGGTATAGTAGCAGCATATGGAGGAGTCGATGTACTGATAAATAATGCGGCAATAGGCAAGGAAGGTTTAATATGCACAGGAGTTATAGAAGATCTGAAAGCTATCGTCGACACTAATATTTATGGGTTGATAACTTGTACACGATATGCCATTGAGTCCATGGTAAAGAAAAATGTTTCGGGCCAAATTATTAATATCAACAGTATTTGCGGACACTATATGCCTCCTTTTGCTGAGCCGAAGATTAATATGTATATTGCGTCGAAGAGAACTATGACAGTTTTAAATACTTTGTTGAAGAATGAGTTTAAATGTCTTAATCGAAAAATTAAGGTTACGAGCATATCTCCTGGGATCGTATGCACAGGAATATTTAAAACAGCTGGAATTAATTTCCTAAATGAAGACTTTTTCGAAAAGAATCCGCATTTGACAACAAAAGATGTTTCTAATGTTGTTCTTATGATTTTAGCAGCTCCTCGTGGTATTCAAGTTAATGAAGTTATTTTTCATGCGCTGCATGAAATCTATTGAAGTATTTAGATTAAAGTATTGTATCTATATGCTTCAAATTATGATAATTTTATTTGTGTGCTTTGATAAAGTTTCTTAAAGTAGATATTATGGTATGTTTTCACAGTAAGGAATATTGTATAGGTTGCATCTCTGATCAAAGAATAAAGACTACTAGAAGCAAAGTTTTTTGTTTATCTTCGTTTAACTGTCTCAATTAACCACATGGCACCGATTACATTTCAAACTTTCAGGCATTGAATTATTAAAGATATTAGATAAGAATATATCAGATGATTTTTTTCTTGTGTATTTTTATGCTGTACCTACAATAAAGGAGTCCGCGTAATAATGGTTAGTTCCCTCAGTCGTCAGTTTATTTAATTCGTCAGGTTCGTTGATTAGTCAGTTTCACTGACTGGTCAATTTTGCCGATTAGACAGTTGCGTTGATTCAACAGTTTGCAGTGTATGCACGTTTTCGTCGATTCGTCCATTTGGTACAATGAAGGGAAAAGTTTTTACGTGTTGAATAAACACAAACATATTATTGTGGATAATTTTATTAAGCTGCTGTAAGGTATTCCTTAAAGCAGGGTTAGGAATACCTAACCCTATTAATATCAAACTTCAGTTTCTAACATAACGTAGCGTTAATTTTCTTGGTTCGACTTTTGTAAAGTCACCAACAAGGTTTTTAATTCGTTGCTCCAAATTATGAGATCTTTTTTTTTCTATTGCGTTCGCTTAAATAAATTGATTTAACTCTTTTTCTTCCACTACCGACAATGCCTACTTCGCAGTAGGCATTGTCGGTAGTGGAAGAAACATCCTACAACGAGAGCTGAAGGAAATACAGCCTCCAATGCATTAATTGCTCCCAATACATAATTGGCATGTATTTTTTGGGGTTTGTAGTTGGGAATTTTTGTATTTTAACACGCTGAAAACGCAACGTGGCGCATGTACGTGGATTGTTTTTTGTCCGGTAAAAGACAATGAGCAAGAGGAACAACACTAGTCTCGTTGTATGTACTAGCCATGTCGGCATGAATAAAGTATAGCTGCGTAAATGATGACAAAATGCAAAATATTTCTTTAACATAGCTAATTTTAAAGCTATCGGCGACATAAAAAAATGTCAGCTGTGGCGTGACTACCTTTACAAGACCTGTCCCCGCAACGCCACCACGAACAGCCGTTTTTTTATTGTTTTGCCCATGGTCGTAGCGCTGACCGTTTCTTAATTCTTCGCCCTCTTTCACTTCGAAGGAAACTAAAATATTCTTATTTATTATTCTTAAGACTGTTAGCTTTTTAAATTATGTCAATCTAAGATAAACTTGATAGTTTATCTTAGATTGACATAATTTAAAATGAATAAAGAATCTTTGGTCAAAATGTGATCATTCTGACCAAAGATTCTTTATTCATTTTAACAAAAAAAAAAAAAAAAAATATTTATGTGTGTATCCACCTAGTATTATAGATACGGGAATTCTGGTAGAGCGCTTGAAATAAAAGTATCCAGGAAGAAATTAAAAAAAAGTCAGCTGTTCCTTGCATTTATCTTCGCATACTCGTCAAAATGTAGCGAACAGTAGATTTTTTCGCGACCGATTTCGTTCATTTTTTGTATATCGTCAGAAAAGGCAAAAACAAGTATGTGGTATAATTTATTGCACATATATGTGGGTTCCATACTGTGTAAATAAATAAAAGATTTGATTTGTCAGGCCAGTTTTTCAGAGTGGCACAAGTAAATATCTTCTAACTGTGATAATTAAATTTTATAACATTAACATAATTATGGAATATCACGCCTCTACTCCCAGAAGTAGAAAAGATATAGTTTGATAGTAGTAATAGTGAAACTCAATAAAACTGTTCGACCTGGGCAGCGAATTCAGGACACAACACAAAATAATAAGCTCTTGCAGCCATTCGACCAGCGAGGCACTGTTTGATGGTTTGTTATAGTAATCGTTTTTGGCGCTAGTATAAATAAAAATCCTTTCATATTATTCTAACTAGTAACATAATACTTAAAAAAATCCAGAGAATAACATTTCAATGTTCTTTTCATCACACATTAAATTCTCGTTACGTTATCAAAACAACCAATCTGCATAATGCGCATTTATTACCAGTGATAACATATTAAATGTCCCACTTATAGAGGAAACTTATGTTTTATAAAGGATGGTAGAAATATTCGGAGAGGTATTTGCAGTTTGGACTTTAGTTAAAATACTACAGAAATTTTTGAAGCCGAAATCATGAAGTGTTGGGTTAATAAAGTAGCGGTAATCACAGATTCTGCGGATGAAGTTGGTTTCGCTATTATGGAACAGCTAGCAAAAGTTGGCATGATTGTTATCGGTTTTAATAAAAATGAAGATATATTAAAAAAAGTCACTGTAAAGCTAAACTCAGTTGTTGCAAATAAAATTTCGGGAAAAATTGTGTTGTGCAAATGCGACATATCGGATACAAAGCAATTGACAGCAGCTTTTGAAAAAATCAAGGACACGTATGAAGGAGTTGATGTACTGATTAACAATGCTCAGTGCAAACTCGATTGTTTGGTTAACACTGGAGAGCCAAAAGATTTTAAGGAAATTATTGACGTAAATATTAATGCTCTGATAGCTTGCACAAGACTGGTAGCTGGATCAATGATAGAAAGAAAAACAAGAGGGCATATAATATGCATGAACGATTTATGTTCTTACCAGATACCAACGGAGTCAAAGACAACTGTGTATATAGCTGCTAAAGCGGCTATAACTTCTGTAAATGAAATTTTGAGACATGAATTTCGTTTCCTGAAAGCTAATATAAAAGTGACGAATGTAGCATGTGGTAAGATTGAAGGGTATACAGAATCAGTTACTGATGCTCCAAGACTTCGGGTTAGAGACATAGCCAAGCTAGTGAAACTGATATTGAACACACCTGAACAGCTTCAAGTACACGAGGTTTTGTTAGATTCTGTGGTAGAATAAGTGAACGGTACAGTGAAATAGTACACTAGCCCACATAGCTTAGTGATCGAGTAGAATGTTTTATAGTGATTGTTGAATATTGATACATAAGTTTCCCACTATAAAAATCTTCTGGAAATTTCTATATCTTTCTCGACAGAAAGATATAGAAATAATGGTGGAGATCGCAGAGTTACTTTCAAAATAAATAGCGTAGAGTCATCTCAACACCTCTCTTCTTTGAATTTGTATATAGTATAAATATACATATACAAATATAAATATATATTATAGTAAACTGTATGTATGTGTTTATAATCTATTTATGTATTTGACTACTTTTTTATTTTTTTTATCACTGTCCTCTCAACCAAAGCCATCTCATCTCTTCACCACCCTTGGTTGACTGGTAGAGAATGCCTAAGGCATTAAGTCCGCCTTTGTACCTTTTGTGCGAAAAGTTTAAACAAATAAATAATGTGTCACACACACAGTGTGTATGTGAAGCTGCAGACACACGAGATTTGGTGTGTGATTATGACGAAATATTTATAATAAATAAGTATATTTTTTTTACAATTTGTATTGTTTCAAAATGTAATTATATTGTCTAATGATTTATTATTAATATTGGGTATTTGATTTCCCTTCATATTCTTTCTGATAGTGATGTAGATATAGAGGTAATAAAGTGTTTTCATAAATACCCAGACGATGGTATCAGGCTGGGAGTTTTTTTTTAAATCTATCTATAAGAACGTAAATAAAAACATCTAGTTGAGAAAGAACTCTGCCAGTTCTAGTTACAAAATTTTTGTCATTATAAAAGTGGTAGGTACCTAGAAGTCGACTCGTTGGTTCACTATAAATTCAGGCAACCACATTCATGCTAACGGAGGAAATACAAAAAGATTCGCGGAGCGTATCCAACCAAAGGCAGAAGTAGCAAGCACGCATTATCTTGATTAAACAGATAAAGCATTACCACTCACTCATTTCAAATTATCACTAACTTGGCAACCTCATTTCATTCCGTGATGCGCTTTGTTTTATCTGGGAGATGTTATGTGTGTTAGATACTTATGTGTGTTCATCAAACGTGTTAAACTAAACTCAGGTCTTTTAAACAAACAGCTAAAAGGTAGAAGTTACTGTTTGTAATTATAATAAGTTTTCTGACTTGTGCTTAAAAGTTGTAAAGCAGTAACAATATATTGTAGTAGTAGGTACCCGATTATCTTTTGTGTTTGCAAGATCTGTTTATAACCCAATAGTTTTTGGATGACTGCCGGTCGATTCTGTAAAAATCTCACCGTGAAATCATAAGTGAAGTGAGCAGTGTCAATAGTGTTAATCCCTAATGACAGCTCACTCCACGCTCACTTCACCCAAGTTTTCACGGTGAGATGGTTACAGAATCGCACGACTGTAGTTCATTTTAGTTGGTATAGTGCCACAAACTTATTTGACTCGGCTTAAAGTGGAACTAATGACACCGCTATGAAGTCTGTCATTTTTTGGTTACCGACAGCGCTGCCGCCAACGGGATAGATGGGCTATTGTCTCCAATTTGTATAATATTAGTTATAGTTACATGTGGGCTAGTAGGAGCTCAGTGAGAGTGTATTACGCTAAACATAACTGTGGTGTCTGGTATATACATGATAAGTTCAAAAGTCTGATTTTACACTATGACCATTTGAAGTAGACCTTTCTTGGTTAATCGATACCTAAATGTAGATAAAAACAAAGTTACTTACTTTGTAAACATTAAGGCGGTTATCACACTACACCAGAAACCGCTCCAGTGTGCGGTGCTGCGTTTTTTTTAACTTTGATTGTAGATCGCAAGGATATGCGGTGTCAGTTGTGGTTTTTGTATAGAAATCAACACTCTACAGTCAAAATTAAAAACCGTACACCGGAGCAGTATTCGCTGCAGTGTGATAACCGCCTAAGGAGTGCACTACAAGCTACCTTCTATTTTATTTCTCTATCTTGTCCTGTCTTCGTCCTGTGTATTAGGATCAAATCTATAAATTGGTAAATCAACTTCACCAACAAAGACAAAGGTTCTGCAGGATAAACCTGTTTAATAAACCATTGTCTGTGACAAATATAAACGAGGCGAATTATTTAATCTGTGGATTCTGTTTTTGAAAATGTGTCATTTTGAGCGATTCGATCATCCAGCTCAAATAAATGCATAAAATATAAATATATATTTCAAGAATGTCTTTACCTAAGACAAGTGAACTCTATGAGGACCCGCTCAGAAGACCGTCAACAGGGTATAGCATCGCTCATGCTAGAGGTATTAGAGTAACACACGGAAGGAACATAACTATTCCATTGGAAGAATCTCACATTGAATGGAGTAATCTAATTTTTCTGCCGTTCCATCCAGTCTTTAGGATGGTCGTTGTTGCAATCGTTTTTATAAAGGCAATGATGGTAAGATTGCATTTTATTTGATTATTACATTTATCTTACTTTGCCTACGTTAGTAGTACTAGTACTAAGACCAGCCGGTCGATTCTGTAAAAATCTCACCGTGAAATCATAAGTGAAGTGAGCACTTAATAGTGTTAATCCCTAGCGAATGATAGCTCACTCCACGCTCACTTCACCCAAGCTTTCACGGTGAGATGGTTACAGAATCGCACGGCTGATATGGAAATACAAGATAGTTATTCCTATCCCGCTAACAATCGACACGTGTTGCGTTTTATAATTATAGATATCATCACCATCATCATCATTTCAAGCCGGAACCACCTACTGCGGTAGAGGCCCCCCCTTTTTTCTGAAATACTTCTCGGTTCTCAGCGTCCCTCACGTAGGTGTTTCCCACGACTTTGACGATATCATCAACCCAACGCGTTTTTGGACGCCCATGGTTTCCTTGGCCTAACCTTGGCCATTATTCGACCACAGCTTTACTCTATCGGCCATCTTTGCGTCTAACTGATTAATTATAGATATAGATAGAGTAAAATAAGTCATCCCTACGTTCCGATACCATACTGTGATTATATCAGATTTGTAGCTGCTTAGCAGTAGACATACATGTTTTTATATTGTAAATTTTTAACTGTAATTTTATGTTTGTATTTTTGCAATATTTTGGCATTACGTATCTTTATTTTTTCCTATCTTCATAACATTTTCCCTATTTTATTATGATAATTTTATAATTTGACATCCTTGTGTAACTTTGACATTATTCTTAAGCTGGTTTTGTATGCCTATCGGCGGGACATGGTGTGTACAATAGACATTTATATTGAAAAACACCTGTAATCACCCATGTTTCACAAAATATAATATATAATAAAAAAAAAATACTAATGTGGGTATATTTTCTTAGAAATTAAAATAATTAAAGCTAACTATGAAATGAAAAATTAAATTCATTGGTAGAATGGAACGTAAGATGAGTGAATGAGAGGTGGGAGTGTCTGAATGAGAGGAGAGAATGACGAACGATTGAAAACGAACTGAGGACGTTATGATGATTAAAGTTTGGTATTTTGTATTTAATGAGCCAAAATAAACGAAGATATCTAGAAAAAGTGTTGTTTCGTCAAGCCCATCCCCCACATACATAAGTTCTCGTACCCGTTGTTTATTTGCAGGGTCCCATACAGTCAGTATACCCAATAGTGTATTGCAATGATCTTATGGACGACAGCTCGATTTTTATATTCATTAAGTATTTTTATTGGTATTGCTGTGATTCTATTTACGCCACTGATACCTTTCTCCATATGGTACACAGGTAACGTCTTATAAAAATTCTTGTTGCTTTGGTTTCTTATGAAAGCGTTTCCGACATGTTATAATAGCCCTTATGAAAATCTAATTTTACCAGTATCTGATGATAAGTCGAACCCCGCTGGCCAAAAATTTGAATCGTTAGATCGTTCTCACCGAACTTCACAAGAAAAAGTGTCCATACCGAGAAAAGTGTGCTAGAAAACTGTGCATTATTCAATAGCGTCAACATGACAATCAAGCGGAGGCCACTGCGTCACTGTGTGTCAGAGGTGTCAAAACGAATCAGAAATACGACTGTCTTTCGACGGAGTAGGGAAAATCTTACGATTTAAATCCGAAACCGAAACCGGCCGGAACCGTAGGTTAATTAATACTGCAGAGTGTAACGTTAGTGTATTTGAAGCCAGTGCGGCTGTTGAACGTTGTTTTTCTTAATTTCCAGACAAGTCGTTGACAAGGCAAGGAGACGTGAACACTTACCAAAATCAGCAAAATGGTTGGTGTGCGATTTAGTATCTCTGATTCCATTTTTTCGCTTAATGATGTCAGACCCCTGTCCACCAGCTCGGATTTGGCCTAACATATTATTGTTTAATGATTTTCTGGTGTAAGTATTCATTATTGAACATTAGAAATTGAACTTTTAATTGACTTTCGTTGCTGACCGTACCGTTGCATTATTTGGTATTTTTTTTGCTTTAAATTAGAACATAAAACTTGTTATTGTCATGTTTAATTTTTATGATACGAATTTTTGCAATTTCTTATAAGGATTAAAAAAAAAATCGTTAGGACCTGAGAACTGAGGTTAAGAAGCCACAAATCTCAAAAAAACGTTTCCATGGCGTTTTCGAACTTAAAACTTTAACTTGATGAACGAATGACGCCACAGATTTTGTGTTTTATGAAACATACCTAACTTTTATTTTGTTTGTTTTTTGTTTTTGCCCAAAAATGTTTGCACGCCTTATGTTTCAGCGTTTACAGAGTGATCGAATACTTTTCAATGGGAACTTCTCATTCATACCCGATGCTTCTATTAGGTCATACTATTGTTATGTGTTTGTGTATCAATTGCATTGCCTGTTTCTTTTTGCTGGTTACACATCAAGGTTTTTGTGAACGTTGCAATGATCCGAACGTTTATTTCGATTGGAGATCTTTCATCTGGCTTAAGGTAATTTTAGTTAAGATTGATCCGTATATTTCTAAATTGTCAACCTTGTTTTTGTCTAATAATATGTAATACCCCGAACAATTCATTACTTTTGTAATATTTATTGTGTATGTGAGTGGGTACATGTTTTCAGTTTAACGAGACTGATGTAAATAAAGGATATGCAGCCTACATTTGTGGAGCAGTATTTGTGTATTCCTTTGCAATAAATGAAAGATTCGAAGAATTGATGCCTTCTGCAATATTAGAATTTATAATGGTGTGTATATTGATGGTGACCGGTTATGTAATGACAAATTTTATTATTCTACCGAAAGCCATTCATGAATCCATATTAAGATTTCGGAGAGTATGTGATGTGTATTCAAAAGTAAGAAAAGTTATTCAGGAGACTAAAAGAAGAAATCCCGAGGATAGCTCTGACGAAATAGTTCAAACTTATTATAAGCTGTTGTGGAGAAAACGAAGTGGGATCGCTACCAAGCCTACGTTTGTTGAAAGTCTACCTAGGTATTTAAGACTTTATCTCAAGCAAGATTTGTTTTGGCCCTTATTTCACCACAGCCCTACATTGAGAAAAACAAGTTATCCTTTTCGACGATGGTTAACCGAGTTAACAGTTATATCTTACAAATTGCCTGGTGAGAATTTTTTTTCAGGTCCCAATACCCAAGGTTCTTTATATTATTTGAAATCTGGCATAGTTCAGCTCATTTCTGTTGATGATGGAGTAACACCAATCCTCTCTGTTACAAATGGAACAATATTTGGAGATATAAATTTTTTTGTGCCTCCATTGAGAAGGAAGATTATTGCTCGCTGTCTCACATATTGTGAATATTATTTCGTTAAACGACAGTCTATGATAAAGTCGTTACAGAAATATCCGTCAGATAGAAAAATTGTCATGGATGATGTTATTAACAGATTAAAACACGCAAAAATATTATTAGCTAACAAAAAACAGTCACGAGGGTTCGATAGAAATGAAGACGAAGGAATATGTTGGCTTAAGAAGCGATGGTGGGAGTTATTTAACATAATTGAATACTATACTAAAACCACCGGCGACCCGAAACAAGCTTTAAAAGGTAGATTGCCACCTGATGAGACGTCATACCATTGTTCAAAATATATAGGACAGCTTGTATTATGTAATAAAACAGAACTGCGGACAAAATCGATGTTTACCAACTTCAAATTTCCATGGATCATTAATCCGTATTCTAGGTTCGGCCTCGCCTGGTATCGAATTGTTGCTGTCGATGTGGTTCTTGTACTGGTTTTGTATCCACAATATTTGATAAAACGTCAAATTCCCGTATGGTTCGAGTTTTTTACTTGTTGCTCCGATACCGTATATACTATTGATATTGGTGTATCTCTCGTCACTGCTGTGAAGAAAGAAGATAGTGTCACAAACACGTTTCCTGAAGTTATGTTTGAACGCTTCAAGAGCATCACTTTTATACTTGATTTAGTATCAACAATTTGGATTGAAGATATAGCTGAGCTTTGTGGGGCCTCACGGTATTATTACACTCTTCAATTTAACAGACTTATTAAAATCTACGTCCTTTTTTATGGCCAATATTTAAAGTTTGATATTCGAAAGGATCCTATGGTGAATGTTTGTCGTGTAATTGTATTAATTCAATTTGCCTTTTTTATTGTAAGCAGCAACGTTGTATTCGAAATGCTTTATTATTTTCCTGGATTGACAATGAATTACTTTTTCGGAGAAAGATTGTGTTCTAAGACAATTGCAGTAAACTGCACTCCCACACCCATTTTCGGTGCTGCCGTTTCGTGGGCATATGAATGGACATGCCATGCTCAAAACCCCCCTCAGACTCTGGAAGATTTGTACGTAGCTTGTTCATTAGGCTTTGTATGCTTTATTATAACTATTTACTGTAAGAGCAGATTTATCTCGTTTTTGTATTTAGTAAACAAGGATCAAATAAAGTATCAAAGTTTTGTGTTACACCTCAAGGCTTTCTATCAACATTATAGAATTCATACTGATTTACTCAAAAGACTGGATCGATATCTTATATGTCATTGGAAGTACTATAAAGGTACGGATGTACTGGAGCCGAATAAGATAGATAACGAAGCAAGAGAAATATTCTGGAAAGCCCAAGGCAATTTGGCTGAAACCATAATTGCTAAATCAAAGGCGTTCAGATATGCTGATCCTGCCCTTATAAGGGAATTGGCTAGATCAACATACCTTTTAATACTGCCACGGAATACCAATATACTGATGTTTGGAGTTCAGAGCAAGCACGTTACTTGGGTTGTTCAGGTGAGAAATGACAAGTCTTTAATTGAAGACTCAACTCAGCCTATCGCAGTCCACTGCTGGACATCACATACATCCTCTCCCAGACTGCGCCACATCACCCTGTCCTCCGCCTTCCGCATCCAGTCTACCCCAGCCACTTTCTTTAGGTCGTCCGTCCATCTAGCAAGTAAGACTATTACATTCCAAACGACGGCTACGCCATTTTGACATTGTCTGTACTAATAATGTAAATATAAAAGTAGGTAACTCTGTATGTCTGTCTCTCTGGTCAGTTTGTCTGTCTTTTACCTTTTCACGCCTTAATGACTGAACAGATTTCGAGGAAATTTGGTACTTTGCGTAGACGAGGTAGACTGGGTGAGGACAGATAATACTTTTTATCCCTGTAATACTTCCCGTGGGTAAGTTCCCAGTCCCACGCGGGCGAAGCCACAAGCAAAGGCTAGTGATAAAATAATCATATCAAAAAGTTTTGAACGGCCGTGCGATACTGTAACCTTCTCACCGTGAAGTGAGCGTGGAGTGAGTCGTCAATAGTGTCAATCCCCAGCATCAGTATGACTCACAGCTCACTCTAAGCTCACTTCACCTTAGTTATTACGGTGAGATTTTTCCGGAATCAACCGGCTGATATTATTTTTATACTATGTCACACTATTTAGATACATACATTTAGACAGACTAGGCAATTTAATGGAACTTGATTTGAAGTTTGGTCGATATACAGGGTGTAGTGTAACATTTGCAATATGTTATACTAAATTACCTTGTAAATCGAATCCTTAACGGTGGAGCACTATTTACGACACAACCTGTATATAAACTAGATTTCAAAATTATACATTTTTGTAGGGTAACGTAAAATGCGAGTATGTCAACGAGAAAGGTGAAATGTTTACGGATTATTTAGGAGCTGGTTCTATGCTTTCTATCTGTGAAGTATTCCTTGATAGGGTGTCACTGAGATCCTACACATCAATAACTGAATGCGAGGTTAGTCATACTTTCACTTTAATTGAAAGAACGATTTAACTGTATCTGTACCTACTAGGAACTAAGTTTTATTGAGAAACAAAGTTTAGCAACATTATTTCAGTACCATGTTTTTATGTTGCGGGAGGGGCCCGTGGCTAAATAATAACAGCCGCACAGGTCGATCGATCCGGTTAAGCTACGCTTGCCGCGATTGGTCTGTGTATGGGTGACCATCTTTTCATACCGAGACTCCTCCGTGTCTTGGAAAACACGTTAAGCCGTTGGTCCCGGCTGTCATTCGTGGATCTTTGACAGTCGTTACGGGTAGTCAGGAGCCCGAAAGTATGACAACCAGTCTTACCAAGGGGTATCGTATTACCCAGTAACTGAGTTGTAGAGATCAGATAGGCAGTAACTCCATAAAATACTGGTATTCAGCTGCATCTGGTTAGATTGGAAGCCGACCCCAACATAGTTGGGAAAAGGCGCATGATGTTTTTATGTTGCGGGAAACATGTTGCTGATATAATAGTGTTTCGTATACCTACATGGTAAAAATAAGTTGCGCAATATGGTTTCCAGCAACATTATGTTACGGAAAAATATGCTGCGCAACCACTGAGTATAGTCAGAAACTGTTTTTCAGCTATGTTTCCATTGAATATGGGGCTTTAATCGACGATATTTTTAAGCGGCTATTGACCATAATTTTTTCCATTGAAATTGTTTTTTTCATTTCTGGTTTTATTTTTCATACGATATTTAGATTAAAACTTACTTCCTAATAAAGAGTTAATAAAGAGTTGATTTTGTGAACAGATTTTTGTTTCCTGCATTTGTCATGGTTGTCAAGTTATCATGACGTAAAATTGCTACCTGGCAACGGGCCGACAGGCTGCAAGTATACAATTTCTGGCTAAGAAGACCGATTTTGACATCTTTTGTGCACCTAGCAAACCTACGCGCCTCTCATTGCATTATTTTTTTTTTATTCTTCATAATTTTCATTAATACCGTATAGTTAATTTTTGTTTTACTATCGATTTTTAGATTATGTACATTAAGATTAATGATATGTTTGACTTGTACAAGAAATATCCAATTGAATATGCGTTTGTGCAAACCTGTGTAAAAGAGTATAGAAATATGTTCGACGAAATCTTCAAGAAAAACATTTTGAAGCACAGAGATGTGAGTATCTTTCAAATGTTTGTTTTTACTTATTTGTAGAAATAAGAACCTAGTAGTTTTTGTAATATAAATTAGGTCAATCTTGATCGTTAATATCTCGGAAACGTTACACTTTACGGGGTTTGGTCTAATTATGTTTTCTATTTGCATTGATGTCAGCTATCGATTTATTTAGGTATCATGCATGGCCGCCATTTTGAAAAAATACAAAATGGCGGACAGGTAGGTATGCCACGAATCTTGAAAGACCTTACCACCCTGTATACAACGTGTAACGGAGGGGGGGTATCAACCCTGAAGGAGGTGAATGTGCTCATGAAACTCAACAACTTTCCCCAAAGAACATAGGTCGAAATATGAAAAAAAAATTTGGCCCTCCCATAGTAAATCAATCAGCTGGTAGTCAGTTTTGTAAGGGAGGGCCAAATTTTTTTTTCATATTTCGACCTATGTTCTTTGGGGAAAGTTGTTGAGTTTTATGAGCACATTCACCTCCTTCAGGGTTGATACCCGCCCCCCTTCCGTTACACGCTGTATAAACCATCATATTAATTAATTATTTCATTGCTTTCAGTATCTAAGTAGACTAAAGGAAATGGCCGATGAGTTCATTCGAGGGAATATACCGCTTAAATCTAAAATAACTGATGACGTAGAAGCCAATCGTTCGTTACCCGTTGAGGGCTTACTATTGGGAGAGCCACTATCTGTGTAATCAATTATCCATTTTTCCTCCCAAATATATAACACTATGTATAGGTATTCAGTCAATAATTAAAAATGCAGGTACAAAAGTAAACTACCTAGGAACTTAATGAATAACGTTACATTACAGGTACATGAAATACTGGATGCTATTCAGAGTTGTCATTGTGTGTGTTTCTATTACATCTGCATCCATTTTAGGTAATTATTCCACATTAATTAGACATTTACGGGGGTTGAGGCTAAATCTTCTCCATATAGATCTATGTTTTGGAATGGGCAACTAGCTTTAACTTTCTGACTAACTGACTGACTGTTTGAGCATTCAAAAGTGCATGTAAATGATTTAATTGAAATAAATGTTTTGAGTTTGGATTTATTTATAAAAATGATCAAAGTTAAGTGACATTTAAACGTCAAAAATATATGGTTGAACAGTCGCTAATCACTGTTTAACTTTTAGTAACGTTTATGAATATAAGGGTATACGTTTTATATTGTTTTAAGGTGGCGTTGGGGCATTATCGCGTTGGACATTTACGGTGATCAGTGCATTCTGTGACTGCGTCGCTTTCGTAGACATCCTCATCAAGCTATGTGTAAGTCGAAAAATAATACTTACACGAAAAAAACTTTGCTGAGAATTGTCGTTTAAAATGAATGGCAATCCATAATCAGCCTATAATTTAATGTTCCCACTACTGGGACACAGGCTTTCTCCCAGTGAGAGGGTGTGGGCTGTAAACCACTACACACGCCCAATGCGGATTGGTAGATGTGACATGTCTTCGAATTGTTGGTTCTAGGACATTCCGGTTTCCTCACGATGCTTTCTTTCACCGTTTTGAGAGCAACCGTGCGATTCTGTAACCATCTCACCGTGAAAGCTTGGGTGAAGTGAGCATGGAGTGAGCTGTCATTCACTAGGGATTAACACTATTAAGTGCTCACTTCACTTATGATTTCACGGTGAGATTTTTACAGAATCGACCGGCAGTGGTGATAAAATTATTTACTCAAAGTAAAGCGACTGTCTGGGTTCGACCTTCTTCTCGTAAGTTGGGACCGTTACCTCTGGGCCACTGTAACTTTTGAGAATGGTCGGATAAAATGAACGCCAATGATATTGCTAAATAATCATCAATAATTTCAGCTGCCCTATTATGACCACCGTGGAGTATATATTACTGACAAAGGAAAATGCTTGAAAAACTATTTAACTAAGGGATTTACCTTAGATATCATCGGTGCGGCTCCTTGGTGCAGCATCCTAAAAACTCTCTTGTACCGAAAAATAAGCGATGATGCTTGTTTCCTTATTAATACAGTATTTAAATTTGCCCATTTGTACATTGTGTTTGCGTATTTTGGTTATATTACGGACGTTCCGACGGTGAACATGGCTTATGTTATGGTTTGTATAAACTTGAATTTTGTTAAGAAAGAAATAATTATTTATTTGAAGAAAATATACCTAGGTGTTACCAGATGTAAAAGTTGGTTGGTTGGTTGTTGTAATGTACAGACGCCAGCACATCAAGCTACTACAATCTGTCAAATTTCTTTAACTCTTCAATTCCCAGTGTCACCTGTAGGTGACAGAAGTTTAACATTTTTTTCGACCACAAAGATATTTTATTTTTTAATTCTGCGACTATTGTAGCTAAGCCAATTAGTAGGACTTTTCATTATTTTCTTCTGGTAATACCCACCATATGTCATTTGTGAAATTCATTCAATTGTTTCACGCGTAATTGTAGCATTCCGAGCTAGTGTCATTTCTTGCGATGTAAAGTGAAATAAAAATGCCCAAACCGTAAGTATTGTTTTTTTTATTATTATTACATATAATACATGAATAAATAAGCTATAATACAAACGTATTTTGCGATAGTAATAACTTATAGTATCATTGCTACGACGCTGAAAATATGCCGTGTCACCTGTAGGTGACACCTCTATAAAAAGTAAGGGCGAGAGTTATTTTTTATTTTTTTATTCTAAACAAATATTTTTAAGCTATTTTAGTGAAAAAGAAAGGCAAAAATGTTATTAAGTGTGACATGGGAATTGAAGGGTTAATAGATTTTCAACTATATCACTAAAGCATAAGGTTCAAAGTCGCTTGGGAAAATTTGACAGTTTCTGGTAGCTTGATGTGCTGGCGTCTGTACATGCAATTAATACCTACTTGGCACTTATTTTTAATAAATTAGGTATATAGGATGTTCAAATATGATATAATTTAACTTTTGCCTATGAATGCGTATGTATTTAATATGTACCTATAATATGAAATAAGTTTTTTTGCAGATACTAAAATGGCAAATCGTTAACATTTTAATAGTTTTGGGAACTAGCCACTACCTGATGATAAACTGCGTGCATTTCGAATTCAATGAAATGAAAGAATTAGTCAGTATCAACCTCAAGAACAGCTGTTGGATGCCAACGCTTTTTGATTTGCCGAAAACGTTGAATGTGGACCAGCTCCATTTGGTATGTATTTGTACTGGAAACTGGAAACTTGGAGCTGCTGAACATTGAACAACTATCTTTGTATTGTATACATTCACTGTCTTAGTATTGTATAATTGCATAGCGCATGTGTGAGCACTATGTACTTACTATAGAGCTACCATTTACTGGGTACCACGTCTTTCATTGACTTGAATATGCTCTGGCGGCTGAGAGTATGTCATGCTCACTCAAATGTCCTACTGGTGGTGGCGTGTGTGTTGGGTCATTAACGGACGCTTTGCAAGTTTTTCTACATCGTTCTCACATGCATAATTTCAACATGGATGATGTATCCGATATTTTGTAAAAAAAAAAAAATGATTTAAAAGAGCGTCCGTGGAGTTTCAAGTGTCGTGGTGCTTGGAATGGGCAACTAGCTTGTATTTTCTGACTGACCAACCCCTTGACAATTCAAAAGTCACGTAATTGGTTTGCGGGGCAGAAGCGGCGGCGTCGCGGGGAGCGGCGCGGCGCGGCAACACAGACCCGGTCTCGAAGCCAGCGCACGCGTACGCCGCTCCCCGCGCCGCTGGCTTCGAGGCCAGTTCCATATAAATCTATGCATTGAAACACGCCGCTCCCCGCGCTGCCGCCGCCGTCGGCCCACGTCCGCTGACTTCGTGTCCGTAGCCTACGATTTGTATAAAAACGATTGTCCACTAAACTTCAATAACACGATTATTAATTTCAGATCTTCGCTGAAAGTCTAAATCTAGCTGAAAACGGTATGATGAGGATGAGTGTTAGTAGATTTTCCATTGATCGTTCATACATGGGGGTTGGTATGGCCCTTTTCACACTTGGTCTAGTTTTTTGGTAAATATCTACAATAACACCAATATTTATGTAAAAAAAATTCTATTGACTTACATATTCTATTTTATTAAAATAAATAACAGAGTGAAAACCTTCTATCTGTGCTCGTGGCTGAACTTATTCCGTTTCTATGTTCAGGTTCATATCCTGTTACACTTTGACTCTGTTGGTACTAAAAGGCCGTGGAGATACAGTGTTTCAACACTCTGTTTACCAACTAGAGAGATTTCTCAAGTCAGAAAGAGTCGAGAATGAAGTCACTAAGAAAGTCTTGGAACACTTTAGATATTGTTGGATGAGGTAAGGAAACAATCCGAAAACCGTAAATTTGTAGTTACACACCTACAATGTTGTACCTACGGAACCCTCGGTGCGCAAGTCCGACTCGCACTTTATCGGTTTTTTTATTTTACTTAAAGTATGTCATAATGTCACTTACTTTCTTTAAGTATGTTTTATTTTTTTTTATGTTGGTACGTTGTTTTTATATTCATGTCTATTTATTCATGCAATTTAATTGTGATTTTGTGTTTTGTGCGATGTATTTTGTGTGTACTAAGTAAATGGTTTGTCTATTTATCAAAGCAACGATGGATGAACTGTGTGAAAGAGGATATGGCTAGCAAGAGGACTGAGATGAGGACTAATAGTATGGAAGAAAAACACATGGTGCGCCGACTCCAAATAAAAATAAATTGGGATAAGAGAAGGGCAGGAAAATAATAAATGCATGATGTTTTGCTGCTTGAATTCAAAAACGTAAAACCGATTCAAAACGAATAAAATAATTTGATGACTTTGGCAGGCCTGTTGGTCTAGTGGTCAGCGGCCCTGACTACTATACGCAAGATCGTGGGTTCGATTCCCACCCTGGATAAATGTTTGTGTGATGACCACGATCATTTGTTCTTTGTCTGGGTGTAATTCATCTATAATATGTATGTATTTAGAACTATATTGTATGTTTATCAGTTGTCTATTCATAGCACAAGCTCTGCTTAGTTTGGGACTAGATGGCGTAGTGTGAAAGTTGTGGAATATTATTAGTATTACTATAACATGTGAAACCTGAATTGCAAACAGTTTAGGAAGCAGGCGCCCCAAATCTAGATTGATAAAAAAAAATATTATATTTGCTGCATATTATTTATTCTAACTCACGGATTTTTACAGAACCAAAGGTCTGAACATTGAACGACTATCTAACGCTCGCATCGGTGTGATGTTTCGACAGGATTTAAGTTACTATTTCTATAAAAAGTACGTTGATTACACACAAGATAGCAGGGACATCGACGTACCTACAATCTTTTACCATGGATTCAATACATGAAACTTACCCAAAAATTATTCAGAAAAGAAAAAAAAATGGTCTCTCATACATTTTGACCGCGTAGGTATTGCACTTTTCTATGAAACAGCTGATTTTTTTGACAATCGACGGGAATTTCTGGGTCCTAGAATAATGTGCTGAATTCATGGTTTCAGTTTGCGCGTCGATTTTATTTATTTATTTAATCTGTTCGCACACAAAAAGGTGCAAAGGCGGACTTAATGCCTTAGGCATTCTCTACCCGTCAACCAAGGGTGGTGAAGAGATTAGATGGCAGGTGCTTTGGTTGAGCCGAAAAGTGATTAAAAAAAACCAATTATTTCCTGCCACCCATGGTATGTTCGTAGTATACCCTACGAACATACCTAATTTTTTTTATTTTTATAATATGTAAATTTACAATCCACTACGTTTCCACATGTTACTATCTTATATTAGGTACAGTTTTGGTAAACTCTAATAAAATCTAAAGAATTATATAAAACAACTATACAATTTATCGTTTTCATAAAATCTAATAATGAATACACACTTAAATAACAAATAAATAGTAACCTGAAATCGCGAAAAAAAAAATCAGCTGTTGCCTACATTTTGACGACTCGTACGAATATAAATGTAGGGAACAGCTGATTTTTTTTTCGCGATTTCGGATTTGGTCCGATAGTAAAAGTTGTTTGTTGTCATGAGTAGAATCATGTGTTTAAGTATCGGTCACTAATTACCAGTCACCCTATGTATACATATTGTATATATATATGTATTTATTTATATACAACGTGTAACGTTAAATGCGCAAAACCTCTTAAGGGGTCATTGTACTCATCATTATGAACAACTTTTACTATGGGACCAAACCTGAAATCGCGAAAAAAAAATCAGCTGTTCCCTGCATTTATGTTCGCATAACTCGTCAAAATGTAGGGAACAGCTGATTTTTTTTTCGCGGTTTCCGGTTTGGTCCCATAGTAAAAGTTGTTCATAATGATGAGTACAATGACCCCTTAAGAGGTTTTGCGCATTTAACGTTACACGTTGTATATATATTAATTTTGAGCAAGCCGCTTCACAGTTTGTTTTTAAATATGAACATTATCTCTCTTATTTTTGCTGAGACGTGTATAAATCTTAAACACATCTTCCCCTGTTTTTCGTTTAGAACGTTATCTATATTGGACTCGATAATCGGCGGTGGCGAGACTATGCAAAGAATACTGGCTGGTGTCAGCGATGTGGCCTATTTTCTACCAGGTCACGACATATTTAGAGAAATGGATATCGCTTCTAAAGTATATATAGTGCATCGTGGAAGAGTTAATGTCTTTAGAGACGGGAAACAGATTATAATTCTGACCAAGGTAAGAGGCGTAGAGTCATACCTAATAAAAATGTTTTGAAAAAGCTTTGAAATAGTTTTGTCTGTGCTTTTCCGTTTTTGATGCCGAAGTGGTTTTTTTTTTGCATAAGCTATTATAAATAAATGATAAATGATAAATGATTTATTTTCTGTAAGTAGGTTTGTACAAACACTTTTACATGTCAATCATATTTTTTAAACTAGATGAGGTCGGCGTTTCCTATCTGACTACTCTGAGAAGAAAGGCCGAAACAAACTCAGAGGTCACAGTCTCTTTTAAAGTCCAGACATAATCTTGGTCAGATCATGTGAAGACCATGTAGATTGGTGTCTGAAATGGTCTTTTGAGTAAAGAACCACACAGATTGAGCGGGCCTGTCCAGTCAGTGCACGCATTTGTCAAAAATCGTGCAGCTCAACTCAGAACTTGAGGAGCCTTACGATTCGACGAACAATACCAATGAAAGGGCATTTGGGTAGGCCGCATAAATGACTCAAACTGCCAGATCATGATTAAAACTAACTAAGAAGGAAAACCGAAAAAAAGAAATGACCCACATAGTCTTCACACTCACAGTAATAATAATAAAAATAAGTTACTTTACAAAGTAAATATCCATGTCATTGTTTATATAAAATTCATCAATGTCAATGTGTATATAAAAATCCAGATATAATCTTTGAGGACCATGTAGATTGGTGTCTGAAGTGGTCTTTTGAGGAAAGAACCACACTGAGTGGACCTGTGCAGTCAGTGCACGCATTCGTCAGTAACCGTGCAGCTCTACTCAGAACTTAAGGAGCTCAACGATTCGACGAGCAATACCAAGGACAGGACATTTGTGTAGACCGCATACACCACTCAAACTGCCAGACCATGATTAAAACGGAAACAATGACCCACATAGTCCTCACATTCACAATAATTAAAATAATTAAGACTTTAAACAGTAAATGTTCATGTCATTCTGTATATAAATAGATATAAAAACCAAAGTGTAAATCAGCAAAATAAAAAATAAACAACATTCACTGTCTAGACCTATTGGAGCAGCTCAATCCCAAGCGTTTTTGTCCTCAATATAGTCTTTTACAGTATAATAGGCTTTCTGGCATAGTTTTAGCTTTATAAAAGATTTGAATTTATTAATGCTTAGTTCTTGAATGTGGCTAGGAAGTTTATTATAAAAACGTATACATTGGCATCTAAACGAGCCACCTATTTTCTTGAGCCTTGTTGTAGGAACAACATATTTGTGTTTGTTCCTAGTATTTATATTATGGATATCACTGTATTTTTTAAACAGATTAATATTTTTATGTGCATACAAAAGATTATCATAAATGTACTGAGAAGGCACAGTCATTATATTAATCTCTTTAAATTTGTCTCTGAGGGAGTGTCTGGGACTTAATTTATAAATGGAACGAATTGCCCTTTTTTGTAAAATAAAAATCGTCTGAATATCGGCGGCATTTCCCCACAACAGAATACCGTATGACATCACACTATGAAAATAACTAAAGTAAACTAAACGGGCTGTCTCTAAATCAGTTAAGTCCCGAATTTTCCTAACGGCGTATGCTGCAGAGCTAAGCTTTTTTGACAATTTATCTATATGGGGGCCCCATTGAAGCTTGGCATCCAAAGTTATGCCTAAGAATACTGTGGTATTTTCGGGTTTTAACTCTTCACCCTTTATGAGAACACTAGTTTCTACCTGTCTAACATTTGGTATAGTAAACTTAATACATTTCGTTTTTTTCCCGTTAAGAAGTAGGTTATTAACATTAAACCAGTTAACTACTTTTGCGAGGGCACTATTTATATTGTCTATTTATATTGTGTATATTGGATTCAATTATACGACATTTAATGATATATACAGCGTGTAACGGAAGGGGGGTATCAACCCTGAAGGAGGTGAATGTGCTCATGAAACTCAACAACTTTCCCCAAAGAACATAGGTCGAAATATGAAAAAAAAATTTGGCCCTCCCTTACAAAACTGACTACCAGCTGATTGATTTACTATGGGAGGGCCAAATTTTTTTTTCGTATTTCGACCTATGTTCTTTGGGGAAATTTGTTGAGTTTCATGAGCACATTCACCTCCTTCAGGGTTGATACCCCCTTTCCGTTACACGCTGTATAAAGAGAGATAGATTGACAGGCCAACATAAGTATAAAAAATACAATTTTGTGTTCCGTATCTTTAGCCAGGTTTTTTGAACTACCTCTAATTCCCCATAAAAATAAAAAGATTAATGACAATTAAGGTATTATCTTACAGGGTGATATATTTGGTCAACTTGAAGGCGTAAAATTGCGTCCTATTCGTGTGACGGCAACGACAGATGGTTACGTAGACTTGCTGTATATTGATGTAGCAGCGTTCCAGAGCGCCATCACTGATGAGGTACTTACTTAGATTTTACATACCTAGGTGATTGTTTATGAGCTCGTGCTTGGTATTTTTATTAATCAATTATACTCGGTGTGACATCGTGACGTTTACCATGGATTTAGTTAACGATCATAAGCAGTGTTAAAGTTTCACATTATGTTCGCGCCAATTCTTCACCGAATATTGGAGTGATTGGGTTCATTAGCGCTTCCAGTTTAAGTTAGTTACCCAGATGAACTGATTGGAATGGTTCTTGATCGAACGTGCGAACAACTCATTCACCGCACCTCAACACTCTTCCTGCCGGTCGATTCTGTAAAAATTTCACCGTGAAATCATATGTGAAGTGAGCTTGAAGTGAGCAGTGCCAATAGTGTGAATCCCTAATGACAGCTCACTTCCCGCTCACTTCACCTAAGTTCTCACGGTGAGATTTTTACAGAATAGCACTGCTGATAGTCTTTGTACAAGGTACACGTCTTCTGAACCCCCTCCGCTGACCGCACCGCGTGTATCGGTTGATACACGGTCGCCATCATTATACTTCCTTCGTCGTCGTTTCGCGATAGTTCGCTTTGCTAGCTCGCTCCGCCCCGCATCTTTATATACTATAATCGCATCACCACTTTAGTTTTAAAGAAACAGCTGTTACACACAAAAGTGCGATAAAATCATGAAAAAAAAAAATTGGAACTACTTTAGGATTATTGTTCAAAAGGATACTTTTTCCAGATGAGGGCGACTATTAGTAGAAGCAGGCAAGCTCAAAACGACTTTATGGCAACTAGAAATATTTTCATAGAGAATCCATACGATAGTGTCCAATATCTTTTGCGTGGATGTAAAACAATAAATTTACCAGTGAGTTTAAATGGAAATTATTAACATTTTTTTCTGAGTTATATTTGCTGGAAACGACGAAATAGTCATATTTCCCAGAAATGTGTTACCCATGTTCTTTTTACAACAACTAATTTCGTGGTTTTAAGCAGGGTGTTGATATACAGCGTGTAACGGAAGGGGGGTATCAACCCTGAAGGAGGTGAATGTGCTCATGAAACTCAACAACTTTCCCCAAAGAACATAGGTCGAAATATGAAAAAAAAAAATTTGGCCCTCCCTTACAAAACTGACTACCAGCTGATTGATTTACTATGGGAGGGCCAAATTTTTTTTTCATATTTCGACCTATGTTCTTTGGGGAAAGTTGTTGAGTTTCATGAGCACATTCACCTCCTTCAGGGTTGATACCCCCCTTCCGTTACACGTTGTATACAGGGTCCCATTAAAATAGATGGACAAAGGAGGATGGCGAGTTTGGACCCACATTATTTACCTATAAATTAACCAAGTGACATTCACTTGCAAGTTCATATTTACTATAATTAAAAGTTTGTTAGAGGATTATTTAAAAAATATTGAGTCACTAGATGATGGGAATTAAAAGTTAGAAAAGATTTTTATTTACATAAAAATAAGTCATCATGCAGTAATTAAACGCACCGTGTTTCGTATTAAGAGTAGAAGTCGGTAATTATAGTTTCATCCTATATCAATCTAGTCTATGCTTACAGTATTAATTTCATTTTCATATCTCGTTTTGACCAAGTCACTATTTTCTAGTTCCTAGCTCCCAGACGTATTTTTTATTTTGAGTAGGTAAGTATACTTACCTATACAGCGTGTAACGGAAGGGGGGTATCAACCCTGAAGGAGGTGAATGTGCTCATGAAACTCAACAACTTTCCCCAAAGAACATAGGTCGAAATATGAAAAAAAAATTTGGCCCTCCCTTACAAAACTGACTACCAGCTGATTCATTTACTATGGGAGGGCCAAATTTTTTTTTCATATTTCTACCTATGTTCTTTGGGGAAAGTTGTTGAGTTTCATGAGCACATTCACCTCCTTCAGGGTTGATACCCCCCTTCCGTTACACGCTGTATATTGTCAGAGAGACTGATACAGAAACACGATGGTAATGTTGGTAAATATTTCTATTCTTTTTGATCACCTTTTTGAAACTACATAATACATAAACAAGATATTGTATTACATTATTAAATAAGCACTATTAGATTCGTTTTAGGTTATAATCTTTTACATTGCATATCTTTTTTCTCCCAGCCTCTACGACTTACTGCCCATTTGCTTTTTTGCTAGTTTTATATAGTTCTACAACTAGTTATAATCAAAATCAAAATCAATCAAAATCAAAAGTCATTTATTCAAACTAGGCTGAGAATCAGCACTTTTCGAACGTCAAAATTACAAAAGACAGTCCCCCAAAACGCCCGCCCTTCACCACTTCCTAGTGCTTTCGCTGGGAAGAAGAAGTGGCGCAACAAACTCCCCAGCAGCACAGCTGTCTGTTCAGTTAGAAAATATACTTGACTGAATAAATTTCCGTACTGCACAATACTCCTAATAGTGGGTCCCATTGTACATGCAACCTCGCCATCCTCCTTTTAACACAGCGCCTTAGTAGGTTTAACCAAAGATATCTAAGCTAAAAAAAAAAACACTGATTAAAGTGATTTTATTTTGACCCTAGAATAATAAATTGCCGGTACATTAATGTATTTTCGTAAGCTAATTATGTTTTTCTTATATATTGTTTTACCATTGTCTTTATTTTGATGGTCTTAATCATTTCTAAAATTTTGTCCATCTATTTTAATGGGACCTTATATATATATATTTTTGATTCAGTGGAGTCGGAAACCTGTGGAGGCTCGTAAAAACTCATGGTATATTCACTGGCTCTACTTGGCGTGGTTGATTGGCCCATTCGTGTCATCCTGCTTGGTACTCATATTCATATTCCTGCCTTTAAACTCGACCTTATGGCTCAGATTGTATTGCGCAATCTTCATAACGGACGCTATTGATATAGCCAACTTTATAGCAGAATTTTACACAGTAAGTGCATATGTTAGATTTTTGTTGGATTTATGTCACAGCATACAGGGTGAAATTGAAAACATGCGACAAATCGAAATGGGAGACTGTACTCATCATTATGTACAACTTTTACCATGGGACCAAACCTGAAATTGCGACAAAAAAAATCAGCTGTTCCCTACATTTTGACGAGATATGCGAACATAAATGTAGGGAACAGCTGATTTTTTTTTCGCGATTTTAGGTTTTATCTCATAGTAAAAGTTGTTCACAATGATGAGTACAATCTCTCATTTCGATTTGTCGCATGTTTTCAATTTCAACCTGTATAGCGTGTACTCTCTTGGTAATACCACCCTGAATGCATGTTCAGATAAGACGTTTAACGCTTGGAAAGAATAAGCATATTCATAATCAGCTTATACTGTTCCCACTGCTGGGACACAGGCCTCCTCACTGTGAGAGGGAGTGGGCCGTAATCCACCACGCAGGCCCAGTGCGGGTTGGTAGATGTCACATGTCTTCGAGTTTTTAGTTCTAGGACATGCTAGTTTCCTCACGATGTTTTCCTTTACCATTTTCTCATCACAACACTTGAGCAGACACGCGTGTAACGAAGATTTTCTCCACATACACGCGTTTCAGAATGTCTGAGAGTCTTGTTTCGTCCAGGATTACGCGTTTACTACGTTTTATCTGTACATGTAGTAAAGCCTGTCTAGCAGGCGATTTATTTATCTATGAACCGCGTAGCTAAGATACTAAGAGCAAATACATTCCGTCCACAAGGTCATATGTACAGTCACCAAAAGAGATAAGTAACCAGGGTCGTCGGATATAGTTGAAGTTTAGTAAGGAACCGATGGATGTTTTTGACTGAAATTTATTTTGGTAAATGAGCTGTTTGTTTCCTATTAATAAAATAAAATTTTATTCGAGGACATCCATCAGTTTCTTACTTAACGTCAACTATACCGAAGATCCTGGTTGCTTATCTCTCTTGGAGACTGTACATCCATTTTATTATATCTAGTTAATTTAAATCTTATAGATTGAGCTTATAGTGGTGAACGATAAATGTACTCTTCGTCGCCTCGGAATGAAGAAATTTCAGAATTGGGGTTTCTATGTGGATGCTTTATCTTTACTGATACCAATGATTACCTTTATTACTGGCGATTGGAAGTTTCAAACTGCAAGATTGTTAAGATTAAAGTTCTTTATTGATTTTGAATACTATTTTTGCAGAGGCTTTAGAGTACGTATCCCGATGTACAGACGCCAGCTCATCACGCTACCCGAAACTGTCAACATTTTCCAATCAACTTTGAACCTAATGCTTTGGAGATAAAGTTGAAACTCTATTAAAGAAATTTGATAATTGTAGTAGCTTGATGTGCTGGCGTCTGTACTTATCATAATTTATTATACAATATTTTATTTTTATTTTTATTAGCCATTACTGTCCAACTGCTGGCCTTTATTATACAATATTAATAATAATTTATTAAGCAATATAGGTAGGAACCGCACATGCATTTACAAATTGAGAATTTTGACATAACTAAATTTTAATACTTATTTATGTCTATAGAAATGAACTCATACTTTGTTAATACATGTACATTTTCAGAGCCAAAAAGCTCCCTATATATTGAAAATTGCGATTATTTTGCTGTTGTTGCATCTTTTCACGTGTGGTTGGATCTTGTTTGCATGTCAAGGTTAGTTACGGCTTTTGATTTTTACTTATTTGTTGTTTATTGTCGTCACTAGATTGTGAAATTCTTGAGCATGCTTGAGTAAGTATAGCTACTAAAATGAATTCCTTTAGAATTCCCTTAGAATAGTTAAAAAACGTATTTTTTTAGTTTATACATTTTATTTATTTATTTTACCATTTATGTACACACATATACAACGTGTAACGTTAAATGCGCAAAACCTCAGACACCCCAACTGATTTTTAATTCCATTGACCTATTTCAGAGAGAAAATAAATCATAAAAAAATTGTAAAGGTTTTATGTGCTGTTTTAGTTTTACTGGCCATTCTGATCGTTACTTGCGTCTGCGACGACGCTTTATCGAGCGAGGAAACGTCACCGGGACGCGGGCCGCGCTGACATTGGGTTGCTTGACCTATTAATAAATAGACACGGCAACGTTTTTAATGAAGATTTTTAAAAAAATGTAACCTATATTAAAAAGTGGTTCAATTAATTCTGCTCGTTATTCTGATCAAACTTTTTTCAGGTTTTGCCCATTAAACGTTACACGTTGTATAAATGGACAAGAAAAAACAGAACAGAAAAATAGGTGGGTTTGGTGAATTAATAAATGCCTGCATATTAGTATTATATCATTGGGTAGTCTAATGGCACAACACAGATTATTTCTGATGAAAGGCTATTACTTAAATAATATAATAATAGATAGTAAACACACGGGCTTTCTCAATACCAGTCACCCAACCATAATTATATATTTTGTTTTGTTTGTTTGTTGTTGTTTTTGTTTTTTTGTTAACCATAGATGATATAAGACGCCTAAACTTCATATTTGTATGTGTGCGTTCTACGAACTATAAATTAGCGTGATGATAATTATTTAAAAGGATAAATCTGCAATAACCTTTGGCTCGTCTTTTCACAATTTGCGATAAGCTGTAGAAGAATACGAACATAATACATTATTGCTCATCCCACATAACAAATAGCGATAATTATAATTTACTAGCTGCGCTCCGCATTTCACCCGCATAAGTCTCCATCCCGTAAGAATTTCGGGATAAAAAGTATTCTATGTGTTAATCCTGGTTATAAACTATCTGTGTGACAAATTTATTCAACCTTGGTCGGGCCGTTTAAGCGTGAAGAAGTAACGAACACACACACACACACACTCACAAACTTTCGCCTGTATAATATTAGTGTGATAGCCTACGGTCGGACCAGATTTATAAGTAAAATCTAGACAAAATTTGTATAGGATCTAACCGGTAGTATTTGCATTATGCTGGTATACAGGCAGACGAACAGAGAAAAATGCACAAAAAACAAACAATTTTCGGCATTAGAATCGTGTTCAGACCTTGCAAAAATTACTTAAAAATACGACGTAGGTATGATTTTATTATATAAATATAGATGGTAATAAGCAAAAAAATCACGGTATACAGCGTGTAACGGAAGGGGGGTATCAACCCTGAAGGAGGTGAATGTGCTCATGAAACTCAACAACTTTCCCCAAAGAACATAGGTCGAAATATGAAAAAAAAATTTGGGCCTCCCTTACAAAACTGACTACCAGCTGATTGATTTACTATGGGAGGGCCAAATTTTTTTTTCATATTTCGACCTATGTTCTTTGGGGAAAGTTGTTGAGTTTCAAGAGCACATTCACCTCCTTCAGGGTTGATACCCCCCTTCCGTTACACGCTGTATAAGCATGCTCAACTAGCTTACGTATATTTAGCTAACAGGCGTTTTATTTAATAATCTCCTTATTTTAATACCTATGCTATAATTTTGCTTCATTGCAGAGGAGACATTCCCGATCGATATCATAGATACGAGTCATTTGAACACGTCTATAGACTTCAGTCAATGGATGTCACCTAAAGATAGAAAGGGAGGTAAATTTTTTATCTAAAGATCTTTAATAATTTCAGAACTTTGACTTTTGAGTTTCTGATTACCCCTAACGGAAATCTACAAATTTGAATGACAGCCAGTATGCTTCTTACCAATAATACAATGATCACACAGTATGGTCAAACTTTAATTATTATTGGTAAGAGGAACCTATGATCTACTTTATTACAAGCTTTCTGATTTTATACTTATTTATCGTCAGGTTGTGCGCGATCCACGAAACCGCTCGTTGGTCCGAATGGGGTGAAGAACCCATCTTTTGTAGTCCCCAGATTTTGGGGACACGATTATGTCGTGGCAATGACCTATATTTTACTCATCCATACTCATACCCCTAGTCTCGAGACTGTAAGTACGACTGTATTGATTTATATAATTATAAATACCGCAGTAATTAAGTCTCGAAAAAAACTTTTACTGGGAAGTTTTTAGTTACACGCGGGATGCGGGGGCGAGATTTCCCCGCATGCGTCAACAAATTCGCGTCAAACTAAAAAACTTTAACAGAATTATTGATGAGACAAGAATGTAAAATAGTCTAATAATAAGGTTTTTTTAGGTAGTTGCGGTGTCCCTCAAACAGGTTTATTACCAAGTGTTCATCACCTACTTCATGTATCTTCTGGACATGTGGATAATCGCTGTGGCAATGAACCTTGCGCTAAATAAATATCGCGTTTTTTACCAATACGCTTATAACGTTCAAACTATGACGAATTATTGGAGTGACAACGGCTTAGGTAAATCTCTTATCGAAATAGTTAAGAGCTATACCGATCACGTGTGGAAGAGGCAAAAAGGTAATTGTTATTATTTACTTACACTATCTATATATTATTCATGAAGCTTTACTAATGTACTACAGATTCAGGTTATGATTTTTTTTTTATAAAGGACTAGCTGCGCCACACGGTTTCACCTGCATAAGTCTCAACCCCTTAAAAATATCGGGTTAAAAAGTATTTTATGTTCTAATCCAGGTCATGCTCTACCCATATGCTAAATTTCATCTGAATCTGTTTAGCCGTTTTAGCGTGAAAGCGTATCAAACAAAATTAAAAAATCGAAGCTGTTCTCTTTATGATATTAGCTTAGATTTGTTTTAGAAATGTGTAAATATAATTAAAATTTCTTTCTGCAGGGGATTGGCTTCCCGAATTAGCGTACCGAGGGCCACCTTGTTTACGTCAGGACCTATTTACTGCATTGTATATACATCATTTGGATGCTGCGCCGACATTCCGCCAACTGCCTGATTATTTCAAAAGGCAACTATGTGCAAGATTTTATAGAGTTGTGATATTCCCAGGTTGGTAAGACACATACACACACACATTTTAAAATGTTTGTTTATTCAATTTATATTAAATATTATACATTTTAATATTTATATCATATTAGTATTTTACATTTTGAAATATGAAAATGGGCCACAGAGGGACAAACTCCCAAACAGTCCAGATCTCGAAGTTCTCCATGCCGTTTTGTAGAAATACACTATAGCGTGTTCATAATCTCAGATAATTAATATTCCATCGCCACTTAATCAGTTATCTACTTTAGTGAGATGTATTCTAAGTTGATTTTTGAGTGACCATTTGTAACAAAAAGGTCCTAATAAGTTTTTGAATGCAATGGAATTTGAACTTTGTTAAATATGACATTCAGTTTGTTTCCATAACTTGAAAATGATTTCAAATTTATAGCCCTAATATCTTAAATAACATCTCAAGATATCAGTTTTGTTCAGCTTGAAGTATTTACGTTAATGGTTATAATTTCTAGGCAAGTGCATAGTGCGGGAGGGAGACATATTCACCACCACTTATTTTATTCATGAAGGTGAAGTCGAGAAGTGGTGTACTGATGCAACGTAAGTAATTCTTCATCGTCCTCTTGCCCTTATTTCAATTGATTTGGGTTCTATTGTCTCAGTAATCACCCCTCTTCTAATCATATCAGCTTTCACTTAGTCCGTCTATCGTTTCTTTGGTTCTCCGCTTTTCTTATAGCTCTTATAGTTCACTTTCTTACTTAAAACTTTCCTTACGACATGTCCGTCCCGCAAGCGTTCGTGGATTATGTATAATGTTGCACCAAATTAACCCTCTATAGCATAGTGTAGACTGTAGGCAACATACCGTACAAACGCCTCGAAATTTAAAATAATTGATTTCATAACGTAATCGCGCACTGTAACTCGTAGTCTACACTTCAAACTAATGAACTAGTACCAAAAAATACGACTAGACGGCGCTTCTTGTTACAAATTGAGATTTGTGTTACGACAGTCTGTATTTAGGCACGAAACGTGGCGGTTCAATGTGATTTGAAAAAATATATAAAAAATTGTTCTGCTCGTGTCTTGTGTATTATGTTGATAAATTGGAGAGGTAAGTGTTTGAACTTTATTTTGTAACGTTATTTTTGAATACTTTCATATTTTATTTTGTTTTTGTTGGTAAAAGTGATTGTTGCAATTTTTGTAATTTTCTTCCCAAATAATTAAAAATAATGAAAACCCAGAAACACGTGTATTTTATTTTTTTGTAATCAACTCTAATCCAAATCAAATAAATCCCAGCTTATGAGTCATAGAGGGTTAATATTGCTTTTTAGACACACATGCACCGCACTTTGCATTTACCAACATGCACCGGGCCCGCGTGGTGCATTACCGTCCCCTCCCTTTCAAAAAGAGAGGATACAGGCCGTATCACAGCAGTGGGAACATTATAGGCTGACTGTTTATTTATTTATTAAAACTTTATGTACAGGTAAAAAGAAATACTGTACTTTGTACAGACGCCAGCACATCAAGCTACTACAATCTGTCAGATTTCTTTGATAGATTTTCAACTTTAGCGCTAAAGCATAAGGTTCAAAGTTGATTGGGAAAATCTGACAGTTTCGGGTAGCTTGATGTGCTGGCGTCTGTACAATAAACAATCTTTTAAATGCTTGAAGCATTTTCTACCAGTCAACCTTAGGGTGATGTAGAGACAAAATATGGCAGGTGCAACATACGGGATAGATAGCTAGGAAATGACTATAAAATACAAGAATTAATAATACTACATAGATAGATACATATATACATACATATAAACTAAATGAACTGTCAGGAGAAAAATGATCGGTAGAGGAGAAAACGAATCCAGCAAATCAGCGCTGGGATGTTACGGCCAACTTCTGACGGATAATGTCCACGTCCCTTCACTTAGATAACCGACTGGTTGCTATCCTATGTTGTGTTGGGCCTTTTTGACGTGATGTTTTCTTTTCAGCGGCGAAGGCCATTTAATGTCGGTGTTGTATACCAATGGTTATTTTGGATGTGTTTCTGGATTGTTTCCCAATGCTAGTTTTCGATATTCTTACTACACACGGACGGTTAGTTTATTCTGTGTATATTTAAAATTAAATTTAATTCTTTAGGCAGAACGAATATACCTAGGTACGGTTATCCCATGATATCCCAAAAGTTTATGCTACCAGATATCCCAAAAGTAGGTATATGCTTCGAGAATCATCGGCTATCTTCGTTGATACGAACGCGCCTTGAGGAGATCTAATATAGAGCTATAAAAACCGTGGAAGTACTGTTTTATGTCTATTTTGTATTAACATTTTTCCAAATTATACAGGGTCAAATTAAATTAGCTAGCAAAACTACACAAACTTGATGGGTATCGATATTTAAACACGACAAAATAAAATAAAAAAGATTTGATTTTTTTTTGCGAATTATGCCTGCTGTAGTAATGCAAATTGAAGTGTGAGTTGATAAAATCTGTTGTATCGTGTTGAGATATCGATACTCATCAGGTCTGTGAAATTTAAAAAAAAAAACTGATTTTAAACTGATATTTTAAGTGACATCAAAACATCATCAATTTAATTTCTTTTTTGTTTTATCATGTTTAGATATCGATACCCATCGCGTCTGTGGAGTTTTACTAACTAATTTAACTTTTACCCTGTAAATTGACAACTCTATATAATTCCGAAAAACTGTTTCATATTTTAGAGTGACACAATATCAACTTTCCAGTTTCATTTTGGCTGCCAGGCTGGCTTAGTGGGGTCGATCCTCAGGATGGGCAAAGCGTTGTGGGTTTTACTTTTAAGTTCATCTCAGTACTAACCCGGAGACTAAATTTGTGACCGGCTCTATTACATGGGACTTCATAACGAGCAAAATGAGGGCTTTACTTTCCACATCTGTCTAGCTTTTGGGGAAATACAAGCGTGATGATATGTGTTATGTATATTATTATTAAATGTGCAGGTTGTGGATCTAATGTACTTGAGTCTGGATGTATGGGAAGACTTGTTGGACAGTTACCCGGAAGTCAAGACCAAGTTGTATGACGTTACCGCGCAACTGATGAAAGAAGCCAATGTGTATGTATAAACAGCATGTATCAGAAACGTGTGCTCATATTTAAGGATGGAGTACAGACCATCTAACTGAACAACTTTGTTTTTACCGTTGTTGTAGGGGTGTGACAAGCGACCTGAACACTATGGGGGGCACCTCAAGCCAGGCAGGTGCTTCACTTGGCGCTTAGAGCTATGCTACATGAGATCAAACCAAACCAGGTGGTAATTGTAAAGAATGGTCATTGCAATCAATGGACAAACTGACTCAGCCGCGTTGCATGACCAATAAATGTCACACATTCCCACAGAACGGAACAACTGGACCCCTTTAAGGTTATTTGTAAAACAATTAATTAATAAAAAATAAAAATAAAAAAATCTTTTTATTTCAGACATATTTTGCCCATAATAAATTAATCTATTAATAAATTAATCTTTATAAATAATTATGTTTTATAGATGATACTCGTATTGTCTTTGAATTTGGTAGACATTAGACCATATCAATATACTATAGACTATAAATAAAAAGAATTGTAAGCATTCATGACTTTTAATATTCCAACAATATAGAACGACTCCGCTGAGCTGTCCTTATATAATCTACTACAGCTCAGCAGAGTCGGTACGCTGCAGTAACCTCACTCATGCGCTATATAGGCTAACAAGTATCACAGGAGTGTCATTAACGAATTTCGGACCATTTTGAAAATATTCCGAGGTTAAATCTACTTTTTTGCTGTATTCAATCTAATCAAAATCAAAAGGGCTGAGAATCAGCACTTTTCGAACATCACAATTACGAAAGACAGTCCCCCCAAAACGCCCGTCCTTCACCACTTCCTAGTGCTTTCTAAATGAAAGTCACTGCATAAAGACTAAGAAATACACAAATACACACTACAATATGCACATTTATTAGTTTCCGAGTAAACCGATTGTTATAGGCAGACAGACACCGCAGAGAATCCACAGGTAATGGCAGTTTGCAGTAAAATACAGTCACTAACGGCAATCGAATAATTTCATTGTTTCGTGGTACCCATTTCTGAACATCGCGATCGTTCTGAGGGAGCCAAAACAATTTGTGATAATTTGCCTTTGAATATCTTATCCAAATAACAGTATCCTATTATCACCTTTTTATTAACGTTAGGGAGAGAAGCCCGTTTTTTTATGATGCCATTTACACCTCTTGGGTAGAAATAATATTTTTTGTTGTAAGAAATTTACGCACGAATGAAATGGAGTTAAGCATTTAATTCTGCCTAAGCCATTTTTCGCGAATGGTTTTTAATCTAGAACCAAATTGGTTGAAACTTGATTGTTTGCTGAATTGCTGGTTATTGTACGCATTTATGGTAGATCAGATACTTAATTCAAAGCTTTATTTCGGCATAAAAAGAGATACTGATAGAGACTGGTGCTATAAACAATTGTCTACTAATATTATATGTAGTAGTAATATACATACTAGTCGGTAAACTTGTAAATAATTGTCAAATAAACAATTTCCTTACCGACCAGTCCCAGGTAAATTGATTGTAGCTTAGAGCTGCTTCAGCAAGGGTAGTGGCAGGGGAAAAATTGAGCACCATTTTAGACGAAGTTGATTTGAAAAAAAAAAAAAATCTTAAGATTTTTCACTTTGCATATTTCATTTCATTCATATTTGTCTAAAAAAAAAACGTATATGATGATTTTCTCGGTTTTATAAATGACGAGTTTTAATGAGTTGAACTATAACTGCCTCAAAAATCTGCACTCATGCTGAAAGTATGCCGTTACACAAATAAACAGAATACGTGTCATTTTACACAAATACAACGAACATTTTGTAACATTCTCTGTGTTACAGGCAGCTTAACACACCGTTGTGTGATAGAAAAACCTTACTGAACATTATTTTGTCGTTTTTGAACTTTTCAACACAGAATGAACGTTAATAATGCCCAGTTTGAACTTTTGATATTTCAAACTACTAGTGAAAGGATTAAGGAAAATAGCGATTTATGGCATTGGGTAGGCACTCGAAAACGATGCCGAATTTGATCAATTCAATTTATCGAAGTCTGATTAGATTTTAAAATGGATTATTGTTAAGTTCATGCATGCTGTGTCTATCGCATCGTATTGTACACTTGGTGTGTATTTTAGCTTGTATTAAAACTTCACACTTTATTTATTTATTTATTTATTTATTTATCCTCCTACTGGAACGCCATACAGCAATTACACCAACGGAGCAAAAAATTACTTCATGTGTTGCTTCCCATCCATCCTGTGCGCGGTGGACATCGAACGGGCGGCGATGGAACACGCACGCTCACACAGCGTCAGCTCAACAACTTAACTAAAAAAAAAACTAACTTACTTTAACTTCTTCGTCAGTTTAAAGAGTGTAACAATTGTAGATAGACCAATAAATAAATAAATAAATTAGTAAGGGGGCTACTGGCACCCATTCCTTTGTTCACAAAGTAAACTAAATTTAAGTTCAGTGCATCTTTTTCTTTCTATTTCATTAAGAAAAGGACAGAAGATAAATATTAGCTTAGTCCTGTTGAATTAAGATACTCCATAGTCAAGTTTAGACGTGATTAAAAGATTGGCTACTAAAAATACGTCAATTTACGTCAGGCGCTGACTAATTTGACAGGACAGAACTAATATTTATCTTCTGTTAAAGTAAAAAGTCAATAATAATATTAATCTTCTGTTAAACTGTAAAGTTAGTTTGTGAATAAGGGAATCTGTACAATTGTGTAAATATTGCCACTACACGCTACGGTGTAGGTAACATAAGCTCGCTGTGTTTTGTCATACTCAGGTCTGTCGCAACATACACACTCCACTGAACAAATTGTGTGTTGGTTCGCATTTATTTTACGTTTCCCACGAAAATGTTCTCATACCACCTCTGTATTTGCGCAGATTTCAACTTAAAACAAAACATAAGTCCTTACCTACTGTAAAACATGTAGCGACATTTTGTAACTTCGTGCTGGAAACTGAAGTAACTTTTATTCAACTTGCTTAGCAACGGGTTGGATTATGATAGGAGTAAAGTTGTACAAAGGAAGATTGCATTAATGTATTAGGTTGTCTCATAAGCTCTTGCCATATTTTATTTTTCTCGAATTTTCTCGTATTTAAACTAAAGTGAATTCAAGAAAGTTCTAGATCTTTCTAGTAAGGATGAGTATCTTTTATGGTGAGGGTATAAATAGGCGCGGACTCAACGCAATAATTAGTCTTTAGTGAAAATGGATCAGCGTCAACTGCGAGCTAGTATGCTATATGAGCATCGACTTAAAGTCTCTTCAACAGAAACGGCTACAAAGATTAACACTACATTTGGACCGGGTACTACTAGCGATCGGACTGTTCGTTTCTGGTACAAGCGTTTTGACACCGGTGATATAAGCTGCGAATATCAACCTCGCCCAGGCCGACCAACCAGCTTCGATGAAGATGCTTTGCGTCACGAACTTGAGCTACATCCAGACTATAGTACGCGCGATTTAGAGAAGGCGCTTAGACAATCCCACGCGACTATAGATCGTTATCTCAAATCGATGGGATATCGCAAAGTGATGTCTCGTTGGACACCTCATGCGTTAACGGACCATGACCGGGCCGTTCGTGTGGCCATTTGTCAAAGTTTGTTTTTTACTTTGTCCGCACAGACGAGACTTTCTCAAGGACATTATTGCATGTGACGAGAGCTGGATACATTATGAAACTAACACGCGTCATGCCTATTGGATTCCTTGCGGGGAAAACCCACCAGCCCAGCCTAAACTTAATGAACACGGTCGTAAGATTATGTTGTCTGTTTTCTGGGATTGGTAAGGAATGATTTTCTGGGAACTCCTCGAATCTCATCAGACTATTAACGCCAATCTGTATACGCAGCAGCTTCGCAAAATAGCAGACATGTTAAAAATTAAGCGGCCAAAACGACTTCGAGTCCAACTTTTGCATGACAACGCACGACCTCATTGCGCCAAGTTAACACATAAACAGCTGGAGGAGTTAGGATGGCTGACTGTTCCACATCCACCGTATAGCCCGGATCTTGCGCCTTCAGACTTTCATTTATTTCGAGCTCTTAAATTTCATTTACTAGGAAAAAAAATCGAAAATTCTGGAAGTATTACAATTGAACTTGAACATTTTTTCGAATCCCAGCCTGCCTCATTTTGGGAGAAGGGTATTCAAATTTTGCCCAATAGATGGCTGACTGTTGTTGATAACGAGGGAGACTATATAATTGATTAAATGTATTTTTATTCATAAAAAAATATTAATAATAATTTGTCTTTTAACTGGCAATCATTTATGAGACAACCTAATACTTATAATATTAATATATCGACGCTCTCGTTAGGCGGTTGGATCAAGGGCCTGATTCAGAAGGCAGTACTCCTCGATACGGCTCGCATTTTGAGGAGGTTCCTGTCTCTGGAGCCCTAACCACCGGTAGCTTGGACCCTGCTCCCGACACCGGCGGATCACTATTTTTTATGTTTTAAAATGTTTTTTCTACTTATTTTTTATATTTTAAGAAATATTTAAAAATGTAACAAAATAAGATAAAGAAAAAAATAAATGACATAATAATAATAACCCCACCGCCGTATCTCTACGTTCACGTCGCTGTGGGGCGCGCTCCGGACTCTGGGCCTGTGTCGGTAGAGTTTACCTTGCCAGAACAGGTCAACTGGTGAGGAGCCAGACCAAGAGAGATACAGAAACCCGCAGGGCAGCATGTGGCGAGTTTTGGACAGTAGCGACCCCACGGACCCTATCTCCCGCGAGTATTCTTGTTCGTCACCTTCACAAACTGGCTTGTAACAGAGCTCCCACCTCTTTTTTGCCTTTATTGTCCGGCTTGAGTGGAGATTCGCAAGAGCAAATATGCTCGAGGGAAAGAAGTGTTCCAGTAGGTGCTCGTAGGGATCTTGACTATCTTCCGGACTCTGGGATTGTTCTGAAAGCCGTGGAATACCTCTCCATTACTCAAGCACCTCAGGACATGTTGCCCCCTTATCGCTACGTCACAATGTGGTAGCGACCATTTTCGGGGGCACATTATTGATTGTGCAAGTCACCCCCTGCCATTTTATCCGTGTATATATAAAACATTGATCAGGCAGGGGCCATAGTTCTTCCATAGTTATTGGTAACCAGTCCACTTTAGCCACCCAAACCACAAATAATACAAATTTGTATTTTTCCAAGTCCTACATCAATCCTACACCAACCGGGATTATCCTTGGGTGCACTTGCATTCATACAGGGATAATCGTCGGTTGGTACCGCATTTCATTAAAATTTCCTAAGGGGCTTCTGCGAGTTCGCTTCGGCACCTCGTACGCCTTTCAAAGGACCAGGACCTCATGGTCTCGAGATATGTAAAAACATAATAATAATAATATCGCAGGAGAGAGACTTGTTATTAATTTAATCACATTATGTTTATTTGTATCTTCACATCATCAACGTCAGCCAACAGCAGTCCACTGGACATAGGCCTTTCCAATTGCACGCAACTCTCATTCAGCTGCTGCCAGCCACCCTGTAAAGATCGTCACTTCACCTAGCCTGAGGGCGTTTTACCGATTGCCGATTCGCGGTCTCCACTCAGGAACTCGTCCACCCCAACGGTCATCGATTCTACGGCTAATATGACCGGCCCATTACCACTTCAGATTGTTAAATTGTATCATACTCGTAATTATTATAAAAACATAACTTAATCTATTATACATATTTTCATATTGAACATGTATTAATTAATTAATTCAATTTATCAACACCTCCCGTACTAATATCTTGTTCATCAGCTTACAAGATTAAACCTGAAACAAAAATGAACAGGTAGGATAAATGTGCAATTTCTCAATTACAAATTCAAATTCCTCCAGCGTCTTGAAGTGTTTCACGTTTCATTATATCTCAGGGATCTGGTAGTAACAATAATTATCTTAGTTGTCTGAAACGGAGCGGTGAAGACCTTCCTTAAAAGCAATTCCACTATGTGAATTTTTCATCGCATTATGGTAGCTATAAAAGTCGTGGATATTTTATTATCACCGCTTTATGGGCGGTAAGGTTAATAAAAGGAATTATTTCAATTACAACTTCATTTTTTCTTTGAATTTAATTTGAGTGCGTTGTGGGAGTCATACGTTTATTTTTACGAGGCAGGGTTATTTTCCAACATTTGAATCCCCAATTTCTGTTTTTGCTTTTTATGAATCGAGCTTCTAATTTTGTTATTTTCTAAGGCCTTTATCACCATTTTTGTCAGGGATTGTATAAGAGACTCAAGGAAAAATTATGCCACATTACAAAGCATTAACGCAATATCATGCTGGGATCCTAACAACGTTCTATTTTCCTTTAGTATAGGGAGGGATCATTGGTTTACTTTTACAACACAAGTTTAAAACCTACTAAACAAGTTGAAAACTTCTCGTTTCATCACAGCTGTTTGAGCTGGAGTACTAAAGCACTAAATCGTGAAATAACTATCTTCAAATCACGTGTACCTAAGTTCAGCTAAGTAGTTGAAGATTTTGCTGAAGCGGTAAACTTTGAGTGATTAAACTTTGCCGTAAGTTATTCATTACAGATGTGTTACTAGTTTTATTTCGACTTAGATTTTTCTTCTTCTCAAGATTTTTAAATCCTCTCACCGAGAAAATATCATATGAAGTGGGAAAACAATTTCTTTGTTTCTTTATTTGTCAAGCAACAGTTCGTTTTATTTTTTTTTTTAATGTCATATTGAAATGTTTGAGATAGTGTCTCACGGGCCATAAAAATATATTTAATAAGGAGATTGTTATTCAGGGGGTTCCACGGGCAAAAATATTTGCTTGCGGTACCCCAAGGGGAACTAGACTGGACTAGTTCAAACATTAGGAATATTCATACTGTCTACATTTTCTTCGAAATCGTATCAGTGGTTAGCAAAAAGAATGGGACCTCTGCTAAGCTCCGTTTAAGAGAACTGCGTGGCCGCGCGGTTCTCCATGTTTCTACCGCGCGGCCATGGTTAAACCTTTACAACTTTCTGAATATTGGTTTTACGAATTCGCGGTTTTCATTGTCAGTGTTCTACAAATCCCTTCGTAGTGTTGACGTAGTCGTTTTTCTTCTACGACACTGTGTCCAAGCAGTCGAAACGGACACCCATTTGCCCGGTACCGGGGCTAGCCTGAAGTGAGTCGTCAATTCCTTGAATCCGAAAGGCTATTGACGCCGTCTCATTTATTAATATCAGCGGTATGTTGTCGAAATGCAAAACATTGCAATATAGAATCTCGGCTAGCAATTTACGAAGCTATTCGATGAAACATCTGAAGAATTTAATAATTCTTTCGGCTAACATTCTGAAACAACTTTATACGTAGCTTTTTTTTAATCATAGCTTTTTTTAAGCATATTGGTATTTTGGTAAACTTCACAAGTTAATGGACGTTACGGAGCAAAATATTAAATATTTTTAATAAGACTTTTTTCATATATAAAATTCTAGACTTGAGGGATTGTTTTAAAAATTGTGCTGGACGTAATTCTTGTGTACAGACGCCAGCACATCAAGCTACTACAATTTGTCAGATTTCTTTAATAGATTTTCAACTTTAGTACTAAAGCATAAGGTTCAAAGTTGATTGGAAAAATCTGACAGTTCCGGGTAGCTTGATGTGCTGGCGTCTGTACAAAGAAAAACTGCGAAAATTTGCTTCCGTATTTTGAGGAATATTATTTATACCTATAGCTTTTCTTCAGACTATGATTATAACCTAACTATCTCCATAGGTAGGACCTACGCACAGAAGGTGTTACATAATTCACACCTTTTACTTATGTCAAGTGCCCCTTGCAAAATTAAACAAAACCAGAGGGGAAGGTATTACACAAAGTCCTTGCACCGAGATTGACTGCAATCTGCCACAAAGCATATGTGACGGGGACTGAAGTTATAACTACGCAAAGTACTACTATAAGCTTAGGGTACAACGGTGGAACTTTGTTCACTTTGTGCAAGTGCCTGCACGCTTGGTTTTTTTTTTTTTCTTCAGAGAGTACAATTTGAATATCCTGGAGAAAGCAGATATTGATGTGTGTAAGCGCACATCAAAACACAATTTTTACTCATTTTACCACAAACTACAAATGCTTACATCATTTTAAAACAATCTAAAAGAATGTCTTTATTGAATTGCTGGAAGACTATTTAAAATAAATAAATATCATGATATTTAACGAACATGGACGAGCGAGGTCCCAAAAATGTGTTATGTCATGCACCGGGCCGCATAAAGAATTAAGAAACGAAAGATTGGGCAGGTTTGAACGAGTACATCAGAATAATAATGAGGGTGAACACGTTAATAAACGAGGAAAAGGGTGAGCACCACCTTACCACGTGTCTAGTCTTAGAAATAACAGGTAGGTTATGAAAAAATATGAGGTTAAATACGAGTATGTATATGTATGCCTGCCAGTGGGATTCTCTAACAGAAACTAAAAAAAAATCCGTAAATATAGACGAGATATTGAACAACGCAATAGCAAAGAAAAATTGCGTGCAATTGTAATCTTTAAGATTCACAATCTACTCCCTTAGATCATTTCCACATTAGCATTATTCATGAGGCCCAATCAAACAAGTAAAAAAGAGCGAAGCAATTTTCAGTGTACTCCACGCTTAAATTTTGCGTTAGTCTTGTAGATTCTAATCTCGTAACAAGGCTAGGTGTATTAAGTTCTTAATAGCACGAAGAACTCTTGATTACCTACCTATTTTATTTTGTACGCACACGAGCACACGGCGAATGAACTTTCAGACTAAAATATCATGAACAGTAACTTATAAATTAGATGTTGACTTAGAATATTTCTGAAGAAACTTTACCGCGTTAAGCTTTAAATTAAAAAGTTTGGATTTTGTTACTTTAATTATTCAATAGCCTTGAAAGTTGATTTGAATAAGTAGATACTTATGTGACTAATTAACCTTTTATTAATGTTGTTCTTTAATATTTTTAGCATGTTGTTCGAGATGTAAAATGTTTCTGAGGAATTTGTAATTACTCTAACTGTTCAATACTTTATTTCGTTATAATTTTAAAGCCATTGTCTTATCTCGTGCCTCAAAACCATTATTATTCGGGAAATGAATTTGCGAATTGTAAGCCGAAAAACAAAAGAAGATCCTTCGTACCTAAAAGTTAACAATCTCGTCATTGCCAATGAGATATTGATCTGCGGCTGGCCAGCGTTCGTGGGAAATCTGAAGAACTCTTCCAGAACATGCCGTGCGATTCTATAACCATCACACCGTGAAAACTTGGGTGAAGTGAGCGTGGAGTGAGCTGTCATTCGCTAAGGATTAACACTATTAAGTGCTCACTTCACTTATGATTTCACGGTGAGATTTTTACAGAATCGACCGGCAGGTCTCTGAGAGCTCGTAGAGATAGTCGAATGCTGTCGAACCTAAAGATGTTCCCTCACCAGGAGCATTCGCCTGTGATGTAACGTTACAGATTCGAGCATTACATCAGTGAGGGAGGGAAATCGAGCATTACAGCGCGCATCTTGTAATGATACAATGTGTAATACCTTGATACAACTTGTAACATCAATGCGCTCCACTTGTAATTAAATGTTTCTGGTGGGCCGCTGAGCGCTCCCCGCCCCGCAATCTGTAATGTTATATTACACGCGAATGCTCGTCAGCCAGGGAGGTAGTATTGTAATGTAATGCTCAAAATCGAATTCACTAGGGAACATTTTGTCCCGCAACATGACGCGCAACACAAAATATACGTGATGCTGCAACGTTGCATAGTGTCCCGCAACATGACCCACAACATTTTACGTGACGCGGGACATGTTTCTTGCTCCCGCTCCGAGAGAGCGAGCGCACGGCGCGACATTCTCTCGGGACATTCGCGTAGTTGCCGAGCGCCATGTTCCGCAACATGTTGCTCCATTTGTCCCCTAGTGTATCCGTGGCTTTACATTACAGGCGAATGCTCCTGGTGAGGGAGCACCTTAAGTATACAAAGCTATAGTGATCACAATTCAGTTTCACTAGATACTATAGGAGATTCGGTACTCACAACAAAAACATGTAATAAAAATGCAAAGTAAACCATTTCACTAAATGTTATGCAACAGGAAAGGTAATTGGCAACCATAAAAAAACACCAAACTCCACCGCCTTTTCCCTGCAATATTAGTTGAGCAAGAAATTTTCAAATGGCCAAAGTTTTTAGGCGGGCTCCTAAACTAATTGTGTACGGAACCACAAAAATGATTGCCGTGTCCTTAATGAGTATTTCTCGTGGTTTGGGAAGCTTTCGAGTTAAACTGTAATGAGCGATAATGTATGGCACGGAAATGTTTCAGTTTGCTATTATCATTATGTGATGGGTGGGGTTTCAGTGTAAGTGAGTGTGTGATTCAAACATGTAAATGAATAGAAATGGGGTTGGACTTGAAGTTTCTTGTCCGTTCTTCTCCATAGAGATCTACGTTTTGGAATGGGCAACTAGCTTCAACTTTCTGTCGTAACTGATCGACTCTGTGACAGTTCAAAAGTGTCGGTCGATTCTGTACAAATATCATCGTGAAAACTTTCGTGGAGTGAGCCATAGACATATATATATGGACTGGAAATACCTACGAAAAAAGGGTGCCTACCTACAACTCATATTGTCTCAAAAAATGGCTGCCATTGCTAGGGTTGTATCAATCAAGGAACATTGGTGTTACTATAACGAGTATCGATACTAAATACGAGTCGTACTAGTTATCACGTTTGGATCATAATATAGTATACTAACTTATAGTCCGTTCTAACTAAGGTTGCCTACTTTATAGTAACGTATCCTAGTTTATTTTCGATAAATATACTTTATAATTTTGCATAAAAATACAGTATGCGAAAATACTTTATTTCTAATCTTTTGTTATGCGTAAAAAACTCATATGAACTATTTATCGATAGGTACAGACGCCAGCACATCAAGCTACCCGAAACTGTAAAATTATCGCAATCAACTTTCTTCTCTGAAAATAAAATTAATGCCAAGTGTTTTTTCGGCACAGAATTAAAAAACACTTTTTAATTGCATCACGTTTACGTATTAAAGTGAAGGAAAACAGCGTGAAGAGATATGTATCCATATGCCCAAAAACAGGTGCTTTCGCATATTATACCTTTGGGTTGGAAGGCCAGAGAGCAGTAGTTTCTGTTAGGTATGCGGACCCTAGTGAAAAACAAGATAATCACTAGGGTGAATGAATAATATAAACTTCCCATCACATTCTCCGTGAATGGGATATACATTGCTTATATTATTGTGTTAATGAGTGGTGGAGTAAAAATAAAATAAAAGTATTTTTTTTTGCCTTTGTTTATTGGTATGATAATGATTAACAAATATAACGTTCAATTATCGTTCAAATATAACGTTTGATTAGTAAAATAGGCTTACAAAAGTAATACTTTGCGAATGCGATGCTTTGGGCATCTTTTGTGATTGGTCCAAGGCATTCAATTGTATTCTTCATGAAACCTTAATCAGGAAACTTCGCCACTACGGAATCCGGAACCCTCTCTGGATCTTCTCACTTCTTACTTCAGTGATAGGATTCAGAGAGTTGATGTTAACGGGAAAAGGTCACCCGGATCTGTAGTAAGAATGGGGGTCCCCCAGGGCTCAATACTTGGACCATTTTCATTTATTATTTATATCAATGACTTGCATTACCTCATAAAGGATGAACATGATATAGTGTTGTTTGCAGATGACACTTCACTTTTATTTAAACTCAAACGTCAACAGCTGGTTACTGACAGTATAAATAGTGCCCTCGCAAAAGTAGTAAACTGATTTAATGTTAATAATCTACTTCTTAACGAAAAAAAAAAACGAAATGTATTAAATTTACGATACCAAATGTTAGACAAGTAGAAACTAGTGTTCTCATACAGGGTGAAGAGTTAAAACCCGAAAATACCACATTATTCTTAGGCATAACTTTGGATGCCAAGCTTCAATGGGGCCCCCATATAGATAAATTGTCAAAAAAACTTAGCTCTGCAGCATACGCCGTTAGGAAAATTCGTGACTTAACTGATTTAGAGACAGCCCGTTTAGTTTACTTTAGTTATTTTCATAGTGTGCTGTCATACGGTATTCTGTTGTGGGGAAATGCCGCCGATATTCAGACAATTTTAATTTTACAAAAAAGGGCAATTCGTTCCATTTATAAATTAAGTCCCAGACACTCCCTCAGAGACTTTAAAGAGATTAATATAATGACTGTGCCTTCTCAGTACATTTATGATAATCTTTTGTATGCACATAAAAATATAATCTGTTTAAAAATACAGTGATATATATAATATAAATACTAGGAACAAACACAAATTTGTTGTTCCTACAACAAGGCTGACGTTTCATAAGTGCCCATGTAGGTTTATGTGAAAGAAAATATTTTGATTTTGATGCTGTGAACCACGGGCCGGACCTAGCAAGGTCAATCGGAGCTAATAAGACGCAGGACTATTTATGTTAACATAGCAGAATATACCGATATCGTTCCAGCGGAGGAACTAGTTCCGGAAACTATTAGGCAACGGCACAACACTATTCTATTATGACATATTATTGTAAACAAACGAATGAATTAACAAAATAATAAAAAGGTCTGTTGTACGGAAATTCACCCAAATATCAATACTTTAGCCATAAATTCATGATCGCGTTACAATTATATCATCGAATGTCTATTATTGTATGTGTTATTGCATGAAAACCGGCTACTAACCTGTGCAAAGAAAGTTGAGGTTGATTTTCATTCTTCCTTGCACCACACCTCACAATACAACACACAGGCATGTTGAATTGCTGTTTTTCAACATTTACATGCAGTTTTAAAGGTAAAGTCCTCGTAATTTTCTCGCAAATCTCAATAATACAAAAAATAAACAACCATTTGACAGCTGAACTACCACGAAACTTGGCGACAAAGATGGCTGCTCTGGCACCTACCTACAACCGTGTATAGAATAACAGGGCATCTCCTGTTATATCCCATCTCAATGGAGTGAGCTGTTGGTGTCATCCCACTGATGCTAAGGATTGACCTTACCATTGGCAGAATATAATTGATAAAACGATGGAGCCAGTACTATAAAATTGGAATTGGACCAAGCATACATTTACAATCATAATCGAGATTTTAATCATATTTTTTATGCTAATTCTATTTATCGGTTTATATAATTTCAAAGCTAGTATTTTAGTAGTTATTTTGAGGGGTTTTAAAATAAAATAGCAAAACAGAAACCTAGTCAAAATATCTCTAAGTTGTTTTTTTTTTTTTTCTTAGACTATAGAGTCGATTCACATCTGCATCAATATTTGCATGCTAAACTGGTAGAATGTCAAGGATTCTTTAATATTATTGTAACCAACTTATTACCTACATTCTGAGCAAATAAATGAATATTGTATTCTATTCTACTAGCTTTGAAATTATATAAAACGATCAATAGAATTAGCATTAAAATATGATTAAAATCTCGATTATGATTGTAAATTTTTGCTTGGTCAATCCCTAGTATCAGGTGGGATAACACTGGCAGCTCACTCCACGCTCACTTCACTTATGATGTCACAGTGAGGTGGTTACAGAATTGCACCGCTGTTTGAGTTTGAAAGTTGCAAGTGCTTCATAGTTTTGATAAAGAATATATGTCGCTTTAATGTGTCGAGATAGAGCCTTCCTTAAAGCACACTACGCAGTGCAATTGTTTAAATAGTGTCTCATGTCATTATTCACATACAAACGGTGAGGGTTCTCACAATATGTAAAAAATGGTGTTTTGCCATCGTGATATTACAAAGGTCATCATCATCTGTCTAGCCTTTTCCCAAATATGTTAGGGTCGGCTTCCAGTCTAACCAGATGCAGCTAAATACCAGTATTTTACATGGAACGACTGCCTATCTGACCTCCACAACCCAGTTACTGGGTAATACGATACCCCTTGTCAAGACTGGTTGTCAGACTTTCGGGCTTCTGACTCTACCCGTAACGACTGTCAAAGATCTACGAATGACAGCCGGGACCAACGGCTCAACGTACTTTCCGAGGCACGGAGGGGTCTCAGTATGTAAAGATGGGCACCCATCCACAGACCAACTGCGGCAAGCGTAGCTTAACCTGGTTGATCGACCTGTGCGGCTGTTATTATTTAGCCACGCGCCCCGCCCCATATTACAAAGGTATGATGGGTTAAATAAATAATGTTAGGTAATTTCTATTTTTTTTATCTACTGAGCTGCCCGCTAACAGTGTGACTGCAAGGCAAGGAAATACTTTCAAAACGTTCTTGTATTCATAAAGACAGTTACTGAAAACGCAACTTTAACAATTGGTGGTTAATTTAGACATTTTCATTCTAATTCAAACTAAATTCAGTACAGCAGCAATCCTTTTCTTTACATAATTCTACACCTTTACAACTGCGACTGACATCGCAACACGTACATGTGGCAACTTGTTTCGTTGAATTTAATACGGAACAAGACGGCACGTGTCTAGGAACACAAATTACATGTGTTTGCAGACATATTTTATTTTGTGTCGCCTTCCGTACATGTCATGCGTAAATCAATTTTTGTATGAGATGTGATTTTTTTTGGGTATGTTTTGTCGGTTTACGGTACAGGCGTTCTTGTGTTAATCATACTAATATTATAAACGCGAAAGTTTGTAAGGATGGATGGATGGATGGATGGATGTTTGTTACACTTTCACGCAAAAACTACTGAACGGATTTTAATGAAATTTGGCACACGGATAGTTTAGAACCAGGATACTTACACATAGGATACTTTTTATCCCGATATTCTCACGGGATCGAAACTTATGCTGGTGAAACCGCAGAGCGCTGCTAGTATAAAATAATTTGTTCAAAGCTCGTCTGGTTAAATCGCAAGTAAGGGCTGATTTTTCCAATGCCAGATAATTTTATCCGAAGAATAATTTGGAATTTTTGACAGTTCATCCATAGAAAATCTGTCCGACGTAAATTTTATTCCAGGAATAAAAATTATCTGTCGATTGAAAAATCAGCCCTAAGAGGTATAATAATAGTTCGATATTGTACTAATGTTTGCTACCAAAGTTTTCTATGCAGGGAATGTCTTTTATCAAGAAATACTTACATCAGAAATGCATTGAAAGTATTTTCAGTGAAAAGGAATCAGCAGGGCGATTCTGTAACCATCTCACCGTGAAAACTTGGATGAAGTAAGCGTAGAGTGAGCTGTCAGTGTCATCCCACCTGATACTGGGGATTGACCAAGAATACATTTACAATCATAATCGAGATTTTAATAATATTTTTATGCTAATTCTATTGATCATTTATTTATAATTTCAAAGCTACTAGGTATTTTAATTGAAAAACATTACTATTTTTTGGGTTTCAGGTTTTAATCTAGGAAAAAAAAGAAAAAAAACATTGATATTCTGACTAAGTTTCTGTATTTTATTTTAAACGCTCACAAAATAGTGTTTTGGCAACTAACATACTAGTTTTGAAATTATATAATGTGAGAATTATCCATAGAAAATATTATTAAAATCTCGATTATGATTTTAAATGTTAGCTTAGTCAATCCCTAGCATCAGTGGGATGACACTAACAGCTCACTCCACCCAAGTTTTCACGGTGAGATTTTTACAGAATCGACATGCAGCTATGTCAGCGCGCAGCCTGGTTACGTGAGCGTAGCACGCCTACGCAGCAGTCGTAGCTTCGATACGGACGTCAGCTGCATCTAACTACATCCTAACACAATAGCAGTATTTTATTGGAAAATGTTTTATTAAAATATATGTTTCTATACTAGCTAGTGTACTTAGCTAGTGACCTCGACGAGTGATCATATTATTCTTACCTGAGCAACCGGCAGCAAGTTCGTCATGCTCCCTTAGATGTCATTGCTTGCGGTAGCGTCGGGGGTCGGGTTGCCTCCTTCCCTCAAATATGGCGAGGGGGGTAATGGCTGATCTTTGCGTTATGCTTGTGAACGGGTGCTGCTTGTGGTGACTGGTCGTCTTGCTGACCATGGTTTTATTATTGTTATAATTAGTAATAACTTGTTTATTTAGTTTCCTTCGATGGTCCTAGTTTATCATTTGTGACTTCAAGCGAAAGCTATGTAAACTGAACCCAGCATTGCATAAATATTTTAGCGGTCACGCCCTTTATACCTGGAGGCTTTTATTTAATTTTCATTTATTAATTTTTGCTTGAGTACGTATAGTTTTTTATTGTATTTCTTGGTATATTGGCGTTGCTAGCTGACATATGGCAAATAACTTAATTTAGTGTTCTGTGTCTTGTAATGTTAATTACTTTGCATACCTTGTATTGTATTCAGTCAAGTATTTTCTAACTGAACAGACAGCTGTGCTGCTGGGGAGTTTGTTGCGCCACTTCTTCTTCCCAGCGAAAGCACTAGGAAGTGGTGAAGGGCGGGCGTTTTGGGGGACTGTCTTTTGTAATTTTGACGTTCGAAAAGTGCTGACTCTCAGCCTAGTTTGAATAAATGACTTTTGATTTTGATTTTGATTTATAGGTAGCCGCACGTCGTAGTAAAGGTCATCCCTTGTACAATCTTAGGTGTTCTAAAAAGTGAACGCAAGGTATTGCTGACAGATGGTGTCAATAAATGATAATTTAAACGGATATTGCTAATTAGACTACCAAGGAAATTGCTACAGAAACTGAAGAGCAGTTCTCATAATTTAAAACGTTCAAAACGTTCGTTTAAAACGTTCCAGTCGCAGTCCAATCTTGGCAACCAAGAAATTTAAAAAAATGTCAAAAGTGTAGGGAAATGAGGTATTTTTTTGACACATTGCGACTGATATCCGACTGTGGACGTTTTTAAAATTACGAGAATTGCCCCTCAGGTGTTCATTGTAGTGGATGATCACAGCCTCGCAGCCCTTTGTTCGGCAGACGCTCATGAACTGATTTTACAAGTATTCCTACTCAATTACTCATACAGTATTTGAAGTCTGAATGCTATTTCGTTTTTGATCATTTTTTTTTGCAACAAAACTATTACATCAGTTGCTCCGATAATCATCATCTGCCCAGCCTTTTCCCAACTATGTTGGGGTCGGCTTCTAGTCTAACCGGATGCAGCTGAATACCTGTATTTTACATGGAGCGACTGCTTATCTGACCTCCACAATCCAGTTACTGGGCAATACGATACCCCTTGGTAAGACTGGTTGTCAGACTTTCGGGCTACTGACTACCCTTAACGACTGTCAAAGATCCAGGAATGACAGCCGGGACCAACGGCTTAACGTGCTTTCCGAGGCACGGAGGGGTCTTGGCATGTGAAGAGGTCACCCATCCACGGACCAACCGCGGCAAGCGTAACTTAACTTGATCGATCGACCCGTGCGGCTGTTATTACTTAGCCACAAGCCCCTCTCAGTCAGCCCCTTTCAGTTGCTCCGATACAAATTGTTATTCCGATTCACACGTACAAAAACTAATAATTACAAAAAACTCGATGCACAAGTTAATAAAACGCAGAGATACTCGTCCGATACTATTGATAAAGTCAGCGCTGCGCACTTTTTGATCGCTCCGCTATTCGAACGGCCCGTAATTTGGCTGACTCGGTTTATTTTCCCTTAATATCGGATCTCAATCCCGTCTGATTGCAGCCTAGCAGTTTTTTAAACGTTTCAAAAGGCGAGTTGAATAATTTTCACTGGGAGATGAAGCAGTAATTCAGTCTTTTCTATATGAAATGTTCAGTTTCTTTTATACAGGGTGGGGAAAAAGGGCATTGGAGGGAAAGTGTCTGAAATATTGGTGATATCAAATTATCTATGTATGTAATGTAACAGATTTTTATAATTTATTTGCCTCAGACGCGAATCGAACCGAAAAGAATGCCAAAAACTGCATAGAGTACCTAGGTATTATGAAAAAGACACAGCACCCTAATTGCGTAACACACTACTACTCTCAATTTGAATCATTTTGAAGCATATTGCTAATCCATTACTCCACATGTTCGAAAAATGTGTCTGCTCAACAACGTAAATAACGCAATGAATGTTGTTGAACTGTCAAAATGAAACCCATTGCTACTGATAGTGTGTTACGCAATTAGCTTCCAGGTTTTTTTTTATTAATTAAAATAATTTTTTATCGAAGGAGTGATATTTGAGGTAAAATACTTACATACTTTTCGTACACTGACCGTCCGTTTCCCACCCTGTATATCGCTGTAGGCTTTTCAGTGAATGCGAAGATTCATGGATATATTTTATGTTTTCAGCGTGAATGTAAATTTCATGCTCATTTATTGTGATTATGATCATCGTTTTTTTATTAACTAGAATGTTTGGATGAACGTGATATGTATTTTTTATATTTCACATTTTATAAATTCAGATGTTTTTGTTTAATGCTCGCATCAGTTTTTGTTATCACTAGCAATGTGAGGTCAAAATCACTATTATTTCTGTTCAATGCCATTTCATTATAGATATTTATGCTTGTGATAATTCGAGTAGGCAGTCGGCTAGGCATTCGAACTCATAACCTCTCCTTACTAATCCGCCATCTTATTCTTTAGGTAATATCTATGACTTTCTTCTCGATATTAATACAGAGCGCTCCATATTCAGTAAACAGTCCAACTCTAGCCACCATTAGTTTTGTTATTAAATTAATTGTTACCGTTGGCGACAATTCCCTGGAAAGTGTAAATTCATTATCGTTGAAGACCACCAAGACAAAAGCCGTGCTTAGTTAGAGGGTCACCGGTTAAACTAAAAATGTTGATGTACAGACGCCAGCACATCAAGCTACTACAATCTGTTAGATTTCTTTAATAGATTTTAAACTTTAGCGCTAAAGCATAAGGTTCAAAGTTGATTGGGAAAATCTGACAGTTTCGGGTAGCTTGATGTGCTGGCGTCTGTACAAACTGTGTTTATGAAAAATTACTGTCTGTCATCACCTTTTCTGTTGCCAATTAATAAAACATTTCGTTTTTTTTTTGAATCCATCTATCATATCGTTAATGACGCGCAAGTGTCATTCGACCTTAAGGTGATAAATTTGGTGATATATTAAACAGCAAAATTATTCATTCTTAATATCACCATCGACGAAAACATCGCACACCTTACCACGGTGTTTACAACCCCTGGCACCGTGTCACGTTTGCTACCCCTGCATAAATTCGTCACCCCGACGGTAACAATGACAAATAACCACGGGCGTGAGTGCTGTACGGGCAAATAGCACTATTATGGGGGAAAGTGAAATGTGACAAAATATTGTTTTTAGTGTTCCGTATTCAAATGTTGCTAAAGGACCCTATTACTAAGGCTCCGCTCTTCGTCTGCCCGTTCGTCCGTCTGCTCATCGGCGGAAAGATACAGCCCTGTGCATAGACATATATATATGGACTGGAAATACCTACGAAAAAAGGGTGCCTACCTACAACTCATATTGTCTCAAAAAATGGCTGCCATTGCTAGGGTTGTATCAATCAAGGAACATTGGTGTTCGATACTAAATACGAGTCGTACTAGTTATCACGTTTGGATCATAATATCACCCTTTGTAAAATTTCTAAATTTATATCTGTAATCTATATGGTGTACATAATAAAGAGTATTCTATTCTATTATATTCTATATAGTATACTAACTTAAAGTCCGTTCTAACTAAGGTTGCCTACTTTATAGTAACGTATCCTAGTTTATTTTCGATAAACATACTTTATAATTTTGCATAAAAATACAGTATGCGAAAATACTTTATTTCTAATCTTTTGTTATGCGTAAAAGACTCATATGAACTATTTATCGATAGGTACAGACGCCAGCACATCAAGCTACCCGAAACTGTCAAATTATCGCAATCAACTTTCTTCCCTGAAAATAAAATTAATGCCAAGTGTTTTTTCGGCATAGAATTAAAAAACACTTTTTAATTGCATCACGTTTACGTATTAAAGTGAAGGAAAACAGCGTGAAGAGATATGTATCCATATGCCCAAAAACAGGTGCTTTCGCATATTATACCTTTATTATTATACCTTATAATTTGTATGTATTTAGAAATATATATGTATGTTTATCAGCTGTCTTAGTACTCATAGCACAAGCTCTACTTAGTTTGGGACTAGATGGCGTTGTGTGAAAGTTGTGGAATATGATTTATTTATTTATTATTATTTTATATATGTAATTAATATATATCTATTTATTTATTTCAGGCCAAACGGCCAGGCTATTATTAATCAATCATTTTAATACAAATTTACCAAAAATGCTGTGGGAACAGAGTTATCATGTAATCTCATTACATCAAGTGTTCTATTGAAACAGCTTTCTTCAAAGTGAAATGAACAGAGGTACCATTCTTTATGTCGGGGATTAATATTTTCTTCACCAATAGCCTCTAACCACTTTTTCTTTAGTCCTTCCTTTTTAGGAAACCTATAAAAAGTGCAAGTATTTTTATCAATAAATAATTTTGGTTACAGCTATATTACATTAGCATATGAAACTAAAATCAATAGGAAACGTCAGAAGCTATGTGCACGGTTCCAAATGGTGGTTTCTATGGAGAAGAGTCGGCAAGAAACTCCACGGTTACTCAAAATAATTGGCTTTTACAATGTTAATAGGTAGGGGAGAACAGTGTAGGCCTGTCAACAAGTACCAGGTACTTAAAAAAATAGAAGACATTGTAAAAGCCAATTGTTTTTAAAAGAGTAACCGTGGAGTTTCTCGCTGGTTCTTCTGCATAGGAAACCACCATTTGGAACCGTGCATCTAGCTTCTGACGTTTCATAAGTGCCCATGTAGGTTTATGTGAAAGAAAATATTTTGATTTTGGTGCTGTGAACCACGGGCCGGACCTAGCAAGGTCAATCGGAGCTAATAAGACGCAGGACTATTTATGTTAACATAGCAGAATATACCGATATCGTTCCAGCGGAGGAACAAGTTCCGGAAACTATTAGGCAACGGTACAACACTATTCTATTATGACATATTATTGTAAACAAACGAATGAATTAACAAAATAATAAAAAGGTCTGTTATACGGAAATTCACCCAAATATCAATACTTTAGCCATAAATTCATGATCGCGTTACAATTATATCATCGAATGTCTATTATTGTATGTGTTATTGCATGAAAACCGGCTACTAACCTGTGCAAAGAAAGTTGAGGTTGATTTTCATTCTTCCTTGCACCACACTTCACAATACAACACACAGGCATGTTGAATTGCTGTTTTTCAACATTTACATGCAGTTTTAAAGGTAAAGTCCTCGTAATTTTCTCGCAAATCTCAATAATACAAAAAATAAACAACCATTTGACAGCTGAACTACCACGAAACTTGGCGACAAAGATGGCTGCTCTGGCACCTACCTACAACCGTGTATAGAATAACAGGGCATCTCCTGTTATATCCCATCTCAATGGCCCTGTGACAGGCGTGCCACAGGTTCTTTTAACTTGAAATTTCACAGAGTGTGTACTACTATTGCCACTGTAACGACAAATTATAAAAATAAAAAATTAAAACCGGTGAAGAGCGAGTTGGACTCACACACCGAGGATTCCGTACCATTATAGGTATATTAAATTTGCATTATTTTATTTTTTCTTTACGAAAATTATGCAGCCTAAAAAAAATGTTTGAGAATGCGCAAACAGCACTCTTTCATATGATACCCCACATGCCCTAGTAGCCTCTTTTCGAATGTTTAGGCTCCCCCTTTTAGTCCCTGTTGCAAAAAATAAATTTATTTTTATTTCTTTCTTATTTACAAAATAATTAGGAAAACGTCATTTAAAACTGTTCCAAATTTCAAGTTGATAGCAGCAGTAGTTCTTGAGATATCCAGCTGCGACAGACGGACTGACAAACAGACAGACTGAGTCACTCCTTATAGGTTCCTTTTTACCATTTCGGTACGGAACCCTAATAAAGTTAAAAATGAAAGGGGGTCCCAATACAAGAATAAGCCCCATATAAGTCTACATAAGAAATCTACTAAAGCGGCACAATTTTAAAAACTACAATTAATTTTAAAATTAATTGTAGTTTTTAAAATTGTGCCGTAACTCCATCCATTCACCTTACCTCTTCCAACACGATTCATCCGCAGTGTAACTCATCATTTGCGGACTTTTAATGTACATCATCATTCTTCCCCTTTATTATACCAGCAATGGTTTATGAACAGCACGATGCGATGCGCTCCCCAATGTATATCACACGAATTGGGGTTATTTGTGCGAGTGCTAAAAAGGGGTTTTCAGGTAAATTTTTGGATTGATATTGATAATGTAGTGTATTAAAAATGAAGGGAAATTCTTTATGAATATTATGGTTGATTATCTTTACTTCTGTTGAATATTTTTGTGTATTTAAACCGGGTATTTTTTTTTATTAAGTAAAGTATTTCGTAAGGCCTTTTCTACACGGCACAGTTTCTTTACGGTATGGCGTATAAACCGCGCCGTAGAAAAAACATGTCTGTCAACAAGCTTCTGTAGTGATCCATACAACACTGAAAACTACACACGGCGAATAAATCGTAGTTTTCCATGGCAAGAAAAACTTGTGTGTACAAAAGGTCTAAGCGTGTTTAAGGGGTTATGTCTTATTAATTAGTTTTACAACGGGTAGCTAGCATTATTTTGGTGTCCTAGCGTCATCCAAAGGTTTTCTGTCTGTTAGAGATCGCCTTGTACCATTTTACACTAGTTTTAAACACGTTTGTCCTTTTTATTTTATGTGGTGTAAAATAAAGTGTTTAATTAATAAATACATAATAGACTAGCAGACCAGACAGACGTTACCCTGTTTCCGTTCCTAGAACTCGATCGCAGCGCCACCTACTGGGTCTAATTGTGAATTTAAGCCATTTAGGGGCCTATTCAAACACACCAAAAAAAAATCATCAAAATCGATCCAGCCGTTTGGGAGGACTCCAGTGACATACACACGTACAGAATAATTATAATATAATAGCAGCCCGCCCCAGCTTTGCACGGGTGTAATGTTTTTTCTGAATTTTTGAAATTTTCTTTCATACAAACCTTGTCCTGGCAATACCAAACACAAAAAAAAAAAAGAATTATCCAATTTGGTGCAGTCCTTCGGAAGTTATGCGCGTACAGACATTTCGGTGACTTCGTTTTATACTATGTAAGTATATAAAGATAAGCACAATAAGACTGACAGATTCTTTGGCTTCTACATAGTATGACGTCATGGTGGTAAATATGGGTACCTACTCGTTTAACTTTAAAACCAAACTCCATCGCTGTTTTTGATCACTTTCAAGTAAAGGATCGCGAGTGATATTTTTACTTTAGTCTACTGCAGTGCGATTCTGTAACCATCTCACCGTGAAAACTTGAGTGAAGTGAGCGTGGAGTGAGCTGTCAGTGTTATCCCACCTGATACTAGGGACTGGCCAAGCAAACATTTACAATCATAATCGAGATTTTAATAATATTTTTTATGCTAATTCTATTGATCATTTTATATAATTTCAAAACAGAATTTTGCTATTTTATTTTAAAACCCCATAAAATAGTCATGATAATAACAAATAATATACTAGCTTTTGAAATTATATAAAATGATCAGTAGAATTAGCATAAAAAATATTATTAAAATCTCGATTATGATTGTAAATGTTTGCTTGGCCAGTCCCTAGTATCAGGTGGGATGACACTGACAGCTCACTCCACGCAAGTTTTCACGGTGAGATTTTTACAGAATCGACCGGCTGGATGTGCAACAAAATCAAGGCTAATATAAACTAGTTTTAAAGAAAAGCGTCGGAGCGCGCGTCCATTAAACTCTATCAAGTTGACGCTTGCTCACAAAGGGAGTCGGGACGATTTGTCTTCGAGTAAAGTGCTGTAATAGGTATTTATCTTTAAAGTCACGTGTTAAAATAATCTTATGTTGCTTACAGTGACCAATTTTTACTTTAAAATTCTAATAAATTCTAAAATCATCGTCATCATCATCACGATTGGCAGCCTTGTTCACCGACTGCTGAGTACAGGACTTCTTCCTTTGTGCCATGCTTCCTTGGTCTGCGCAAGTCTCCACTCAATCAGGTCTTACCCTTGATCTTGAGAATTACAAAATACTAACCGAATATCTGCAGCCGATGCACACTTGCATTACCAGACCAGCGCAGGTCCATAGTATCAGAAGCTAAGGTGCCTCATGATGTACAGACGCCAGCACATCAAGCTACCCGAATCTGTCAAATTTCCCCAATCGACTTTGAACCTCATGCCTTGGCGATAAAGTTGAAAATCTATTAAGGAAATTTGACAGATTGTAGTAGCTTCATGTGCTGGCGTCTGTACCATGTTTACCAGTTTTATGTCTCACAATTTTTTTACTGGTGAATGCTGCAAATGCGGTGAATAGCTGGCAGAGTAAGAAAGCTGAAGTGGCGTGTTGAAGTGGCAATGGGCTGAGTGTGTTTGTCGAAAGACCGCTGGCAGGTGAAGCAAACGAGTCCTGCCGTGCGATTCTGTAACCATCTCACCGTGAAAGCTTGGGTGAAGTGAGCGTGGAGTGAGCTGTCATTCACTAGGGACTATTAAGTGCTCATTTCACTTATGATTTCACGGTGAGATTTTTACAGAATCGACCGGCTGGAGTTAAGACCGCGTATCGGCAAGCGTAGTGTGGGACGCCCCCGCAGCTAGATGAACCAACGACCTCAAAAGGTGGCTGGGTCAGGATGGTAATTGCGGCCCCATCAGCCATATTTTCTGTGACCTATGGCAATCAAACGTGGTCACTCACAATGGGCTTTATTAGAAGGATATCGGCAAGCGTAGTGTGGGACGCCCCCCCGCTAGATGGACGGACGACCGAAAGAAGGCAGCTGGGGTAGACTGGATGCGGAAGGCGGAGGACAGGATGTGGTGGCGCAGTCTGGGAGAGGCCTATGCATAGCACTGGACTGCGATAGGTTGAGATGATTGAATGCTTCTACTATTATTAATAGCTGAAGGGGTTTTGCCTGGAATTAAAAAAAAAAAGATAAATTCTCGACATTCCTATAAAGAAAGAGAACAAGTCTCACTATCTATAACCACCTTTTGCAGGCGGCTGCCCCACCGTCTATGTGGGATATTGTACCACGGGAACGTACTGCCGGGATAAAAAGTACCCTATTTGGTATTCCAGGTTATAAACTAGCCATGTGCTAAATGATAAATGATTTTATTTCTGTAAGTAGGTTTTTTCAAGCACTTTTACACGATCAATAATATCTTTAAAAACTATATGATGTCGGCTTGTCAAATTTCACACACACAATTTTACACACGGACTTTCACATTTATAATATTATTTATAGTATATTAGTAGGATCATAGTTGTTTTAGAAAACAGCCGCACGGGTCGATCGATCAGGTTAAGCTACGCTTGCCGCGGTTGGTCCGTGGATGGGTGACCATCTTCACATACCAAGACCCCTCCGTGCCTCGGAAAGCACGTTAAGCCTTTGGTCCCGGCTGTCTTTCTTGCACCTTGCACCTTTGACAGTCGTTACGGGTCGTCAGTAGCCCGAAAGTCTGACAACCAGTCTTACCAAGGGGTATCGTATTACCCAGTAACTGGGTTGTGGAGGTCAGATAGGCAGTCATTCCATGTAAAATACTGGTATTCAGCTGCATTGGTTAGACTGGAAGCCGACCCCAACATAGTTGGGAAAAGGCTAGGCAGATGATGACTCTGTCGCAATTCATACAACTCCAGTCCAGATTATTAAAGAGGCGAAAAAAATATTTAAAATAATCTCACCATTTTCTGAGGAGCGCCTTAATGTCTTCATTCACTAACATTTTAGTTTCTTTCATACAATTTACTGCCCCGGTATCACGGCGAAGCGGAACAGGCGGAAAACTAAATTTAATACATCCCTTTCAAGAAAAATACTGCAAGTGTTGGTCGAGTTATGAAAATTCTGGAGTATTTTTAACTGAAATGAAACTTCGCTCTGGTGACTAGGTGCAAGTTGGTTTCGTTTGAAAAAGATTGATTTTTTTAATATCTGCTTTTGGTTTTTCTCAGAAAACCATTTTTGGTATTAATTATGTAGGTAGGGTACATTAAAATTCAAGAAAATAAAAACGAAAAGAAAACTACTAACTTAAATTTGTTGTTTTTTGCATAGTAACTCTCGATTACACGCTCTCAAGACTCATCTTCCCATAAAAATCAATCTCTCGTTTACTATCGTTCATTTGTATAAATTGTTTATGCTGTTTAAAGCATAATGCACGTCGCTGTACTCGGGGAGCCTGTGGTTCCGCTACACCCAAAAGGCCTACAATGCTCTGCAGATCCACTATAACAACGCATTTAGAGTGCTGTTGCGTCTGCCTCGGTTCTGTAGCGCATCATCTATGTTCGCTGAGGCACGCACCGACTGCTTCCATGCTGTACGACGTAAGAGAGCGGCCTCGCTGTTAAACAGACTCCGTGGCAGCCCCAGCAGCATTCTACGCGCTATAGCCGGGAGACATGACAGCCCGTTGGTGAGGTCACTTGTCACCTGTACATTGCCTAGGTTATTAGTTAAGTACTAACATAGGTTAAGACTATTGTTACTAACCCAATGGATCTCTGTTATCTGAAATAAATAATAATAATATAAGATCCCGTAAGTGGCAGCTGTGTTTCAACTCTCCACTGCACTGTTGTAGTCATCATCAGCATTCATCATCTCAGTCGAAAGACGTCCACTGCCTATATAAGCCTCCTCCAAGCACGGCCTGTTCTGTGCTTACCGCTTCCAGCGAATTCCTGCGGGCTTCACAAGATCCTCTTTCGGTAGGCGGTTGCCACTCCAAAACCTTGCGGCCCCATCAGCCTTCTTTTCTGCGACCTATGGCAATCAAACTTGGTCACTCACAATGGGCTTTATTAGAAGGATATCGGCAAGCGTAGTGTGGGACGCCCCCCAGCTAGATGGACGGACGACCTAAAGAGGGTAGCTGGGGTAGACTGGATGCGGAAGGCGGAGGACAGGGTGTTGTGGCGCAGTCTGGGAGAGGCCTATGTCCAGCAGTGGACTGCGATAGGCTGAGTTGATTGATTGAGAAGGATAAAAGTCACTCAAAGGGCAATGGAAAGAGCTATGCTTGAAGTTTGCCCACGTGATCGAATCAGACATGATGAGATCCCAAAAGAACTAAGGTAACCGACATAGCCCGAAGCCCGAAGATTTGGCAAACTTAAGCTGTAGTGGGCAGGGCACATTACTCGCAGAACTGTTCTACTTGGTAAAAGTATTTAAACCAAGATAAAACTTTGATTGGTGATAGTCGAAAAAACACAGTAAAATATTGCACAGACCTCATTGATAATAAATAAAACCAATAAAAACAATATAAAATAATCAGCGAACAAATAAAAACATTATAAAATATTTACCCCAGTTCAGTAGAACCCTTTTCAACTTAAATCACAAACTGTTATTTGCAATACTTGAAATGAACAGTTCACATAACGATACCATTTTGTAGGTAACCTAGTATTCAGTGTAAACTCTGCTCCGGCAAGTTTAAATTGAATTGAAGAACTGGTTAGGAGCGATATATAGCCAATCCCAATTGGTTCAGGCCGGAAAGTTTGCCGAATATTCGTTGAAATCTCGTGAAAGAACTTGTACATACAGCTAAGCAAAATGTTTTGTCAGCTGGTTGAATGTTCCTTGCCTGCTATTTTTGTGTCAGTAATAGGATTGTGTCGGAATAGGTAATAAACTGTTGAGATAGATAGATAGGTACAAAACGTTTATTTAATGCAACAAAAACACAACACACCAAAGCAAGCCACCGAGTTCCGTGCCGACAGCGTTCGGTAATTCCGAGCATCCAAGTGCACCACGCCGGGTACATAATTTACCCGCGTGGCCACGTCGTGCTCGCTCCGGGTATAGCGACTACTATCTGCCGACCTGCACCACCCCTGACGTCAGCAGAGTCAGCGTGCCACGCCCGGTTGGGTCTTCGTCACACCAGGCTGAGCCAAGAGAGTACTGTGCAACTCCCAAGGGAAGTTAGGGAAATCGTAGTAACCATAGACCTACCTACACCTTTTCTCTTTAATCTTTTTATTTTTTTAAATATATGACGGCGGTTAAATATATAACAGGGCCATCATCATAGTCTCTTGGTACGGGTTTCATGAGAAAGGTGGGTACTCGGGCAAACCAGTAAAACGTAGTTTGAAGCACAAATCACAGTCACGTTTATTCGGTAATTTACAATCACTTTATGAGTAGTAAGAAACAAAGGTTTGTACGGTGAACATGACAGTTCCGATGGTATGCTCTCAACCGTCCGGCGTGCGCTCCGCAAGTCGAATGTCGGCCGCTCTCCAATCGGCTCCACGTGTAGAAAATGGCGCGAAGTTATAGCGCCACCTCACGGCGTTTACTGTACTAACCGATCAACCAATGAGAATTAAGTTCCGGTTTGACCAATATTATGAAATCAACCGGAAGTAGTATTTTGATTATTTTGACGTCTTGATATTGCTTGCGACGACATAATATACATTTTATGTTGACACTTTACGTGGTTATTATCACATACATGGTATACATATTTTCAAATATTGTAAAAGTAGAAGTTCCAAGAAACAAAAATCAAAAAAGATACTTACATTTTTGTGGGTAAATAAGCATACTCAGCCTATAACGTCCCCACTGCTGGGACACAGGCCTCCTCTCTGTGAGAGGGAGAGGGCCGTTAATAAAATAAATAATTGTAAGTCATTTTAATTTAACGCAATCATTGCTCAAATGTTTTAAAGTACTAACATACCAAAAAAAAAAAAACTGATTCTGCCTATGCAAGTTCAAAACCACCTTGATGGCATATTTGAGCGCGGCAGCCATTGCCCCGACGGGGGCCCGACGCTCCATGTAATCACGGATTTGGGGGGACGGTGGCCCCAGTGAATGTCCGAGGCTTTACTACGAATCCGAGGGTGTCCTGTAATCTCTGCTGTACTAGCATGAGCACGAACTGAAGATCTAGAATGGATTATTGTAATTATAATTATTTGGCTGTTCAGTGAGCAATTTTATCGGTGCATGGAATGTATGTTTAATGTAGCTTATTTACCAAAAATCATGGTAAGTATCATGGTAGATAAATAATAATATTAATATATTAATATAATGATAATAATATTTCACAACTTTCACACAACACCATCTAGTCCCAAACTAAGCAGAGTTTGTGCTATGAGTACTAGACAACTGATAAACATACATATATATTTCTAAATACATACATATTATAGATAAATTACACCCAGACAAAGAACAAATGATCGTGCTCATCACACAAACATTTGTCCTAGGTGAGAATCGAACCCAAAACCTTGGGCATAGCAGTCAGGGCCACTGACCACTAGACCAACAGGCCTGTCAATGAAATGATAAATGATTATGATTTTATTTCTGTAAGTAGATTTCTACAAACACTTTTACACGTCAATTATATTTTAATAAAAACTACTGATGATGTCGGCGTTTTCGATCTGACCACTCTGAGAAGAAAGGACGAGAGGTCACATCTTGGTCAGATCAGCAGGATCAGTAAACAGATAAACAGATTTGCAGAACCTATATTGTTGTAGTAATTAAATTTTTCTAAAAGATGGTTTCGTCACTTGAAACTTCAATGAAAGAAACAACCAACCAAGAAAGGTGTCAGAAAAACAGTGCAAAAAAGGTGTCAGAAAAACAGTGCAAAAAAGGTGTCAGAAAAACAGTGCAAAAAAGGTGTCAGAAAAACAGTGCAAAAAAGACATCCAATATTCATAACACCTCAAATCGTCTCTGAATGAAATGGCGATAATGGCAACGCTTTACAGAAAAGAAGATATATTATACCGCATAGGCGAACATTTTCAGCACGTTTTTTCATCAAGATGAATTTTAAAAACAGATCTACAAATACACTTCACATTTCACTTTAACATTAATAAATCATCGAGGTTTCCAAGTAGCGGAACATTAGACTCGTAACACAAAGAATTACTTACGGCGCCGTCTCAGGGGTGCAAGTGAGATGAACTCCAAATTATACATTTATATTTTCCAGAACAAAGAGAGAAATTTGGTTTATATTTGTGATATTCGCTAAGAGAGCTGGGATTTGCTTAGACATACTCAGTGCAGTGGATTTTATTTTTAAATGAATTTAATTTTCAAATATAAAATGAGAAAATAAAAAGCATTTTTTGCAAGATCAATAAGGCTTAATGACATATTTATATATGACACACGGTTTCATGAAAAAAATAAGTATTATTTTTTTGTCCTAAGTACCCGCTGAAGAACCTTACAATTAGACGTTTTTGTTGAACTTGACCAATTTTAGTACCTATCCGGTAGCCACGCGAAAAGCAAAGCCGCAGGAAAGGCTAGTTTAATCATTTGGCTTGACTCAAATGGCTGACGCTTTAAAGAGGTGTCTATCTATTAAAAAAAAAACCATCAAGAGCGAGTCGGACTCGCGCGCCGAGGGTTCCATACCGTCATATGTATATTAAATTTTCCTCGGCGAGGCCTAATTTGTCAGAGAATTTCAACACTGTGGTTTAGTATTGCAGCTATAGGTTAGCGCCATCTCTTGACCGATAGTGGAACTAATGTAATTTTTGCAGATGATTTCTGAAAATGTGTGCTATTTAGAGACATTGTTTTATTTTTCCTGTAATCTTTACATAAACTTCTATCACATAGAATAATTTCAGATTTTTCTCTATACAAACTTCGAGAATGTGCAAACAGCGCTTTTTCATTATGATAACCCACATGCCCCACTTCGAATTTTTTTAGACCATGTTGCAAAAAAAAAAAAAAAGTTAACAGTTCCTGAGATATCCAGCTGTGATAGACAGATAGACTGAGTCGCACCATTTGCGTTCCTTTTTACCATTTTGGTACTTAACCCTAAAAATACAACGTGTAACGTTAAATGCGCAAAACCTCTTAAGGGGTCATTGTACTCATCATTATGAACAACTTTTACTATGGGACCAAACCGGAAATCGCGAAAAAAAAATCCTCTTAAGAGGTTTTGCGCATTTATCGTTACACGTTGTATATTTTATTTCGCTACAGCAAGACTGAGTAACTATTTAGTACCTACTTTTATGTCGGATTATTTACTAATCGTAGTAACCATTTTCATCCATTAAACGCTATTTCCATTAAACACCATTTCCATTTAACATCACGCCTGTATTCCTCAAAGTGTTAGGTAGAGGTGTATCTATAGTACAGACGCCAGCACATCAAGCTACCCGAAACGGTCAAATTTTCCAAATCAACTTTGAACCTTATGCTTTAGTGATAAAGTTGAAAATATATTACAGAAATTTGACAGATTGTAGTAGATTGATGTGCTGGCGTCTGTACCTACATCCATATCAGCCAGTGATGTTTAAGTCCCAGGTAACGGGGGCGAGTCCATCGCCATCAACAGGGTAAAAATCCAGACTCCGGGTTGCTACTGAGAAATTCCAGTCGGAAAAAACCCAATAGCACTGCTCGAGCCGAGAATTATAATAATAATAATAAAACCATTTATTATCAGGTAACAAAGACCTATAAATAAAACCTTAAGTATACATAATATAACAATTGAACCCTCGTCCTAATGCGACGCCATGGTTGGCGCAGTGGTTAAGCGATTGACTGCTGCGCTGCGTGTCACGGGTTCGATTCCCGCACGGAACAAATATTTGTATGACCTACAAGTAGTTGTTCCGGGTCTGGCTGTTTGTGTGTGTGACTTTAATGTTTGTAAACGCACCCACAATACAGGAGAAATTCCTAGTGTGGGGCAAAGTTTATAAAAAAAATAAAAAAATGCTCAGCGGTAGCACTTGCAACCACTAGACTAGACGACGAGGCAGTCTTTTAATTTTGTTTGAATTGTCGAAAAACATAGTTAGCGCAAGGAATACCAGTCTTGCTCCAGTACATTGTACTGGGAATAAAAAATGAAACAGGCTTGTTTTATTAATCTAGTTAATTCATTATCTCTTAGAAGTATTAATAAGGAAAACTAATCTAAGTAAAAGTTCCTTGAACCTGTGTTATGAATTGATTTGAATTTCATCACGTGCAAGATAAATGTCGGGTGTCTAATTTCATTTTTTTTCGTTGCGGAAAATCCACGTGGATTCGATTCGATCGGATACATTTTCTTTTTACAAAATTATTTATAAAAAAAAAAAACAACCGACTTCCAAAAAAACACTACAAAGTGAAAAATAACTATAATTTTGTAAGTCGGTGTTGTTGGTTCCGTATTTTCGTTTTTTGACACAGACTTCCGAAATTAAAGTTATTTTTCACTTTGTAGTGTTTTTTTGGAAGTCGGTTGTTTTTTTTTTTTTTATAAAAAAGTTTTTATTTTTCACTTTTTAGTTATACCTACCCCACACAAATTCATATAACACTGCTTGCTATGTGGTAGGGTGTACGGTAGTATACTGTGAAAGTTCCGATTTTCAAATAACATGAAAATTTATGATGAAAATGATAAGATTTCAATATTGATATTAGATTTTATTAAAAAGTCTTAATCGGTCTCTGTAATAGTAAAGTCATTTCTGCTAGTTTCTCTATATTTTTTTTTGTACAGGCATATTTTTGCAAAATTTCGGAAGGGAACATTCGGGCTCCACTTTGGGGCGAGTTGTTCCATGTGTGGGGCAAATTGTGCCACTTAGATAATATTAATAAAGTATAAGGATAATGTATGGTTTCTCTGGTTAAATAAAACAATAAATAATTTCTATAGTTAGGTTCATTTATTTAGTTGTTATGCAATGCTATAAAATTTAAAAAACAACGAAAAAACATTACTAGCTACAATTAGATTCACATTTTGTATTGTTTTACAAAAATTGAGATCTATTAGCTTATAAATCTTACTACCTACAAACTTAAGGATACAAAAAATCGTACTGGAAAGGATAAGTACTCGAGATAAACACTTTTTTATAACTAAAAAATATTGGCAATTCCATAACAGAACTTAAAAAAAGACAACAAAATATAACTGGAAATCTTCAGATAAATGTTTCTTTTATTAATTCAACTATAATAGATATTTATCAAGTCAAAAAAAATATCACAAACATAACTGCACTTATTTTAAATACATAACACAACAGGTAACCTTCATGCACACGTTTCATTAATAAATTTAATGATAAGTGAGATCAAAACTTACAATTATAATCAAATACCAAAATGAAACTGCTAACGTCAATATTATTTATCATCTTGAAGTTATCAAATTATTATTAAATCAGTCGTAATCAACTTTGGTAACTTTTATTCTTATTCATCGTTAAAATTCTTCATCTGACTCATTTAGGATTCACAATTTAAGGATCGATTGGGGTAAGTTGTTCCGGGGAACAACCAGCCCCTTTAGGAGGGAACTTGTAGCCCCAAATTATATTTTTGTATAAAAACGGTCATGCTAGCAAATTAACAAATGCAATTGAAAAAACATTCAAGCTATAAGATACCTAACTAATGCCACTCTAAAATTGGAAAGATGCACATAAATAGGCCAATAATAACGAAAAATAGGCCAAAAAGTTTAAATACGAAAAAATTTACTCACGTGGTGTTCTAATAGCACGGTGCACACAGCCACTCTCCCGCCGCCGTCGGAGCAACTAAGATAGCCGCCAGCGCGGCGCGTCACCTGATGCTTAAACTACGCACTTCTCGTGTATTGCTACGTCTTTTCTTTACAAAGTTATTACTGTCGGAACAACGTGCCCCGGGAACTTCCAGCCCCAGCCTCCCTACTGCATCTGCGTTTATAGGGTACAGACGTGATGTTGTGTTGTGCTATTGCATAAACAATGCATACATATGCGATAGCCGCAATCGCGGTTGTTTTACTGGTATTTATTGAAGAGTTCCGTTGTCTGTCTCCGTAACTCATCACCAGATCTTTACGAATATTACCCAGTAACTGGGTTGTGGAGGTCAGATAGGCAGTCGCTCCATGTAAAATAATGGTATTCAGCTGCATTCGGTTAGACTGGAAGCCGACCCCAAAATAGTTGGGATAAAGGCTAAGCAGATAATGACACTCTACAGATCTTTATCTACTTTCCTATCGCAGATATGCTGGAAGAGATTTTTATAGAAATAAGCATCACCTTTGTACCTATTTTTCTGTTTTATTCTTTTCTGTTTATAGGGGTTGAGATTGAAAACATGCGACAAATCGAAATGAGAGATTGTACTCATCATTGTGAACAACTTTTACTATGAGATAAAACCTGAAATCGCGAAAAAAAAATCAGCTGTTTCCTACATTTATGTTCGCATAACTCGTCAAAATGTAGAGAACAGCTGATTTTTTTTTCGCAATTTCAGGTTTGGTCCCATGGTAATAGTTGTTCATAATGATCAGTACAATCTCCCATTTCGATTTGTCGCATGTTTTCAATTTCACCCTGTATATGCGTGTGCATAAATGGTTAAATCAAATAAATATGTCACCTAACACTATACAACTTAGGTGACAAATTATGTTATGTATTGTTCTTATATCATTTATCTGTCACAATTCATCAGAACGATACTAAACATAATTTGTGAAATTATTGTTTGGAAAACATATGCTAAATACTCGCCATAATATCGTCAACAACGTTCCTATTCCATACACATAACAAAGCCACCGCAAATTACTGCGAGCCTGCCCAATCGTGACAAATGAGCCGCCATCTCATATTCCTAACCGCGGCCATCGCATCTGATAATGTACGAGCTAAAAATTGCTATTAGCTTAACAGGTTTTTCGGACAAAAGGGATTTTAATACGTTGGAATTGAGTAGAAGGTGCTTTGTGACAGCTTAGATGTGCCCATCTTCGCTATGAAATAATTTTTAATTTTTGAGGGTCTTTTTCAGTTAACTATATGCGCTTGTGACTGTTCATAAGGCTGATAAATTTTCGTTTTTCCTAATTATGTTAATATAAGTATTTAGGTCGGTTCCCCCTTTCGGGGGAAGAGCCGCACTCTGCTACCGTACGTCTCTGTAGAGCTCGTCTCCAGACTGGACACTCTCCCACCGATTATAATGATTCCCAAGAAATATTTTGCCTTGTCCCGACTTAGAAAGTTAGAGGACAAGGAAAGAATTTCAATATAAAATAAGGTTGGGAATTCATAGATAAGGTGATTAAGGGAAGGAAATCTACTTTTATTTTGATTATGAAAGTTAGAAGACATGAGAGGAATACAAAAGAGTAATTGACACGTAACGCTTGCGTTGGAGAATACATTGTTCATCGTTACATTACTTCTTACAATAATCTAGTAACCTACTCCAGAGACGTAGGACCACTTTACAACATCTGTTATGTCGTACGTGTACCACAAGTTCTAATGTGCCTATGCCTAGAGCGGCCAGAAGCCGGTCGATTCTGTAAAAATCTCACCGTGAAATCATAAGTGAAGTGGGCACTTAATAGTGTTAATCCCTAGCGAATGACAGCTCACTCCACGCTCACTTCACCCAAGCTTTCACGGTGAGATGCTTACAGAATCGCACGGCAGGACACGTTCCCTACACTCAAGCATGTCTTACTCAATCCTAAGGTAAAGTACTGCGAATTGCCTCTACTATTGAGCGAGACAAGTTTCCAGAAGTGCTGGACGCGTACTGCTCTAGTATTAACACCTTATAACAGGTTTGTATGGTGTACGAATCCAGTTAAAATCACGCTTTTTAATGCATATTGCCAATCTTTTTACACATGCAGCCTGTGGGTCAGTTATTCGCAGCGGGCATACAGCAACCTCCAATATAATAATGCGGCGCTGCCATGGCGTTGCAGTGCGTCAGGGATAATTGCTGAGGCGCAGGATGGTGGCTTTGCCACTATCGTTAGGAAAAGATGCGCCTCCCTACTCGCTCACGTTCGTGGCAGCTCCAACACTATACTGGGTGTTTTTACTGAAAGGTGGGAGTCCCCCATGCTGCAAAGGTGGGCGCGCCTTAATGTCGTAATTTTATTTTGTTGCCAATACTAACATTAGTTTTTTAAGTATATTGTTATTAACAAAATATGGACCAGCAGTGCGATTCTGTAACCATCTCACCTTGAAAACTTAGATGAAGTGAGCGTGGAGTGAGCTGTCAGTGTCATCCCACCTGATACTAGGGATTGACCAAGCATAAGTCTACAATAATAATCGAGATTTTAATAATATTTTTGTGTTACTTCTATTGATCATTTTATATAATTTCCACGCTAGTATTTTAGTTGTCAAAATATTACTATTTTGGGGGGCTTTAAAATAAAATAGCAAAACAGAAACTCAATCAGAATCTCAATGTCGTTTTTTTTTTCTAGACTAGTCCTGACGAGTCGGCGTGATCACTTCACGCGATTCACGACATTTCGTATATCGGGTGCAGTGACACGTCACACAAATTACGTGGGATAAAACCTTGGTTTTGACAACTAAAATACTAGCTTTAAAATTATATAAAATTATCAATAAATAGTATTAGCATAGAAAAAATATTATTAAAATCTCGATTATGATTGTAAATGTATGCTTGGTCAATCCCTAGCACCAGTGGGATGACACTGACAGCTCACTCAATGCAAGTTTTCACGGTGAGATTTTCACAGAATCGACATGCTGGTCTGAAATAAATATGTATTATTATTATTCTTATAACGGCCTACTCACCTTTTACTAAGACAATGCAAAACTAGCGCAAGCGTACTAACTCGTCGTCAGTCGGTTGCAGGATTCCCTACGACTGCCTTGCTATACGCCGAAAAGGTTATTTTAAATCGTCACTTCACACTTCCTTAATCAATTTTGAGGATGCTTGCAGTGTAATCAGCAGCCGTGCGACCATTCTTGTCTACCTATCTAATCTAGCAACGGGGCATTTCTATATGTGCATCCGAATTATGTGTCTCGCTAACTATATTTTTTTGTATCAGTAAGGCCTACGGGGGCCGGGTATGTTTTAACGAGACACGATTCCTAGCGTTCCTTAGAACGGCTATCAATTCAGTTTGGGGTACGTGGTGAAGCCTACCCTCCTCCCAGGAAGTGTGCGTATATCAAGTGCTATCTCAAGCAACGTGCAGTCAGACTGACAGTCAATCAAAATCGAAAGTCATTTATTCAAACTAGGCTGAGAATCAGCACTTTTCGAACGTCAAAATTACAAAAGACAGTCCCCCAAAAACGTCTGCCCTTCACCACTTCCGAGTGCTTTCGCTGGAGAGAAGAAGTGGCGCAACAAACTCTCCAGCAGTCCACAGGGAGACTAGTCCATAGGGAATGGGTAATCTTCACTAACGTTTGGTTGATTTGTGTTCGTAAACAATTACAAGGTAGTATTATAGCTCAAATTGACCCTAACGTATTGCAAGTATTAATTCAGTTCAGTCTACCATTAGCGGTGTGACTAGCGTCAGTGTAAAGTCATGATTGTGGTTGTCTATAGTCTGTTGGTAAATGTCACACCCTGTAGAACACTTTCTTTGAATCCCTAGAACCAAACACTGGTGCAGGATCACCACGTCATAGAAAAGGAACAAGAAGGGATAAAATAGTCAACACTCACCCAATCGTTCACAAATACACTCACTGAGATTCACACGCCTTACACGCTAGTTACATTAATACTAGACTAATACTGGATGTTTTGTTTTGAAACTCCAAATTTTTACAGGTTGTTCTACTCATGAATATAAACAACTTTCACTATGGGAACAACTTTTTATGTTTTTATTTTGTATATATTTTTTTTCTTTCTCTAATCCACACGTAAAGAAAGTATATTATTAAATGTTAAAATGATATTGTACAAGATACAAATGAAATGTTACTGGCTAATTATATATGTTCGACTACAGACGACTACACCACTTGTATTGACCTAAATTATGTTGTTAAAATATCTTGTAACTTATGTCTAAATTTCTTTAAATAAACATTATTATTATAACTCTAAAATCGCGAAACGAAATCTAAACTTGACCAAAATGTATGAAACAGCAGATTTTTTTTTCGTGATCTCTGTGTTGGTTTCATAGTGAAAGTTATTCATATTCATGGGTGGAACACTGTAAAAATTTGGAGCCTGTAAAAAAAAGCATGCTGTATAACCTAGCCACAAACTATACTACTAAGTATTATAATATAGACATTTTACAAAGGGTGACACAATGGGCAGTCTTATCGCTAAGAGTAGTAATAGTCTAATAACAATTCATTAAAAACGTCTAACTGACTTCTGCGAGTTGGCTTCGGTAAAACTATCAGTCTCAATCTGAATAATTTTAAAGGATATTTGCAAATCCATTGCTTCATATGCTCGAAAAAAAAATTTGCTCAACAATGTAAATAACGCAATGAATATTGTTGAACTGTCAAAATGAAATCCATTGCTACTGATAGTGTGTTACGCAATTAGTCCGTTGAACACTTACTTACAAGATAGCTATTACAAAACAAAACTAAGCAAAACCTACCCAAAGAGAATACACTAACGAAAACTTCAGTAGAAACAGTTACAAATTCCATTAGGACTGCAATGTGTTCAAGTATTTGGTTTGTACAGACGCCAGCACATCAACCTACTACAACCTGTCAAATTTCTTTAATAGATTTTCAACTTAAACGCTAAAGCATAAGGTTCAAAGTTGATTGGGAAAATTTGACCGTTTCGGGTAGCTTGATGTGCTGGCGTGTGTACAAGGATGGCGCCGGAGATAATGCAGCCTCCCTGAACGAACCAATACGCAGTCCAATTTGTTGTAGCAAATGATCATTGAATAAGTGACTAGCCGGTCGATTCTGTAAAAATCTCAGCGTAAAATCATAAGTGAAGTGAGCTTGAAGTGTGCAGTGTCAATAGTGTTAATCCCTAATGATAGCTCACTCCACGCTCACTTCACCCAAGTTTCACGGTGAGACGGTTACAGAATCGCACGGCAGGTATTGTGAACGACGGCCTTCCCAATAGTATTGTTGGGTGTGTTTTTTTTTTTTTTTTTTGGTAAATATTTAGCAGGTCCTCCAAAAAGTTTGTTGACCTTCTAATGGTGGACACTGTTTTAAGTGAATGAACTTCTAAAAAACTTTTTGTGCTTCTAATAATGCACGCTTTAAGGGCTGATTTTTCAATAGACAGATAATTTTTATTCGTGGAATAAAATTGACGTCTGACAGTTTTTGTATGGAAGAAAAAAAATTCAAAATTATTCCTCTGTTTTTCATTCTGTTTTACAAAAGATGTAGTGACAGAAATTTAAAAGAGTATGCTTAGATGACTTGGTCACGTTGAGAGGATGAATGAAAGGCTACTATGTAAAGGTACTTACAAAGCAGATGTGAGTGGAATCGCCAGGCGGGGACGCCCTAGAAGCAAACATATCGACGGCGAAGTGCCAATAACACCTAACTGACAACGTCAAAAATTTACACACACTGAAAAAAAAAAAAACGTTCAAAAATAGACACATTTTAATTTAATGCTGTTGCAACTAAAAAATACACTTAGGAGATTTCACTAAAACATGCGAATAACGCCTTAAAATTCAAAACGAAAAAAAAAGTGATTTTCTCGAAATATGTCAGTTAGGAGGTATTGACACTTCGCCGTCGATATGTAGAGACCTTATTGTTGATGTTCTTAAGAAAGGTCAGGTACGTAGTACTCACAACCGGCGTGCGTGTATGACCAGCCGTGCGATTCTGTAACGATCTCACCGTGAAAGCTTGGGTGAAGTGAGCGTGGAGTGAGATGTCATTCGCTAGGGATTAACACTATTAAGTGCTCACTTCACTTATAATGTCACAGTGAGATTTTTACAGAATCGACCGGCAGATGTATGAACGTAAACGACCCTAAAGAAATACATACGTAAGGATCGTAGCACGTGACGTTCTGTAGGTTCTGCCTACCGCTTTATTATTATTTTTCATTTTCTTCGAAATTGTATCAGTGGTTAGCAAAAAGAATGGGACCTCTGCTCATCATCTGCCTAGCCTTTTCCCAGCTATGTTGAGGTCGGCTTCCAGTCTAACCGGATGCAGCTGAATACCAGTATTTTACATGGAGCGACTGCCTATCTGACCTCCACAACCCAGTTACTGGGTAATACGATACTCCTTGGTAAGACTGGTTGTCAGACTTTCGGGCTACTGACGACCCGTAACGACTGTCAAAGATCCACGAATGACAGCCGGGACCAACGGCTCAACGTGCTTTCCGAGGCATGGAGGGGTCTCGGTATGTAAAGATGGTCACCCCAAGCGTAGCTTAACCTGATCGATCGACCTGTGCGACTGTTATTATTTAGCCACGGGCCCCTCGGACCTGTACTAAGCTCCGTTTAAGAGAACTGCGTGGCCGCGCGGTTCTCTGTTTCGACCGCGAAGCCATGGTTAAACCTTTACAACTTTCTGAATATTGGATCTACGAATTTGCGACTTTCATTCTTAGTGTTTTATAAATTCCTTGATAATGTTAACGTAGTTGTTTTTCTTCTACGTAATTGGCGCCGATTCACTTCTTCACAAACTAAACTAAATTTAAGTTCAGTGCATCTTTTTCTTTCTATATCCATAAGAAAAGGACAGAAGATAAATATTAGTTTAGTCCTGTCAAATTAGTCAGCGCCTGACGTAAGTATTTGTAGTAGCCAATTTTTTAATCACGTCTAAACTTGTTTATGGAGTATCTTAATTTGACAGGAATACTAATATTTATCTTCTGTCTTTTTTCTTAATGAAATAGAAAGGTAAAGATGCGCTGAATTTAAATTTAGTTTAGTATGTGAACAAGGTAATCGGCGCCACTGTCCGAGCAGTCGAAACGGACACATGAGAAGAAAGCGTAAGTGTTTGTACGTAATTGGTAAATTATCAGAATTAGCCACAGTTAGTACCAGTAGTAATGGTGAAATTCAGTTTGAAAAGAGAGAGAGAGAGAGGCTTGTGGTTAAGTAATAACAGCCTCACGGGTCGATCGATTAGGTTAAGATACGCTTGCCGCGGTTGGTCATTAGATGGGTGACCATCTATACATACCAAGACAACTCCGTGCCTCGGAAAGCACGTTAAGCCGTTGATCCCTGCTGTCATTCGTGGATCTTTGACAGTCGTTACGGGTATCGCATTACCCAGTAACTGTGATGTGGAGGTCATACAGGCAGTTGCTCCATGTAAAATACTGGTATTCAGCTGCATCTGGTAAGACTTGAAGCCAACTCCAACATAGTTGGGAAAATGCTAGGCAGATGATGACGATTCAGTTTGAAAATTCTTGTTACCCTGAAAGATACTCACACTAATTATTCATAAGGCTTATATTTCAATGCCAAAGAACGGAAAGGAAGGTATTAATTTCTTATTTAAGTATTCCGAGTTTACTCGCATTCGCGTTTCACTGTTAATGCAGTTTCATTTGGAATTAAAACATTTCTTTATGTTTGTTTGACAGTTTGTGACGGGAAAATTTGTTTAGTGGCGTTGATTTTCGCAGCCATTGCATTGCAGTTGCATTAATTAATGAATTACTTATAGTCGCGCAGTATACTTTGCAAAGTTTCGCACGGGCGATTTTTTCCCACGGCGATTTTTTTCGCGCACTGTTTAGCGCCGAGGATTAAAAATCCAACATTGTTTTTTCGACGCTTCTGAATACTGAGACGCACTCTGTTGGTTTCTCAATGCTCGGCTCAATACCTAGACTTGAAAATCAAGTGCGATATTATTACATCATTTTTTATTAGATATTTTTACAGGTTTCCCTATATATTCCCTAATTACATAACACAGTTGCTTTCACAATCCGAAGGATTATGAAGGGAATTCCTAATCCATTGCTGCATAATGTTTGAATAATTCGGCTGCTGGGCGACGTAAATAACGCAATGAATGTTGTGGGATTGTCAAAATGAGCGACATTTCAATTGTTAGCATGTTACGCAATTACCCCGGTGGTTTGGATTTTATTAATATTTAGATTCTAACAGAATTCTAATAGGTACTCTACAAATCCTACTATATAGGTCACTTCAAACTACGTACAGATGCCAGCACATCAAGCTACTACAATCTGTCAAATTTCTTTAATAGATTTCAACTTTATCGCTAAAGCGTGAGGTTCAAAGTTGATTGGGAATATTTGACGGTTTCGGGTAGCTTGATGTGCTGGCGTCTGTACGTAGGATAACAGTAACTTCAATAATATCCAACTATGAGCCAGGAAATAAATCCAACACTTCCGAACTTCCGATCGTCCAGATATAGATTTCTATTACAAAAGTTAGTTAATTAAAAACAATATTCATGGCTGTGCGGTGTCGGATGCGAGCGATATTAATTGGTGCGCGCAGTGTTCGTCAGCAGTTCTCTACTGACCAACACGAATTGCTGCCAAGTTCCGAGTCTTGAGTGCGCAGATTTATAGTTACTGGATGTATTGTCTTTGTACACAAAATTGTTAACCACTATAGGTGATTGAAACCAGGAGTCCTAACCCCGTTCACTTACAAAACCTTTTAAAATCTTAAAGTTAATAATAATAATATATAGTAAATTCATTTATTTCAGGTAAATAACACCCATTTATAGAATACACGTACAAAATCAAATAAAATCAGATAAAAGTAAATAAAATATATTCATTACAAATCAAATTAAACAAAAACACAATAAATCAAATTAAAATTGAATCAAAATATATCAGAATAAAATAAATAATAAAATTAATACCCTCTCTCCGATACTGCTACAGCAAAATGTCTGCTAGAACAATGCCAGATGAAGGGGCAGTCCAGCCTTCCCGCAAGCATCTTGAGTACGATGTTTGGGCTAACCCGAACCCTGCGCACCAAGGACGCGACGCGCTTGCGCATGGTCGCGTGAAACCAGTCGGTGCGCGCCTCTGCGAAGATACCCGAGGCACTATTTTAATTTTATTAGACTTGTATAGTGTAGCTACATACTAAGGTTTCGTATGCACTGACAGATGTCTTGGTTAGCACCCAGTGACTTACTCGTAACATCCTTCGATACATGCTAGGCGACTAGCGAAGGCGTCAAGCACGAAGTGCGGCCGGTTTCGATAATTATAGAGCGTTCGTTTCACTTCGCCACTCGCAAGGTGACTCGCTAGGCTCTAGGCGCTAAGTAAGCCACCTGTCAGTGCATATATAACGTGTAACGTTAAATGCGCAAAACCTGAAAATAGTTTGAACAGAATAACGAGCAGAATTAATTGAACCACTTTTTAATATAGGTCACATTTTTCAAAAAATCGTCATTAAAAACGTTGCCGTGTCTATTTATTAATAGGTCAAGCAAGCCAATGACAGCGCGCCGCAGCGTGTCGGTGACGACTCCTCCCTCGATATAGCGTCGTCGCAGACGCAAGAAACGATCAGAATGGCCAGTAAAACTAAAACAGCACATAAAACCCTTACAATTTTTTAATGACTTATTTTCTCTCTGAATTCGGTCAATTGAATTAAAAATGAGTTGGGGTGTCTGAGGTTTTGCGCATTTAACGTTACACGTTGTATAGCCTAAAGTTGCGTAGGTACTTTAGTAGTCTCAGCACCCAAATTGCGTAACACACTATTACTCTCAATTTGAATCATTTTGAAGCATATTGCTAATCCATTGCTCCATATGTTGGAAAAATGGATCTGCTCAACAACGTAAATAACGCAATGAATGTTGTTGAACTGTCAAAATGAAACCCATTACTACTGATAGTGCGTTACTACGCAATTACCCTGCAGAACAATAAATTGTAGACTCGACACAAACTTGAGGTGCTCAATAGGTGGGTATTAGGTTTTTAAACTTAAGTATTAGGTTCTTATCTATGAAATTGCTGATTTTTGATACTGGCTATTGTGAAGATCGATATCTTTAATTCAATTTATAATTCCAAATTCAAATTAATTTTATAATATAGCACGACATTTTGTTTTTCAAAATCAGTTGTTCATATGTTTTGCCGCCGTTCTTTTTTTTTAATATCTACGACTATGAATATTTAAATATATATTAGTAGGAATTAATCTCATTAAAATGGTCTCAAATAACGTTCAATAGCCATACAAAGTGAATAGTTGTATTGTAATATCTAGTACAACTTTACATCGTTGTGGGCAAACTGTTAAGTTTTGAATAATAAATTGTTGGTCGGCGCATTTGCTGGACGTCCCAGTTTCACGAATAATAAGTACCGAGGCAAGTGAATCTGTAACAATTTACATTCTTAAGGTGGCATTCATCGATATTTTTTTTTCTTGGTGTGGAATCGATAATTTCGGGAGGATATTACTCCACTCTTTGTCATTTTACACCCAAAGTTAAACATGACATCGTCTTGTCTTACTATTAATAATTTTATCTGTACGGAAACAGAACAGTAAAATAAAAAGGCATTAAACAGTTATGAAACAACAAAGATTCGTTTTTATTGCTAAAAACGTAACTTTGGGTGTAAATAAGTAATAAAAGAATTATAAAGTCTTTAAAACAAAGTTGGTACCGACAAAACTAAATTATCAAAGTTTTCAATAAACTGTATTTGTAATTGATTTATGCAGTGGGTTTTTCATAGAACTCGTTTTTCCAAAGGACTTTTCGTATTTTTTTTACGCGCGTCTCAGTTCGGAACGGTGTTTGTGTGAACTAGTCGTTGTGCGTGTAGACTAGCGTCTAACAGCTCATAACTGATACTAGCTCTGTTGGACACGATGCCAGGTGAGATAGCATGCATTTTGGCCATGTCCACCAGTGAGTTCGAGTATGCGACTAGTTTATTTATTATTATTTATTTATTTAAACTTCTCGCACAAAAGGTACAAAGGCGAACTTAATGCCTGAGGCATTCTCTACCAGTCAACCAAGGGTGGTGAAGAAATTAGATGGCAAGTGCTTTGGTTGACACGACGATGATAAAAAATTTATTTATTTTATTTTACAGTTTTTGGAAAACTTACAGCTAAACACTTAATTCACGCCCTTGCACTAATGAATACATTATTTTGCATTAATGCCGGTCGATTCTGTAAAAATCACACCGCGAAATCATAAGTGAAGTGAGCACTTCATAGTCCCTAGCGAATGACAGCTCACTCCACGCTCACTTCACCCAAGCTTTCACGGTGAGATGGTTACAGAATCTCACGGCTGGTTTAGTTTAGGGCAAAATAGCCTTTGCATTTTGAAAATATTGTGATAAGATGACTTTGTTAACTTTATTGGTAGGTAAATCATAATGCGATTTCGATCACGTGTCATTGCAAATACAGGATGTGCAACTTGTTACCATAGACTTATAAATGATTTTGAGCCGTTCTGAGTGCTGATAATATTTCAAGATAGGTTGTTAAAAAAAAATAACTTTCCAAACATTTTGACCGCGCAGGTTTTGCACTTTTCTATGAAACAGCTGTTTTGATAACCCAACAAATTTCTACGCTTGACGGGGGTCTATTCTAGAGTCATTTGTTGAATTCAAGGTTACAGTTTGCGCGTCGATGGCCCTACCACCCCCTATAGCTGCCGTGCGATTCTCTAACCATCTCACCGTGAAAACTTGGGTGAAGTGAGAGTGGAGTGAGCTGTCATTAGGGATTAACACTATTGACACTGCTCACTTCAAACCCACTTATGAATTCACGGTGAGATTTTTACAGAATCGACTGGCTGTAGTTATATTTAGAAAATTCCTAACCTTCTTTTACACCAAATCTTAAAACGCATGTAAAAGAATATTCTTCAAAAACTCTCTCAGCATTTTAACCTTTGTAACAGACAAAATGTAACTAACATATTCACTACCTTTCACCTTAACTTTTCGCTCCTTTACCTAAAACCCCGACTGCTAAAGCAAAGCAGCGAGCAATAAATCCAACTACAATGGAATACAAAAAACTCCCATAGATTCCCGGTGCCGAAAATGTAGGGAAAATGCAAAAGACTGAGACATTTTTAACACTCGGGCTAATCTCGCAACAGGCATTCATCATTCCTAAAATACTCCCTCTTTGTGAGCACTTCGGCACAAGTTTGAGCAAAAAAATTAAATATGGAGATGATTATTGTGGTAGCATTCGACATTGGTGGAATGTCGAGTACGACAATTACAACGAAATAGGAGACGAGGCTATAAGCATTGAACTAACACAAATCGGGAGACCAGCGGGATAATTGCGTAACAAACTAACAGTAGAGCTTTAATTGTAATAGTTCAACAACATTCATTGCATTATTTACGTTGTTGAACAGACAAACTTTTCGAACATATGAAGCAATGGCTTAGCAATATCCTTCAAAATGATTCATATTGTAATTGATACTTTGTTACGCAATTACATTTTCTGCTTTATTAAACAACAGATGTCGTGTAATTTTGTAGTTTTTTGACAAATATACATGCATTGTCATTTATAATAGGGCCCAGGCACTGTTAATTATTTCATAATTAAAAACCCGAGATATCAAACCCAGTACCGCGCGAATCAGTTACCATTCCTAACACTAAAGTTAAACTACTAAGGGCCGGTTATTTCGAATGGTTGGTTAACGTAACATACGCACGTTAAATAATAACGATTACGTACTCGTTATTATTTGACGTTCGGAAAGGCCATAATAATTTTGTAATTGTAATTTGAAATAGCGCTTTTTTTGGTTTGACGATAGTTAGCGTCATTTGTGACGTATGTTTATGCGTGTGTCTAGTGGATGTGAAACAACCCGCCGTAATTAGGTACACACACTAGATAGGTAGATATATTTCAAAACATAAATAGAGTATTCGGTGTCTTTTATATAATTATTATGCGTTTATGCTTCCTTTCTGCATCAACGATGCACCTGCCAGGCACTCCCCAATGCCGCGAACTTATTTCACAAATATTATGTCTAAGAGTCTCCTCTTAAGCATTTCTCTAGCACGATATTCTAGGAATAATATCGAACAGTTTCACGAATACGCTCGTCTTTTTGTCCGCAGTGTTACAGAATACATCCACCGCAAAGCCTGCATACGCGGCAACTTTGTTTCGCATTTTCAGTTCAGTTTTTATTTCTACTATTTTCTTGTGTAATTCATATTGACGTGTACTGGATGCTCGTGATATGTTTTTAAATATTTTCTGCTTTGAGTTTTTAACAATGTGCGAGTTAAAGTTGCTTTTCAATCTTTGTTGTGGCTAAGTTCATAAAAAGTTACAAAGGATGTGCTATTTGTGTGCTCAATAGTTTTAGTTAGGTTAGGTTTTTATATTTTAATTGTTTGTAAATATAATTGTTTGTTACAGATAGTGCAATCCACGAAGACGCGCCCCACTTTCTTTCCAATCGTTAGTGGTTATCGCTAGTTGATTCCGCACGTGTTTTAGTTTTGATAATAATCACTAATTACTCACTAATATGTAATTACTGTGTATCGATAAAACTAAAATACTAGCGGAATTTTGCACACTTGTACTGTAAGCATTAAAAAGAAGAGTGGGGCGCGTCTTCGTGGATGGCACTATCTGTAGTTAATTTCGTTTATGAAGTTTATCCAGTGTATAGTTACATTTTTATCCTCTTTAAGAAATAATTACACCCTCTGTGGAGGCTTGTAAATGGCTTTTCGTGAATTATATTATTTTTATTGTTCATTTTTCTGTATTTTTAGCTGTAAGCCACCGATATTTTAGTTTGTGAATAGTTTTAGTTAAGATAATTATGTCATTTTGTTATTTTTATTAATTAATTAGATATTGGTTGTTATTTACATACTGTTAATATTAATTTTAGCAATAAAAAATATTATTTATATGTACATAACAGCCGCACAGGTCGATCGACCAGGTTAAGCTACGCTTGCCGCGGTTGGCCTGTTGATGGGTGACCATCTTTACACCCCTCCGTGCCTCGGAAAGCACGTTAAGCCGTTGGTGCCGGCTGTCATTCGTGGATCTTTGACAGTCGTTACGGGTAGTCAGAAGCCCGAAAGTCTGACAACCAGTCTCACCAAGGGGTATCGTATTACCCAGTAACTGGGTTGTGGAGGTCAGATCGGCAGTCGCTCCATGTAAAATACTGGTATTCCGCTGCATGCGGTTAAACTGGAAGCCAACCCCAATATAGTTGGGAAAAGGCTAGGCAGATGATGATGATGATTTTGTTTGCTAATATTTTACATAATATATCTATTTTTTTTTTCTGTAACTGCCCGTGACATCACAGCGGGCCCTATCAGAATACCAGCGTTGCGACATTTGTCGCAGCATCATGCTGAGATAGGAGCCTTTTGGCCTGGTTTAGAACTTTCGGTTTCATTTTTCTTTTTGCTACTATTTTTTATATAACTGCCGTGCGATTCTGTAACCGTCTCACCGTGAAAACTTGGGTGAAGTGAGCGTAGAGTGAGTCGTCAGTAGTGTCAATACCTAGCACCAGCATGACTCACAGCTCACTCTAAGCTCACTTCACCTTAGTTATCACGGTGATACTTTTCCAGAATCGACCGGCTGTGTTTAGTTTAGTTTGTGATTTTTCTGTACGAGTCACAATAAATACTTTTTCTTTCTTTCCCTACGTACAATAGACGTTGACATAGTTCCAAAAGCTCGTATAAATATTGTAGAAAAAGTTGATAATGTCCAACATAAAACCCTGCATAGAATAAACAATAACATGTTATAAATACAGCATTTAATGTGTTTTAATGTGTTGGAAGCTATCACAAATTCATCATTACATGTATGAAGATCCGGAATTCGAACAAAACGAGAATCAAATTAACAATGCCGTTGACAAAGCGTATGAAATCAAAATGAACACGCGATTCCCTTATTTGGTACACGAATCCAAAGCAATTAAAGTGAAATTTAAAAAGTCACACAGAGTACCAGCCAGTCTAATATGGCTTTGTTTGTGAGACATCGTTTTGGTGACAAACCGTAACAATAGTTTTAACGATTAGCGATAGTGTAATTCTTCGGAAAACGGCCAGAATGATAATCAAAATGAAGCATCGATATTTATAAAACTCAGGGACTCGCTAAACACGTGTAAAGAAAAATAGGTTTAGGTACTTGTCACAGAAACACGTGCATACAAAAAGATAATTAAATCTAATTATAACGAAAAATAAAAACAAACTATATCTATAATCATGAGCACAAAACAGAAATATTTGCACCGTATCAAGACCGAACACAATCAAAACTCCATGCGACATTATAATTCATAGTCGCAAAAACGCCGATCGCCAATGCATCCCTTGCATTTCCTGGAAGGAAGTTATTCGAAATTTTTTGACTCTTTAATTTTCTATCCTATAGATTACACATTTAACTAGCAACCGGACGGTGGTACCTTTTGAAATGTCTTATTCCCCAAACACCACGTCGCGTCGCATCGGCCGCGTCGTTTCACTTAGCGTTATTTCTGACTTTGTTTTGCTCCTCTCCTAAAAGTCATAGCGTGATGAACTTTCTCTAGAATTGGGCTCTCAAATGTAAAACATTTTTTCAAACCCAGATATTAGCACGTTCAAACAAACAATCAAACAAACTCTTCAGCTTTATTGTTAGTATTATAAATTGAAAGTATTGTGCGCCCTGCTGTGCCTACGACGCAGCTGTCCATTTCACGTCTGCATCACTCCACGACCACCGAGGAAGTCGTGCAGTATTTGAAGATGAAGACCAACTGGACTCTGAGGGTCGAAAGGTTGGAATCGCGCCACAACATCAACTCGTGGTACGAGTTCCAAACCAGCATCTACAAACCTGCATGAAAGAGGACTTTTGGCCGAAGGGTGTCGTATATCGACGTTTCTGAGGACGCGACACCACGCAGCGAAACACGACGCCGATAACGTTACGTATATAGTTATAGTTTTAAGGTTTTTATTATGTATTCGTTTATTTTTGTATAAGATTATTTTGTGTATTTTACCTATGGGCCTTAGTTGCCTGATAATAAAATTATTATTTTTATTATTATTGTAATTATGTTAGTTTTTATTTTGGTTCTCATTAATTAATTGGCCATTTTATTGGTTCGGTTCGATAATAGACAAAAGGAATGACTGGATATTTCGTAAGGCTATTCACTTTAGTTATACTTTTGGACGTTCTTAGTAATTAGATAATGGGGAACAGACACGATGAGTGGATTTGTTTTGTGCCATTTCCTAACGATATTGGGTATTAGTATACTTATTAACGCTATGAGGAATGTGTGGTGTTACACGAATGGATAGAATGAGAAATGAGAACATTAGAGGAAGTCTAAAAGTAGCACCGTTAACTGAAAAGTTTTGTGGAAACCGATTGTCATGATATGGGCATGTGATACGGAGGAATAAGGAAAATATCGTGAGAAAGGTTTTGAGTTTAAATGTTATGGCTATAAGAGTAGGGGAAGACCAAAGAAACGATGGGTAGACTGTGTGAGTGATAATATGGTTAGAAAGGGGTGACTACCGAGATGCCGACTAATAGAGAAGTACGGAAGATAAATACATGTTGCGCTGACCCCAAATAAATTGGGATAAGGCAAAGGTTGACAGGTAGAAAATGCCTATGGCGTTAAGTCCGCCTCTGTACATTTATGTGCTTGAAGTATTATATAAATAAATCTACACTAATATTATAAAGAGGAAAGATTTGATTGTTTTTTTGTATTGAATAGGCTCCGAATCTATTGGACCGATTTGAAAAATTGTTTTACCATTAAAAAACGACATTATCCTTGATAAACATAGGCTACTTTTCACCGCGGGAAAATGTTTCATTCCTACGGGAAAACGGGTAATACGATTTAAACGGCGGGAATTCCGAATTCTACGCAAACGTAGTTGCGGGCGGATGCTAGTAATAAATAAATAAGGACAGGAGAACGATGATGATTAGTATACAGATGATTAGTATATAGTAAACAGAACCCAACATTGCATAAATATGTAAGCAGTCGGCGTGACTGCTTACATATTTATGCGATTTTTCTCTTCTTTACACCTGGAGGCTTTTATTTAATTTTGATTTATTATTTTTTTGCTTGAGTATGTATAGTTTTTTTTATTGTGTTTGGTATACTGGCGTAGCTAGCTGACATATGGCAAATAATTTAATTTAGTGTTCTGTGTCTTGTAATGTTAATTACTTTGCATACTTTGCATTGTATTCAATCAAGTATTTTTAACTGAAAAGACAGCTGTGCTGCTGGGGAGTTTGTTGCGTCACTTCTTCTTCCCAGCGAAAGCACTAGGAAGTGGTGAAGGGGGGGCTTTTTGGGGGACTGTCTTTTGTAATTTTGACGTTCAAAAAGTGCTGATTCTCAGCCTAGTTTGAATAAATGACTTTTGATTTTGTGTCTGGACTTTAAAAGAGACTGTGACCTCTGAGTTTGTTTCGGCCTTTCTGAGAGTAGTCAGACAGGAAACGCCGACCTTAGGTTATTTTTTTAATAATATGACATGTAAAAGTGATTCCGATATCCTATTTACAGAATAAACAATTTGATTTTATTTCTCTCAAGCTCATTCTTAAAAAAACTTTGGCAATACTACAGAATTAATAAGGCACTGAAAATAGGTATAACATAAATAGCTCTGACAGAACGTTGGTGTATGTTCTCCCATACGTACGTCACGGTCAATTCTCAAACTGAAAACGTAAGTTTTCAATCGCAAAAAATAATCATTTTATTTGATAAAATTTCGAATTGGCGATTTTCGGACTTTAAACATTTCATGGTTTTGATTTATTTGCAAGTATCAAAATATGTCGCAAAAAAGGGCGTATTTTTTTATTGCGATGACTTAGAAACTTGATTTTTTTTAGAACTCCAATGGACTACGGGTATTTGATATTCATTTCAACTTGATACCTTCACGCGTTCCTGAGAGAAACAGTCTTGACAGAGTGACAGACAGACAGGCGAAAAGCAGGTGGACGGACAACGAAGTGATCCTATAAAGGTTCCGTATTTTCCTTTTGAGGTACGGAACCCTAAAAACCCAACCTTTTACTCCCGCCGACCACTTATTATGACGGAAAGAAATTAATCAGCTTTGACTAAGACGTTCGCTAATTAAGATTAATTCTCTATTTCTTAGAGTTCACTCATCTAGTGATTAGATAGAATCGGATAATTTAAGGGACGTTTCCTTTTGAGTTTGTTCACGTTTTATCTAATTAGAATGGAAACTTTATTGGCACGGTCGATATAAACTTAATCTTTTGATCTTTAGTCCTTTTCGTTTGATCCTTTTATGAAACAATACATTTGTAAGGAATTTCGATAAAGGTCCGATTTCTGAGTTTCTGATTAGAAATATATAATTGTGGTTGCTATATTATGTAAATAATAACAGCCGCGCAGGTCGATCGATCAGGTTAAGCTACGCTTGCCGCGGTTGGTCTGTGGATGGGTGACCATCTTTACATACCGAGACCCCTCCGTGCCTCGGAAAGCACGTTAAGCCGTTGGTCCCGGCTGTCATTCGTAGACCTTTGACAGTCGTTACGAGTAGTCAGAAGACCGAAAGTCTGACAACCAGTCTTACCTAGGGGTATCGTATTACCCAGTAACTGGGTGGTGGAGGTCAGATAGGCAGTCGCTCCATCTAAAATACTGGTATTTAGCTGCATCCGGTTAGACTGGAAGCCGATCCCAACATAGTTGGGAAAAGGCGGGCAGATGATGATGATATTATGTTGTGTGCTGTATACTGTGGTTGCTAAGCTTTTCCAATTTATGCTGAGGAGGCTCTCAGTCTAACCAAAAATTTCTACATAGAGCTGTCGATGGAATATCTGTAGCTATAAATTCCTAGAACAAATCGTTAGACGTTTGATTTTTTTTACTACCGACAGCAAAAATGTTCTGAGTGGGTGAGAAGATTTTTTTTTTTATAGCCTGCGCTGTCTTCAATCAACTCAGCCTATCACAGTCCACTGCTGGACATAGGCCTCTCCCAGACTGCGCCACAACATCCTGTCCTCCACCTTCCGAATCCAGTCTACCCCAGCTACCTTCTTTAGGTCGTCCGTCCATCTGGCTGGGGAGCGTCCCCCACTACGCTTGCCCGGCTCAGACTTTCGGGCTTCTGACTACCCGTAACGACTGTCAAAGATCTACGAATGACAGCCGGGACCAACGGCTTAACGTGCTTTCCGAGGCACGGAGGGGTCTCGGTATGTAAAGGTGGTCACCCATCCACAGACCAACCGCAGCAAGCGTAGCTTAACCTGATCGATCACGTCATCTCATGTGAAGATTACAAATAAAATATTCATTTTATTTTTGTCGTCTGACGCTTATTATTTTTTAATTATGTTTTTTACATTCGTGTCATGTGTGTCATAATTATTTTAATGTATCTATACTTTTTTTGATTTTATTTTTTATCGTTCTAATAAGCTGCTAATGCTGCTGAAGAGTTTGTTTGTTTGAACGCGCTAATCTCTGGAAATACCAGTCGTATTTGAAAGAAAATCTTTTTGCCGTTTGTAGTCCAACTAGCTTTTGCCCGCGTTAATTTAGAATTTGACAATCAATTCGGGTTGTACTCTGCTTGTTGTTTGGCCGTTGCACTCATGTGCTCTGAACGGAACATTATTCTGGGACGCTTCTATACACAATGTTGTATGTCCTTCTATTTGGCGCTAATACGTACAAATTCTGGGCATTGGACACACGCGAACATGCTACATATAGCTGGCCATAGGAAAACATGGCTTTTCCAAATGCACCCCTGCTACCTGCAATGTTTGCCCTTGTCTATAATAATTTAGTTAGGAGGAAGAAAAACCAGTTTATCGACATTCTAGACTCACAAAATGATTAAATAAAAAATAAAAAAACTAAAGTTTCTAATATAATCCAATCATGATTCGAAAGACATGTGGCGCCATCTATTATCATAATTTATTTATTTTAGTACATGGAGGAACAGCACTTTTTTTCGGGATGAAAGGTACCCTATGTCCGTTTCTGTACACCTGACAACTTATATGAAAAATTTCAGGATGATCGGTTCAGTGGTTTAGGCGTGAAATGGTAACAAACAAACAAACTTACTTTCGCATTAATAATATTAGTTAAGGATTCTTGAGGAAGGTCATTTAGAATTACGCTACAACCCTTTGGAGTCGAGCAAAGAGAAAACAATCTTTAAGAACACTAAGTGAAAACTAACAAGGAAGGTGTCCCGACGTGTCACCTCCAATTTTTTTTGTGGCTGATATATGTTATTCTCCATCAAATTTTAAGAGACACGTATTTTTTTTTTTTGACAACACGCCTTTATTGGGGGTGAAATAGCCCCCTAAACATTACCACCTTTCGGGGCAGTTTGAGGGTTTTACATACTTCTAGTTAATATTTTTCCAAAAGACTAAATGGATTAATATATACTTCTAGTTAATATTTTTCCAAAAGACCAAATGGATCAAAACCCTCAAACTGCCCCGAAAGGTGGTAATGTTTAGGGGGCTATTTCACCCACAAAAAAGGCGCGTTGGCAAAAAAAAAAAAATACGTGTCTCTTAAAATTTGATGGAGAATAACATATATCAGCCACAAAAAATCGGAGGTGACACGTCGGGATACCTTCCTTGTAAGTAATAGCACGGGAGAACGATGCGACGCAGTGGGTCGGGGCCGAAATTTCACGCGGACGAAGTCGCAAAAGCTAGTTTATAAATAAAAGTGTTTTCATTATACCTACTACAAAGAAATAAACTTATCTTATTAAAAAACTCTCTTTCGATAAACATTCTCTACCCATTAGTAGCCTCTGACACGAATCAAAATTTAATCGGTTAAAAGGCTTTAACTAATTAATAACAATTATTTTTAAGCTTCACTGACTGAACACCATTAATACGATATGAAAATAATATAAAGTAGTTTATTACTTAATTATTAAGTAACAATGTAGGATTTTCATAAAATTCTGTCTCGTTAAAATGTGACATGATGTGACAAAACCTGACTAATTTTAACAAACTAAGCAGTTTTATTGAATATTTTTTTTTTGAATAATAGTAGGTACCAAAATATTAAGTGATTTCATCAAAGTTCCTATAATCACTGTGTCAGGAATATCGTCGCGCAAACCGTAAACATGAATTCAGCACATGATTCCAGAATTTCCCCTAGCGTAGAAAGTATACGTTGATTATAAAAAAAAAAACAGCTGTTTCGTATGAAAGTGCAATACCTAGGCGGTCAAAATGTATGGAACAGCTAAATGTTTTTTTAATAACCGACGAAAAATTTTAAAGCACAGGGTTCAGAAGCATGAAATGAATCCATGGTAGTTAACTAAATGCGCGTCGATGTGCTTGCCACCCTGTATACAAACAAACAAAACTATACAAATTATGCAATTTTATCGTTAAAAACAAACGAGCACTAGTTAGGAACGAGAAGGTAACTAAAAAGCTACAAATTAGGTAACACTGCGATCCTTGCTAATTGGGAAACCTGTCTGAAATAATAGCCTAACCAACGACATTAATAACCAGCCTTATTTCAAGCCTCTAAGGTTTAATTTGCATTGCATTTTGCACATGGTATTAACATTTTTATTCAAACTTTTAATGAGTAGGATGAAACTGTCCTTTTATTTGGTATATTGTTTAAAGGAGATAAATGTTTTGTGGAATTATCAATATTTTGACTGTAGGCAAATAATTAATTTAGCCCCCGGCATGTTGATTCTGTAAAAATCTCACCGTGAAAACTTGCGTGGAGTGTGCTGTCAATGTCACCCCACTGATGCTAGGGATTGACCAAGCAAACATTAACAATCATAATCGAGATTTTAATAATGTTTTTATGCTAATTCTGTTGATCATTTTACATAATTTCAAAACTAGTATTTTAGTTGTTAAAACATTATTATTTTGTGGGGTTTTAAAATAAAATAGCAAAACAGAAACATAGAATATCAATTTTTTTTTCTTGTTTTTTTCCTAGATTAAAACCCCACAAAATATTAATGTTTTCACTATTAAAATACTAGCCTTGAAATTATAAAAAAAAAGGTCAATAGAATACGCATAAAAAGTATTATTAAAATCTCGATTATGATTGTAAATGTATTCTTGATCAATCCCTAGTATCAGGTGGTATGACACTCACTTCACGCTCACTTCACCCAAGATTTCACGGTGAGATGGTTACAGAATCGCACGGCTGAATACATAATTATAATCAGCCTATAATGTTCCCACTGCGGGGACACAGGCCTCGTCTCAGTAATAGGGAGTGGTCCGTAATCCACCACGCGGGCAAAGTGCGGGTTGGTAGACGTCACACGTCTTCGAATGTTTGGTTCTAGGACATGCCGATTTCCTCACGATGTTTTAAAAAAAACTGAATAACTAGTAATGATTTATGAAATATCTACTGAAAATGTAAGCTAATTTTACCAATGTTTTCTAAACGATTTGAATGTAAATTAATGAGCTATCGTGAGGGTCTTAATCGGAGGGCAGGTCAAATAAATGCTCCGAAGTATGCAGGATCATTTATCAAACTGTTCAGGTCATTGAGCCTATTTCCTTGAAATAAAGTTCAAAGGCTTGAACTAGATTTCATTTGAAATTGGAAATGTTTCATTCTGAATTGGTATTAATGTTGATTTGTTCTTGCTTACCAGATTCAAATATTCATTTTGGTAAAATGTCTATCTCTCGGCATAATTTCATCTGTCAGATGCATCTGTAATGGAAAGTTTTGGGTTCTTGTAGTCAGTCCTATTAAACTGAATTGAACATTCTTGGTTTTCCAACTTTGATATTATTTTGATGAACATCCATTGTGGATCTGTATCCGCTGTAAAACACTGCTATTGGCAATGTTCTGGCGGATACAAAGTTGATTTCTGAAATAAGTTTTGGACTCCAAATCAAGATAGAAATTGTGTGATGAGATGGTACTAATGAAGTGCTGTCATTTGGAAACTGTCGTCACCTATCACGCAATGTTTGAAGACTATGGTTCAATCAATGCGCCCTGCCCGTTATGACATACGGTGCCGAAACGTGGGCACTGACAGTCGGGCTAGTACACAAATTCAAGGCCGCTCAGCGCACTATTGTGGCCTAGGAGTGGGCTATGATCAGAGTTTCTTTCAAGGATAAAATCAGGAATCAAGTTATCCGGAAAAGAACCGGAGTAACCGACGTAGCTTGCTGAGTAAGCAAACTGAAGTGGCAGTGGTCTGGCCATGTCTGTCAAAGGACCGATGGGCGGTGGGGCAGAAGAGTCCTAAGGCAAGCGCAGTGTGAGACGCACTTTAGCTAGACGGACCGACGACCTTAATCATCCAATCCATCCCAGCCAACTTTGACTGGGACAAATCGGTTGCGGAAGGTGGAGGACAGGATTTTGTGGCGCAGCCTGAGAGAAGCCTATGTCTAACACTGGACTGGGATGTGCTGAGTTGATTGATTTATAAACTCTCTTGAGTGTACCAAAGTAGAATGCATATTAAGAAAACAGTCGAGAGGTGTCGCATGTCGTGGGACACCCGGTTGGATCAAAGTTCCTTTCACTTTTGCACACTTGGCGAATGAGAGCTACACCGAAAAATTATACCTTTGTTACGTAACACGTTAAATAACCCGTAATTTAGATCGAGCTCGAGCTATTGGTAAGCTAGGCTGTGAATAATAGTTATGCCAGTAAATGCATCTTCTCAACATTCAATTTAAAATAGGGGAGATATACAATGTGTCCGGTCATGGACTAGCGATATTCTAGGTACTTATATAGCAACTATTCTAGTACAGAAATTCACTACACACTAGGGTCCAATCCACTTCCCCGCTTTTAGGCAGTCATTTTGCTTTTTTTGTTAAGATATTCTCTATGTGTGTACACATAGTCTCTGAAAGTTTTGGTCCTACTGAGGTAAAACAGAAGATAAAAAGAAAAGAGATAAAAATGGGCTTATTTGGAAGGCAACAATATTGTCTATCGTTTACATTACGATCCAATGGGTTCACATTTTCGTAACTTTAAAGAAAAAATTATAGTCCAAAAAAATTATCAAAAAATTATGCCAATCAATAAATTATTGTAAATTATTATATAATACTACAAAAAGAACCCCTATGACCCTATTTATTTTTTTCATAGATCGACAGATTTTGAGCTAAACTACAATACAACATGAAATAACATTCATATTTTAGTGGATTGGAACTTAGTGTATTTGTGTACTAGAATAGTTATTATATCAGTATCTAGAATATCGCTAGTCCATGACCGGACACATTGTATTTTCTTAGTAAGCGCAGACTACATTCTATACGCCCCTCTCATTAACCATAAGAAAAGTCATTAAAATCCAAAATAGGTGAGAGCAATTTCTTTAAACAAAGAGTAAAAATAGAACGGTAACAATTATAAATCGACAATAGGGGGGCACAATGCCGGCTGGGAGCGAGTCGTCAACTTTAATTATGTTTTAAAATGCTTTGTTTGTGGACTACCGCTGTGCAGGTAGGGAGGCGTTATACATATGAATGCGTTCGTAAGCGGTAATTACTGGTCTTTCTATGTTAGTCCTTTGTTGCAAGTTAATAGTTAGTTAACTTTTAATTTTCCACATTTAAAGGAAATTATGTGGGAGCTTTTCATGACTCCTATCGATCCAAACTAAAGTTTAAATTGTTCCTGCATGCTGAAACTATTAAAATGTTCTATAAATATATAAAAACTCACACATTAGTGAATTAAAAACCTAACTTTTATTTTTTTTGCAAAAAGAAAAGAAAATTAAAATCTACCCAGATATTCACAAAACAAAAAATGTCTTGAAAAATACCTCATCCTTTTCCATAAAGGACTTTCCCATGAAACATCAAAATCGGTCCTCTAGTTTTGTCTGAAAACTTACTAAACAGACAGAAAATCTCACTAAGTAGCTATGCAAGGTAATCTAGATATTCTTTGCAAAGAATTCTCCATCTAATAGTGTCCTCTCTCGTTCCACGATCTCGTATAATCTCGCCTGAATCTGGCAGCTCTTAAGACGTTGATTAAGCCTCAATAGCAGCCTTGAGACGACAAAATAACGCTGTACTAACTGACCGCGAATATGACTTGTTTTAGAAACGACTTCTTCCATAAAAATGTGATTGGGACTTGTGCAGTGTTCAGAATTGGAAATATTTATGTAAGCACGGAACGTTATGACAGGATAGTGAATTGAGATGTGAAGATGAATGACAGATGTGAAGCATAAACGAGTGACAGAGATGAATGTATGAAATACTCAAGGAGTGGAAGAGATAATGAATGTTGAAAAGTTAACTAGGGTGGAAGAAAAATGAGTGTAAAGACTTTAAATGTAAAGACGGAAAAATAAATACAATAATTAAAAAGAAATCAGCAGTTTTATTCGAGGAAAATTAGTTCTAATAGCTGGTGTAGTGTAATTAGTAGGTGTGGTAAGCCCTACAGTGAAAGCAAACCTTACGGCCCTGTTGCTGGACCCTCGACTCTAAGGTGATGACCTTAGAGTCGAGAGTCCACCCTGCTAATAGCACTAAAATTTTCTGTCTTACATGCTTTACTAACGAAAAACTAAAAACAACTATAATTTACTCTATTATATCTCTATATTATATCTCTACTATTCTATTCCGCTCCCACACAAAATCGCCTGTAATTGCATGCCACAAAAGCGACCATTCTCTACCACTTATACAATTTACATAAGTCCGATTTAACGGAGCCTTAACGAACACACTAAAACACCATCTAAGTATACAGACATAAGATTAATATTTCATTAAATTAGACAATTAACTTCACTAACAAAGGCTCCTGACTTTACCTTCCTTAAGGGCAGCAATTTTTGGACTAATGAGTTAATTTAGCTAAATTGCAATACCCGAGGTAACTTCTGTTTTATATGTGCTTAGGAGACTTTATAGGGTCTTATGAGATTGCACTCATGCTCTTAAGGGGTTAATAAATTGTGTTTTTAATTTAATGGGACTAATTAGTGGTTGCGTTAATTAATTTTTGAGTTATGATCGAGACGGTGTTTTCTTAGGCTTTATGATAGTACAGGCATGTTTTCTAAGAATTCTTTAGCCAGATAAGAAAATGATGATGAATGATGAAGATCTTTAGTCCAATTTACAACTTACGTCGCTAACCGTGGAGAAGTCATAGAATGCTTTAAGCGTAGAAAAGGGTCCTTGCTGCGACAGAATGCCTCCAGTATTTTGGAAGAATTGCGCAAAGTGTTTAGCATCTCCAATTAGTTTCATTTTAAACTCTCTTTAAAAGAAGGCACTTTCCCAAATGAATGCAAGAAAGCATTTATTGTTCCAATACATAAAAAGGGTTCGCGAATAGCGAGGGGTTGGGAAATTATAGGGAAATTCGATATTAAATACAATAGGCAAAGTATTCAATTTGTAAAATTGGTTTAAAATGCTGTCTATCCATACATACTCAGAGGCATTTTTACAAACAGCACGGTTTCTTAATGAAACGATCGATTGTATCGAATTTGGCTAGATTTTCAAATGTTGTCCTTTAAAATACAGATGGCGGTGGGTAAGTTGACGTAATCTACACGGATTTTGAAAAAGCTATTGATCGTGTCGATCGTGTCGATCGTGTCGTTCTGCTCAACAAGTTATACAGACTGGGTATACGCAGCGATGTTTTACGATGGTTACAATCATATTTAATTAAAAGATTACAAGCTGATAATAGGAGGTTACCGTTCTAACTTCATTGAAATCCCTAGTGGCGTTCCGCAGGGATCCCATTTGGGTCTCTCTTTTACAACGCATATTTACTTGACATCACTGACTCTTTTAAACACTCTGAACACTTAATGTATACGCTGACGACATTTTTTTTTAATATAAAAACTTAAAAAAAAACAACCGACTTCCAAAAAAACACTACAAAGTGAAAAATAACTTTAATTTTGGAAGTCGGTGTCGGTGGTTCCGCATTTTCGTTTTTTGACACCAATGATGTAGCACAGGATTACCTATACTGATATAACGTAAACGCACCCATTACCGCCAGTTTAAGCGGAGTTCAGATTGATATCCAAAAAATAAGCACATTCTTAATATGTGGCTTCAATAAAAATATTTTTTCAAGTACTGAAATTATCGATTTTTATAGTTATGTATAAGAACAGATAATCAAAGAATTACTTAAAACATTAAAAATTAAATAAAAGGAAAAAGGGTCATGTCCCTATTACCGACTCAAAATATCGGGTGTGTGCCTAATACCGTTTATGTGACACCTAATACCGACCACTAAATAAATGAAACCGTTAAAGTTAAATAAAAATGCTCGTGTATATTGAACTGTTTATATAAATGCTCCAACACAGTACAGAATGCTATCAACACTTAACAATTATATGTATTCTTATAATAGTATATTCTTTAACAGCGTTAAATCAATAAAAAATATCATATTTATACGAATTATGTATAACAAATTACCAAAGGCCAGCATTAATTATAACTACTATAATATATAACCAATGGGGGCATTTGGTATTATACAAGAGTAAATGGCATTATAGAATCTTAGTAAAAATGTAACATAGTCATATAAAATTACAATAACATTTATGAGGCGGTTTATCGTCCACTAGCGCCGCTAATTGAAAAAGTATCATAACTCGTAAATAGAATAAAAAATACAAAATGTGATCTATTAAAACAGTAGAAAAGGCTGAATTTGACTGTAAACCGCCTCTTAAGTTTAGTAGTCATGTCAAATCAAAAATCAAATCTTGGATTAAGATTGACAATTGAAACAAATTAATCAAATTATTCATGTGAAAAAAAAATTATAAAAAATAACATCATGTGCCTCTGAATCAAAAAGATTAACTATGATCTCAGCATTCACTACAAAATGTTATCAAAACTTAACGTTATTATATATTCTTAACAGCCTTCAATAAGTCTTAAAAAATATACTACTTAATATAATTATTTGTAACCTAAAGTGTAATATTAGTATATTATTTTACAAAATGTAATATAGAAATATAAAATTAGAATGAAATCTTAATTCTAGCAGTCATTTCAAATCAAAATCAAATATTATAATATAAAACAAATTAACAAAATTAACCTTTGGCAAAAAAAAATAAGATTAAAAAATATATTCACCTGACTCTGAATCAAATCCACAATCATATCTCGGCCGCATAATGATCTTTGCTGGACGGTTTATTTCACAATCATCTGATATATAAACGGATAGCAAATAGTAATTAAAATTACCATATGACTTCCACATATAAATGTTAGCTAAGTATTATTATAATATAATAAAGCTTATGTTATTTTAAATCTGTATGTTTATTATGGAATACTATAATGTATATTAAATAACTTTATGTTTACTTGAAAATAAATACCAAATAAAAAAACATGTAGTATGGGGTCCATCGTAAATGTACAAGTAGATCGGTAATAGGTTTTCTTAAAGGAAATCGTATAACCTATTACCGACCCAAGGGAATGTGTATGAATTGTGTAAATACATGTGATTTTTGTACATGTATATGATTTTAAGTGGTGCGGTTGCTAAAAATATTTAATAATAATGATATTTCAACTATAAAAATACACTATTTAAAAATTATACCTCCTTTATTCATCAAAATATTTACATAAGAACAAAGTTAGTGTATACGGCTACTAAAGCTCTTGAATATATGGCGTTAATAGCTCAAATATAAGTTAACATACTAAGGAACTGAGTTAGTATAGCCTCCTGCCTATTCATTTATGCATTTTAACAAAAATCATGGCACACAAAAGATACGACAAGTACTTATCAACGACATGGGTCGACAATAGGAATAAAATTGTGATTTATGTTCCTATTACCGCCTATTTTTAATATTGAATTTTAAGCAAAATAAAATAGTATCTCATTAAAATGAATCATTACTTGTGTTCCTGAAAGTATCAAAAATGCATTAAAAGAACTAGAAGTTACATTAAAATGCTTTACGATATAATCTTCTGCTAAAAAAGAAACAAGAGTACTTACGCCATCGGGAATGCCACACTATGGAAAATGCACTAAGGTCGGCGTCCACGGACGAACATAGCAATTATTATTTAAATCGTCGAGTTACGCACGCAAAAAAGAGATGAATATTTGCAATACAAATACATCTACATTTTTTTTAAAGCAACAATTTGTGTAGCTTTCATACATGACATAAAAATGATAGTTTTCTGAATGGGGCGGTAATGAGCGCGGATTTTAACGGGTCGTTATTAGGTGCGTTTACGTTAGGTAATCCTGAGCTATGCTGTTACAAATGTGATATATCGTCAATTAAATGATTGCGCCGGATTTTAACCGTTTCGTCGTTAATATGGTGTGACGACGGCTCTCGTGCCACACGTGTCTGAGTCTACCGCACCGCTACCACAGGATGCAACGGTCCGTAAGAATTACAGCTTGTCAAATATCACTCTAATCCGACGTATACCGTAGCGAATCTCATGTGTCCTCCATGCTGTATACCTCCAAACGTTTTCAATCCTGTTAAAAAAACTCTTCTTTTATCTCTCGAAATATCTCTCAATCATCTAATTTATTTAATTCAAGGAAACTTTTTCTAGTTTTCTTGACCTGTGTATATATTTAGCAACAAGGAAAAACCTTCCGTTATTTGTTCAAAGTTTTTAGGTCCTGATCATTGTGCTCTTTTAATGCTTTAAGTCTCAATGAGCGGAATATTTTCGTCCCATTTATGTTGAAACTGTTTTTAGAACATCATTTATAAAATGACTCAGCTGAATGGTTGATGATTAGTCTAGTAAAAGAAGGGCAGATATATAAAAGAGTAGGTAGTGGTTTTTATTATTGAGTAGGTTTTTTAGTTTTTTTTCTAAGTAAGAACTTTTTAATATTATTTTTGTTTATATGGGACGGACCCGTGGCAAAGTAATAACAGCCGAACGGTTCGATCGATAAGGTTGAACTACGCTTGCCACGTTTGGTCCGTGAATGGGTCTTCACCGTTACGTACTGAGACCTCTCCGTGCCTCGGAAAGCACGTTAAACCGTTGGTCCCGGCTGTCATTCGTGGATCTTTGACAGTCGTTACAGATAGTCAGAAGCCCGAAAATCTGACAACCAGTCTTACCAAGGAGTATTGTATTACCCAGTAACTGGGTTGTGGAGGTCAGATAGGCAGTCTTTCCATGTAAAATATTGGTATCCAGCTGCATCCGGTTAGACTGGAAGCCAACCCCAAAATAGTTGAGAAAAAGCTAAGCAGACAGATTTTTCATTATATGTAAGGATCATAGCAGGTGGCGTTCGTTCTGTAGTTTCTGCCTAACCCCATGGGAAGAAGGCGTGAGTTATATATGTATGTGTTACTTATTTTTTATAGACAGTTCTTTAAATAAGCGTAAATATGATTACTGTAATAATTAATAATAACATAGTATCTAATTTCTCTAATATGCCAAAAAACAAATTAATAAAATTGACAAACTGGCTGTTTCTTTATTCAAAACATTCAATGATTTTTATCAGGGAATATTTTCTTCCATGTTGGTCAAGGGGCATCCACCCTTCCTCTGCACAAACACGTCCACATTAAACCTAACACTACAAGATCTTGTACAAAAACAAGCACGCTTTCGCCTTGTAATCACTGCACCAACGAGGTGTTATTCCAAGCATGAATATTCTGTTCTATCCCATCACGCCAAGCTAAATATATTTAAGAAGCAATAAAGTGCTTGATCAAGGTTTTCCATGTTCAGCATAAAGGCATTACTGACGGGATGAAGTTTCATAAAATTCTGTGGAACAAAACTCAATCTACTCCCTCCCCCTTCATCCTTTGTGGCCCTTCCCCCCTCTCGTTCACGAAGGCTATAGATTCTGATTAAAAATTAATTAATGAACTTACGCCGCGTAAAAGGCAACATTTGATGCCTTTTGATGGCCGCCGGGAAGTTTGAGTGAAACTTAAGAAATTAAAGCGTGTAGAATTAATTAGCTGGGTATTTAATTTTGGTTTTAGACGTGTCTAGTTTCATAATTTTAATTTTAAACTTTGTCTTTATAGCGGATAAATTGGTCTTAATTTCCGGCCCGCGTTATCCCAGCAGATTAAAGCAGTGCTATTGTTTTCGGAACAAGCCCTTTATTTATATACTTATACTTTATTGTGGAACAAATATTTGTATGACCTACAAGTAGTTGTTCCGGGTCTGGCTGTTTGTGTATGTGACTTTAAATGTTTGTAAACGCACCCACAATACAGGAGAAATTCCTAGTGCGGGGCAACGTTTTTTAAAAACAAAAAAAAAAAAAAAATTGTACACAACAAAAATACAAAATAAAAAAAATACATAAAAACTACAAAATATACACTAAAGTAGATATACCGATACATACATATACAAAATAATAAATACATAGTACATACTTCACACATAAGCAACGAGAATAAAATGAAGACTGTAGATAATTGCAGTTACAAGATCACAACAACAAGTCCATGTTACTTTACGAGTATTTTAAAGACACGTAGCGACTGCGCATTTTGTAAGTATTTCCCACAAATGAACTATAACCACTCTTCGTGGGGTCTGAGTGCTCATGGTTTGTTCAACAAAATCTCCAAACGGCCGGTTGACACTTCTCGTGACCCAAGAGCTGGCTTTTACCTTTTACCTTGCCATAAAACGTGGTAATGCCACCAGTCTCTTCAGTACATTATCAGTCGAGATTGATGCGAGTAATTTTCCGACGTCATATTTTTGTTAGTCAATAGTTTTAGTTAGGTTATGTTATTATATTTTAATTGCTTGTTAGTTAATTTAGTTTAAGAAGTTTATCCAGTGTATATATTTTTATCCTCTTTAACAAATAATTACACCCTCCACCCTCTATTATTGCTATCTGTGGAGGCTTGTAAGTGGCTTCTCGTGAATCACCTTATTTTTATTGTTCATTCTTCTTAATACAAAATAATAACAACAAACAACAAAAGTTAGCTGTAAGCCACCCAAACACAATAAAACCTTCTTCTAATTCTTCGCCAAAACAAATAAATCTTCTAACACATGCACATCATAAATAATTCTCCCACTATCCTGTACAAAAACTCCAGCTCGGTTGCAACGATATGCTTAATGCATGAACCCCTAACCCCGGCTTGACGTAACTTCAATAAACTCTGATTAAAATTTAATCAACCGTGTAACTTCGCCGGCAAGCGTTTTTGCTAACAAGCGAACGATGCAATCTTTGACTTGTTCAAACATTGTTACTTGTAGCTACATAAATTATCCCCGAATATTTTTATGCGAGCATTAAAGTATTAAATGCAAATCGTTGGGTTAATATTGCTTGAAAGGGTTGGGGATAATTCGGTTAAGGAAAATAAGAGAAGATGCAAACTTTGCGCATTTTTAAACGTTATAGTTGGACTTATCTAAATTAATATTTCCAAAAATCCGGATGCAAATTGAAAGTTAGTTGAAGATTATGTTCGCAGCGGTAACTGCAATGATTTACAAGTTGTATGTCGTGGGGTTGAATCCAAGCAAGCACTTTTTGTATATTATTTCAGCACCACTGCTCTCAAAACGGTGAAGGAAAACTTCGTTAGGAAACCGGCATGTCCTAGAATAAAAATAAAATCGAGGACATGTGACATCCATCAACCCGCACTGAACCCGCGTGGTGGATTTCAGCCATACTCTCTCTCACAGAAAGAGGAGGCCTGTGTTCCAGTAGTGGAACATTATAAGCTGATTATGTTGCTATACTTAGTTTCATGGGGCTAACGTTAGTCCTTTGACCTCATACAGTCGATAGACGATTTAGGTTTGTAAATAAGAACCATATTTTCGTTGATAATAAAGAAGAGAGCGTTTTTAATCCAAAACATATACAACGTGTAACGTTAAATGCGCAAAACCTGAAAATAGTTTGATCAGAATAACGAGCGGAATTAATTGAACCACTTTTTAATATAGGTTACATTTTTCAAAAAATATTAATTAAAAACGTTGCCGTGTCTATTTATTAATAGGTCAAGCAAGCCAATGTCAGCGCGGCGCAGCGGCCCGGTGACGACTCCTCCCTCGATAAAGCGTCGTCGCAGACGCAAGAAACGATCAGAATGGCCAGTAAAACTAAAACAGCACATAAAACCTTTACAATTTTTTTAATGACTTATTTTGTCTCTGAAATAGGTCCATTGAATTAAAAATCAGTTGGGGTATCTGAGGTTTTGCGCATTTAACGTTACACGTTGTATACCTACGTGAATAATTGAGTTTAATATTATTTATTAATACTTAATATATATTTTTATTATTAGATATTTTTTTTTATTAATAGTATTTTAGCCAATCATAAAACTCCAAGAAATAATACCAAAGCTCAACCATTTTTGCCACATTTTACTACCCAAACGGTACCAATAAGATAACAGAGGACTCCAACTTTCGCGTTACGTCTTCCGTACCTCATAAATTAGCTCCAGGAAGGGTCTCGTCTCAGGTCACTACACATCCAAGGTAAAAATATATAATTTATATAGGCTGGTCCTTATGTACAAAGTGGTCCTATAGACGGTCCGAAAGAGCTTAATGATCCTTAAACGGTTCGACTGTGCGAGACGCATCGGGACGAATCGGGAAGACTCGAGGGTGCTGTTATGACGGGTTGAGGATAATATATTATGCGTAAACTTTGGAGTTAAGAAATTTTTCTACAATATTAGAGTAGAGAACATGACGTGATCTTAGAAATATAAACATAAATATTTACAAAGAAGTGGGGGAAGTATAGGGGAAGGGAATATTAAGGTACAAAGAAGATTCTGGATCTCATGCTATTCATTTTGTTCGAGTTATATAGAAGAAAATAATATGTAAACATGTTTTATATCCCATCTAAAGAGATTGCCCATTCCCTGTCCCATGAATCACATATGATTCATGTTCATTGTTTAACTATTGTGTCTACTTTGTGGACAGGGAACCTGTTAATATCGTCACTCAAACTATAATAAAGAGATCTCTAGTTAAAACCTTCGCTGAAATGTTTAGGCATTCTCAGTGTATAATATCTTTCACAAACTTGACGGTCTTTAAAACTTTTAATAAAGTTACCAGCTTAAGTAGTACTCAGATTACATCGTCGTAAAGTCAAGTTTGGGTAATTCATGAGTTCAGACCTCTTTGAAGTAACAAAGCGTGTGTGAAATTGGTAAGGAGGTCCTGATACGACTTATGATTTTGCTCTTCGTCGTAATAATTTCCTCTTTTCGACTTTTTGTGGTAACTTTTGGATTCCTTATCTAAGTATATTACAAATTTTAATAACTAACAGCGCCCCGCAGTTTCACACGCATTAGTGTTTTCTCATAGGAAAATCGGGATAAATAGTATCCTATGTGTTATTCTGATGTCTAAGCTATATTACTGTAAAATTTCATCAAAATTCGTTGTGTGGTCTTTGCGTGAAAGAGTAACATATGTACATCCATCCATCCATCCATCCCCACAAACTTTCGTGATTGTAAGATAATCATAATTTGTACAAGATTAGATTGGACGGTGACCCCCAAAACTAGGCATTTGCTTGTATCTTGAGGGTCAGAATTGCGACATTTTCATATGTACATATAATGGAATGTCCAGTTATCGGTATAACTGGACTTTCCATTATCATTGTGAGGTACTCGTATGAGGGTGTGTTCGTGTAGGTGGAGGTGTGTGAGGGTGTGTGCAGTTAAAATGGTATATGAACAGGCAATATGACTGTGTTATGAAGTACTGTGCGTTTGTAATTGTGACTGTTTACTGTAGTATTTTTTCGGTGTGTTCATAGTCTAGTGATTAGAGCCAATTTTTTGTTTTATATTTTAAATGAGTCTGTGTGAGACTGTTTATTTCCAATAACTTATTTACTTTATTGTAGATAAATGTTGCTAAGTACACATGTTGCTGTCCGGCTGAGGATGAGTTGAATTTCACTGACGGACAAAGGTTGGTTTAACTGCGCTTATCTGTGGCATGGATGTTGTAGGGACTTATGCGATGTTATTTTATAAGGAAATTGATTAGGTATAGCTGTCTTACTGTTAGCACTTTACAAGTTTTTTATCTAAGGTCGATTCCGTAAAAATCTCACCGTGAAATCATAAGTGAAGTGAGGACTTAATGGTGTTAATCCCTAGCGTTAGGGAATGACAGAGCTCACTTCCCGCTCAGTTCACCTAAGTTCTCACGGTGAGATTTTTACAGAATAGCACTGCAGTACGGCTTAAAGGTCATGACACGTCACTTATGCTGATCTAGAGTTTGGACTCTAGGTCAGCGTTGTAATCCTTCGGGATTACAACGCTGACCTATATTATTTTTGCATCGATTGCATTATTTGTCATTATTAGCTCACTGGGGGACACTTGGACATGGTGATTCTTACGACTACATCTAACGAGACTATTTAAATCCTGAAACCCGTTAGTTACAGGATTTAAAGAGATTTTAAAGCTAAGTACAATAGCAGAAATAACCACGAATAATTATTAATCTTGACTTTTCAGCTATTGTACTTAGCTCTGCCAAAATAATGAGGAAAACAGCTAAAGCTTACACGAAAATAATCCTTTTAATGTGCCCAAATCAAAATTAATTGGCTAACAATTAATTATGATTGTTAGCAAGCAAGCATTTGCTTGCTAACAATAATACGGCATCGGAAACAATTTCCATGATTAACATCTTTCCACTTGACCAACAAACCGAACTTAATACGTGGTGGCGAACATATAAAATATTGTAATAGCATTATAAATAATACCGCTATGAGAAAACACGGAATTTTACAGCCGGTCGATTCCGTAAAAATCTCACCGTGAAAACTTGCGTGGAGTGAGCTGTCAGTGTCATCCCACTGATGCTAGGGACTGACCAAGCAAACATTTACAATCTTAATCGAGATTATAATACTATTTTCTATACTAATTTTTTTTTATCATTTTATATAATTTCAAAGCTAGTATTTCAGTTGTCAAAACATCACTATTTTGTGGGGTTTTAAAATAAATAGTCAAATAGAAATTCAGTCAGAATCTCGATGTGGTTTTTTTTTTCTAGGCTAGTCCTTAAATAGCCTGAGGTGCGAGCGCGTCACGTACGAACAATAATTAAAATAAAACATTCACAGCTACTAGACAGATGAAAATACGCAACGACATTGTTTTTAAAGTGAAACTTTTATTACATCGTCTCAAACTTTTTCATCTGTGTGTTGCATGTCGCGTGACGGTCGGCCGCGGAGTAGGGATAAAGTGAAAGGCGCTCGTCAGAGCAGCCGAGGCCAATATGGCGGCGAATATAATAATTATAATATTATAATATAATAATTTCAATCTTTTTTTCATTAAAAGTTTCACTTTTGCCGTGGTTTCATAAAAAACATACAATCCTATTTTTTATTATTAAAATCTTGATTATGATTGTAAATGTATGCTTGGTCAATCTCTAGTGTCAAGTGAGATGACACTGACAGCTCACTGAAAAAAATGAAAAATGTTTATTCGTCTCAAAACAGTTACATGGATTATAAATGAGACAACCCCAGTAAGTAATAGATAATACTTGTGTTGGGGCTATCTCGCAAACTCACTCCATCACTCACCACTCACGTCACTCACGTCACTCCATGCTCACTTCCCCTAACTTTTCACGGAGAGATGGTTACAGAATCGCACTGCAGAAAACTAAGTGAAATTAATTTTAGCGTGCTCGACAAAGTTTGTGCACGGAAAAGTAATCTTTAAACTTAATTGTTTTATGTTTAGGTGCACAGAGGTTGGAAAAAAATCTGTAGTTTTCTAGACTGTAATAATGGGGCTCATGGTTACATAATAGCCGCTCCAATCCATCAATGTACGACGTAAGTTTCTGGATAGTTGATCATTCCGCAAGAGGTTCTTGCCTAAACTAGAAATCAAATCATTATGAATCTGATTCATTTGTTATTTTGTATTCTTGGATATTCATTTGATTTTCGACGTCTTATAGGATACTTATAAAATATTTGAATATTTAAACTTTTACAGCGCCCATGGTAAACCTTGAAAGAAAAAAAAATTGTAACCTTTTCTAGCTTTAAAAAAATATATTTTGAAACGTGTTTTCTATTTGTATCAATCTTAGTTTTTCGGGTTCCATACCCAAAGGGTAAAAAGGAACTCTATTCCTCCCGCTCCGCTGTCCGTCCGTCCCTCCGTCTGTCACCAGGCTGTATCTCATGAACCGTTATCACGGTTAGACAGTTGAAATTTTCACAGATGATGTATTTCTGTTGCCGCTATAACAACAAATACTAAAAAACAGAATAAAATAAATATTTAAAAATGAAAAAAAAAATCATGTCTGTTGTATGGGAGCCCCATACAACAGACATGATTTTTGTGTCATTTTTATCCTTTCCTTCGTGCGCGAATCTGACTCGCGCTTGGCCGGTTTTTATTACCAGCACCCTAATTACGTAACCCACTATCAATCACAATTAAAATAATGCTGAAGCATCACCTTTATACTTACCTTTTTTTCTGTTCTGTTTTTTCTTGTCTGTTTATATATGTGTGTACATAAATTGTAATATAAATAAATAAGGATATTACTAATCCATTGCTTCATATATGATCGAAAATATTACCTGCTTAACAACGTAAATAATAAATGATGTTGAACTGTCAAAATGAAAGCTACTGTTAGTAAGTACTATTTGTTCTGTGTGTTAGTGTATTACGCAATTATCCCGCTGATCACGAAAACTTATAAAACATTAGGTAAACACAATATTTATAATTCTCATTGTTCGTCTTATTTCTTTTTAGTATATTCGTGTTTTTATGTACATTTATATGTAATTAGGTATATATATGTAAGTATTATATTTATAGTTTTAATAGGTATACGCGTATATTTAAAAATATTTATTCCTCAATTTTCATGATTGCACCAACCAATGCTTGTCTCTGCATCACCCAGAGGTTGACTCGTAGAAAATACCTATGGCATCGAGTCCACCTCTTTACATTTGTGGGCTTAAAGTATTAAATAAATAAATATAATGCCGTCTGATAACAAACATATTAAGTACCTGCAATTCTCACCTTTACAAGTACAACCTAAGCCATACATTCAAGAAGCCACGCGTCGCTGACCGGTATCTAATTCAAACTTTCTCAAACTCCTCGCTATGTTAATAAACAAAGTCGGGCAACTGTTGCAGTGGACTCAGGGTTGCCAGCTTCAACTTTCCAGTATTACCTGCGTCTAGATTTGCTTCTAAAATTGGTTTTCCTAGAAAGGAAACTCGTTCCTCTTTGGTCTGCAAGTGTTCGATGTGGAATAGTGTTTCCTGGAAGGTAGACTCATTACCATCGTAGTCATAATGATGGTGCTGTAAAAGGGTTTTATGAATGAAAACTTCAGAAAATTTCGTATACATGGCTTTACTTCTTTTAAATTCCTCATGTAATCTTCAGCAGATAGCGTGTTGTCACTTATCAGTAAAAAGCTGTTACTCTCCTGGAAATGAACTAATATAAAATAAAAACAAAATGGCGTTAAAACAAAAAGTACTAAAGATACGTATTAGTACTTAGGTATGTTAGCATTTCAAGGTAAAAATAAGAAAATAAAATCTAGAACCTGCCGAATGAAAAGAACTTAATTTACAATTGTTTATTTAACCGCCTCACCTGAAAACCCTGACCACAAACGCGGTAACAAACGGGGAGTCCAGTTCGTTATCTATACAACAAGTTGTCTCTCGTTTCCTATTTCAAGTTGGATAACACAACAGATTTCTGCTGCGGTTTGCTTTTAAATAAAGGCTCCAATCCACAGCAGCCCACGGCTAAGCCACGCTCATGTGATTAGCTTCGCTTCGTATGAAAGTGTGGGTGAAATCGTAAACTGTAACTCACGGCCACGCTACGCTCGGATGCGTGGCTAGCAAACAAATGAACCGTGCAGCTAATGTGGTTAACCTTTACAGACGGTCGATTCTGTAAAAATCTCACCGTGAAATCATAATCAAAAAAAAAAAAAACTTAAAAATAAACTTATCAAATAAATAAATAATTAAACTTATTATTATTATAAGTGACGTGAGTTTGAAGTGAGCAGTGTCAATAGTGTTAATCCCTAATGACAGCTCACTTCCCGCTCACTATACCTAAGTTCTCACGGTGAGATTTTTACAGAATAGCACTGCAGTATTTTTATCTCACGAAACGACGCGCGCTTTACTTGTGGATAAAAAAAATAAAGTCCTCTAAACCGTATTTCGGCCGCGGCGGCCAATCTCAACGGAGACTAGTCTTTGGTGCGGGAGATACTATAGTGCACAAGTGTGCGCGCAGACACAGGTGCACTCCCTCTTCCCTCACTCTCATAGTCCGATGGGACAGCCTGATTTGTGGATTCCAAGTGTACAAACATACTGTGAATGTGTTCGTGGAGACGGGTAGCGTCAATAGATAACACACACACGCACACACAAACACTTCTGACTTCGCCATTGCCTCGGACGGTACCGGGGGGAGTTCCTGCGCTTTCACACATATTTATTTATTTATTTATTCCTTTATTTCAGGCAACTAAGGCCCATGTAAAGAAACAATACATGCTAGTACAAACATACTTATAAACGAATACATACAAAATTTTCACAAATACAATACTATAATAATATAACTTAAAAATACTATAAATAAATACAACATTACACAGCTTATACTACTGCACACGAAGTGTCGGCGTCGTGTTTCGCTGACTGGTGTCATGTAGCCAGCCACGAAACCGGCGATACACAACACCCTTCGGCCAGAACTCTTCCTTGAGGAACTTCTCGAGATGATGTGTCGGAACACGCACCACGAACGACTTGAAGTTCGTGTTGTGACGCGGCTCCAACTTCTCGACGCTCAAAGTCCAGTTGGTCTTCACACGCAGGTACTCCACAATCTCCTCAACCTTCGTGGAGCGGTGCAGCCTGGACACGTACAGCAGCGTCGTCGGGATTGCTAGACGCAGCAGCATGTTAGGGCCTGCCGGCGCGGTGCCGCACTGGTTCCGACAAGGAGGCTTCTTCTTCTTCTTCGTCTTCTCCTCCACCTTGATGAAACCATCCTCGTCACTCGTGTCCTTCCCTGGACCCTGCCTTACCAAAACCTTCTTGGTTTTAGACCGGCTTCGTTTACCCCCTTTTGATTTTTCCGCTTGTTTTACCTGCGAGTTTTGCGATTGCGACTCAGCAGGCTTATTAGCGGCGGCTATTGCTGCGTAGGCTCGTTTGGGGGTCGACAATTCTACACAAATCACACACACAATTACACACATACACACACACAACAATTACACATCACAATTTACAGCGTGTTTCACTCGCACACTTGGCAACAAGTAAAGAGCGCGCCGCTTCGTGAGATAAAATAGTACATTACGATACATGTGCATTACAAATTACAATACTAAACGCTGTGCATTGATAGACTACTAACGTTACACGTATCATAAACTATTTGATAACTTCTGTAACCGAAACCCGCACTTAAGTCACGCTTTTCTGTGTAAAAATTTACTACATAACTCACAGAAAAGGGTGACTTAAGTGCTGGGCTATGTCACACAGTGCTATAAATACTACAGTTGTGGACGGTTGACTTAACTGTATAACGTTGCTCATAGAGTAGAAAGCAGTCAGAATAACGTGGCGTTAAAATTATTTACCTGTAACTAACAGTTCGTGAAATAGCAGAATTGTAACGGACTTGTTTTGTTACTCAATTAGTGCATACAATTTTTACATACAGCCGTGATACACTACATATTGTAGAAGTGTTTTTTAATCTAGATGTTACAAATCCCCAGTTTTAAATCTTGCATCTGGCTAATTTGAAAATTTTCATCGTGTTTTTTTTTCAGTGTTGTTAGAGGTATTTTCATTTTTCAATGCTTGCAGATACACAATTTGCAGATACATACAGCGATTGCAACGACGATAACTTATAACACAATAATAATAATAATATTTTTTTTTTTATGTTTATATAAACATATTTAAAAATATAGATAATAAGTGTATAGAAATGAAATAAAGGAAATAATAAATAATAATGAGAATCTTTATTATGATACACACAAGATTCATGATACACAAGAGCATAATATACAAGATAACATGGTATATCTCCATAAATCTACACAGTTCATGTAACACTGTCTCCTAAACTAGGTAGTCCTGTATTTTAGGAGACAGAACAATAGTGATACATACGTGCACCACATTTACAGAAATAATTATGACCCAGGAGAAGGACCTAAAGACAGGATTGGTCCACAATAGCTCAAGAGAGAGAGGAGTGGAAAGGAAAAACACCGGTCAAGTGTGAGTCGGACTCGCGCACCGAGGGTCCCGTACAAATTTGTAGGTATATAACTATAAATTTGTAGGTATATAATATTTGTCTCTCCTTCCCTTTTCAATCCAACCAAAGGTTGTCTTTAAAAGATCGCTCTTAGCGATAAGACCGCCCATTGTGTCACCCTTTGTAAAATTTCTATATTTATGTCTGTAATCTATATGGTGTACATAATAAAGAGTATTCTATTCTATTCTATTCTATAAATATACAGTTTTTGGAGTTTTCCTTTAATTATACTACATGACATTGCTTCTTGCCAAATTTCATGATTCAACGGGAAATACCCTATAAATATTGATTCCCTTGAGAGTGTCAAAATATACGTTTTTTTTTGGCATAAACGGCCGTATCTTTTTTTTACGTAAACTTAGAAGTTTGATTTTTTCACTACTTCAAGGGACTGTAGACTTGATTATATTTTATGGTTTTAATTTCAACTCGATACCTTTACGCGTTCCCGAGATAAAGGGTCTTGACAGACAGACAGACGGACAACAAAGTGATCCTATAAAGAAAAGAAAGAAAAAAGAAAAAACGTTTATTCTCCACAAACAAAATGCACGTTACAAATAAAAAATAAAATAATAATAAAAAAAGACATAAAATATACAACGTTGTCAAAAGCCTCCTACTCAAGCGCTTGGTGTCAGGGCCAGGGACCAAAGACAACACACATTAACCGACATTTGATAATACATACATTAATCAAGATGCGCCCGCGACATTACAAACAGACACTTCCATTTAATTTATTTGTATAGGTTGTTATCCATACTCAGCATCACTACGTGTAAAACAATTTAGCTCAAAATTGAACAGAAATCTCGACACCGATATTGGAAACAAAATTGTCCCGACCAGAACAGTCTGCGAAACACGTAGTCACTATCACACCGTCACGCTGGCCACCTCTGTAATTGGCAGGTCGGGATGACCCGATTACAGTAGGTGACGAGAATCCCAGCTTACCAGCGACGATCGGAATTTCATTAACCAGTGACGAATTTTAGTACGTTTCGGTCAATTCTCGTTGGTACCGAGATGTGTTGATTTCTGGTCATCGATTTCGGGGGATTAATTAACTGTGGTTTGAATTTTGAACGTTTACGATTGTTGATATTTGAGGTGGTTTACTCTATTTACAACCTACTTTCAGCGAGTCTCGGATCCTATCTTACCTTCTTAACTGGCTGTTTTGCGTTGATATGACGCATTTTCTCCCAATTTGTTCTTTTTCTGTTTGTGTTCTTTCCTTCCTTCTTCGGCGCTGTTCCTACTTATAGATGGAGACGGCGTAGTATGTCTTTTACTTTCATCATCATCTGCCTAGCCTTTTCCCAACTATGTTGGGGTCAGCTTCCAGTCTAACCGGATGCAGCTGAATACCAGTATTTTGCATGGAGCGACTGCCTATGTGACCTCCACAACCCAGTTACTGGGTAATACGATACCCCTTGGTAAGACTGTATGTGGTGTGTGTGTGTGGTATGTCTTTTACTTTCTATCTATAAATTAATCCTACTCTACTTCTATATCAGACGTCATCAAAAAAAAAAAAAACTTCCCTCCTTGTCGTTTCATCTTCCAAAATTTCTTGATATTGCTTGATCTTTTCTTGCAGCAAAAACTAATCCATACCAATATTTCAAAGAGGTAAAATTTGTTTGTTTGTGTGTAGGGGGTTGTAGCGGTATCTACAACGCCACATGCGAACAACGCGTCATACTGACGTCACGCAAAATCCTGCATCTCGCAAGCAGAGTTTACCGCGCAACTAGCATCGTATACAACGGCCCGACATGAATCATTGGGCAGTTGCCCGCCAGACACGACACCTGTCTGGTCGGGGAATCCTCCCTTTTCTATGGAGGATGAGTGAAATTTACACACTGTTCCTCTTACGTCTAAAGGGCTCTGGAACTCCCAGTCGGATTTGAAAAAATCGTTTTGTATTTGATAGCCCGATTCTTGAGGAAGGCTATCGGCTATGGACGGGCCTGTTGGTCTAGTGGTCAGTGGCCCTGCCTGCTATGCGCAAGGTCGTGGGTTCGATCCCACCTAGGACAAATGTTTTGTGTGATGAGCACGATCATTTGTTCTTTGTCTGGGTTTAATTTATCTATAATATGTATGTATTTAGAATTATATATGAATGTTTAGCAGTTGTCTAGTACTCATAGCACAAGCTCTGCTTAGTTTGGGACTAGATGGCGCTGTGTGAATGTTGTGGATTATTATTATTATTATTATAATATTATTTAAAATCGCGCTATGACCTTTGGGAGTCGAGCGAAACGGAAAAAAGTCGGAAAGAACGCCAAGCGAAAAAGAAGCGACAAATCCTTTTCTGTCCAGGCCACTCGTTTATGGAACGCATTGCCAGTTCAAATAAAACGCGCGCAATCGTAAGGTGTATTTATTTAAAAGACTCGTGAAGGAACATTACTTGTTGCTGTGAACTTGTTTCCGTAGCTACAATAATCTGTAGTCGTTTATTTTCATAGTATAAATATGTTTAATTAGTATGTATTTATTTATGTATTTATTATACAGCACAATGACAACCCCACTTTTTTATATCCACGCAATCACTGTCCATTCCAAGGTTGCCGGGAAGAAATCGCTGGAAGAGATCGCAGAAAGCGATAAGGCCGCCCATTGTATGTTTTGTAGTAAGAGTTGTATTTTTTTTTGTTATGTATTTTCTGGTGTGCAATAAAGTATATATGTATAAATAAATAAATAAATAGTGCGGGCAGATGATGCGATGCGATGGGGTCGCGGTCGGGAAGAAATTCCACTCGGGCTAAGTCGCGGTCAGAAGCTAGTTTAGAATAAAAAGTAATTCTGCTTCAAATTAAATTACATAAACATTCAACTAGCTCATACGACTTTCATGTTACACAAAAGTACTATTACTATATTCCTCATAACCTCAAGGAGCTGCAGGTTTTCCGGGCAGTCGGCTAAACAGAGTAAGTTTATAGCTCAATTCCGTGACATGGCGGCCATTTTAATTTTGTACAGCCAACGTAACAAAGTTGTTTTAGGTCTTCAACGTTTACAAGGAAAATACTTGAAGCTTGTATTTCATCAGGTGTCCCTTTTTGTTTGACTGTTAACGTTTTATACATCTATTGTAATGTTAGGTTTATTTTATATCGTCAATTCTGTTACAATTCAATTTAGGTCTTTATGTAGCTTTTATTATTTTTGGATCCTGAAATTCGGTAAAGGATAAGTAGCTACTGGTAGATATTAAACCGGTTTTGGGGAAAATAAATTGGTTTCAGTATGTTTTTTTGAAGTGACGTGTATTACGTGTTCTACCCGACCTAATGAAATGTCGCACACATGTTTTGCAAACTAATGGCATCCATTCATACAGGGTGGCGATTTAGTCACCTGCATCCGTTATGGCGGTGATTCTATATGACATTTTAACCCGGCGTGCTTAAGGTAAAAATTTGTAACATGGAGCATAAGGTGGGTGTGACAAACCCATATGATAAATTAGACTTTTTTACGGTTTAATATTGATTTTATATAAAATTTTAAATACATACATAATAAAAAATGTATATGTCACAAATTATCGAGCGATTTATTAGGGTCTGGGTGTATTATACGAAACTCTTATCCGATTCGTTAAATTTGTATTTTTCATCAAATTCCTATACAACAGGAGACATATTATTTCAATGCATGTATGAAATGTTTATGTTTTACAATACGGGTATGAGTATTTTTTAGGGTACAATAATGAACACGATCAGCAGTGCAATTCTGAAACCATCTCAACGTGAAAACTTAGGTGAAGTGAGCGTGGAGTGAGCTGTCAGTGTCATCCCACCTGATACTAGGGATTGACCAAGAATACATTTACAATCATAATCGAGATTTAAATAATATTTGTTATGCTAATTGATAATTTTATATTATTTCAGAGCTAGTATTTTAACTGTCAAAACATTACTATTTTGTGTTTTTTGGTTTTAATCTAGGAAAAAAACGAAAAAAAAAATTGGTACTTATTCTAAGTTTCTGTTTTGCTATTTTATTTTAAAACCCCACAAAATAGTAATGTTTTGACAACTAAAATAATAGTTCTAAAATTATATAAAATGATAAATAAAATTAGCATAAAAAAATATTACTAAAGTCTCGATTATGATTGTAAATGTTTGCTCAGTCAATCCCTAGCATCAGTGGGATGACACTGACAGCTCACGCTCACTCCACACAAGTTCTCACGGTGAGATTTTTACAGAATCGACATGCTAGTATTTCAAAAATAGGTAAGATGGCTGTCACTCAATGCAAACTCACTTTATTTAACATAGGCATGACTCGGCATTGTTTGACCTAGTACCTAAACCGAAATTCGGTACTTCACTGATTCAGACCGACCGAGGTTGAAGTTCGTAGCACTGAATGCTTGAGGCTCGATAGTGTCATGCAAATGGTCACATTACTTCAAGAAACGGTGCTATTGTATCTACAATTACGACGTTTTATCGGTATTGTGTATGCAATAGCTTTCAGGCCTAGTGTGTCAAGTGTTGATAGATACACTAGTCATAAATACGTTATTTTAACATTGAGAATTAATCATTGTGAAGGACACAAAAAAAGGACTGATGGCCCAGTAGAGCAGTGGTGGCCTACGAGCGCAGTGGCTTTGTGGTATCGGCCCCGACTTACGAGGTGTCGTGAATTCGAACCCAGGCAGGCACTTTACTTTGTGTATTTAATTACATCACTACTGCTATCGTATTGGTGAAGGAAAACATCGAAACCGGCATGTACTATTGGGTGTACCGCAAAAATTCTGTCGGTTTTGGTAAATAAAACTCGTGGTTAGTTCTTAAGGCTATTATTAGTTATATTTTAATCAATTACATATTGTCTCTGATTTTCTACTACCCGTTCAGATACACACTGGAGTCCAAAAACGCTACACAAATTTCTACAGGCTGTAGCAGCGTTATTTCCCTTCTGGAACTCATAAAGTATACAATGCCTCAAATGAACTTTATCGTTGGCACTCATTTTGACACTGCGGCTACTCAGAAGTGAATGACAAATTATTGCGCAATACGTGTATTTATAGTCCGTAACCCAGAAATTATGACGCAATATTATTCAATACTTTTAACGTATTGGTTTAGAGAAAAACACGAAAAATTTCTATGTACTACCAAAACCGACAGAACTTTCCGGTACCTACACCCAATAAAATAAAAAATTCGAAGATATGAGACCTTCACCAACCCGCACTGGGCTCGCATAGTGGATTATGGCCCACTCCTTCTCACAGAGAGGAGGTCTGTGTCCCAGCAGTGGTAACGTTAATAGGCTGATTATGCAGATACCATGAAAACAAAAATCTTATGTCAAAAAAAAATTGAGACGAACAAAACTGTCGGTATCACTCAACTTCAAAACAAAACATTAATTTTGTTCGGCAGTATCCGTATTCCGAGCGGCTTAGCGCGAATGATACAATAATCCTTTAATCGTCAGTGGATGAGAGAAATACGACTTTGAGTAATACTCCATTAACTACTTCTTCCTTCCACTGTTCAGAAAATAAGGAACAAAACAATTTTGGCTGTAATTGCATCGGATTTGTTCGAAATCCTGACGCGTTTGTTAAATGTTTGATAAATATTTTTGATTGAGAATCAGTAAAATTTTGTAACGGCCCTATTTTTTTTTTGTTTGCTTAAAAAAAACTGGTAACATCCTTTAAATACATTCAACATTAAAAATGTGTCCTCTCAAGAACGTAAATAACGCAATGAATGTTGTTGAACTGTCGAAATGAAAGCCATTGCTGATTTTTATTTTAAACAAAGTTATTGAGTCCATGAAAAAACATAATTATAAGCTTAAAATTTCATAGTCTCAATAAGCTTATTGAGCCCATGAAATATGCAACAACCAATTAAGTACGTCCACAAAAGATAAAAACAAAAGTTATCATCACTAATTTCGTTTCCCCAAATACGTAACGGTTCATGTGTCACTCCCACCGACTAAGCTCTTTGTTTTGCCGCGCAAACAAAACTAGCAATATCAACATCCAGTTGATAAGACAATTGAGGTATCGGCGAGTTCCGACCGCCACATATTGCCCCCATTTGTCGGCACTCTGTCGAGTAACGCTCGAATGCCCTTTGATTGCTCGCTGTCTTCTTAGGGAACGTCTTTTGTTTCGTTCATTGTTTTTTCGGACTAATGTTTATCGGATGCTTGGAGTATCTCTTTCAGTTTTGTGTAAAGGTGATTATTTGTGGTGTTTCGATGTGGAAGATACGTAGGGTAGGTAATCTTGGATTGTATTTTGTATAAGTATTAGGTATTTTGATTGTCTGCATAATTTGTGTCTGGGAAATAGTTATAGCTGTAATAACTATTTAACTTAATTTTGAATTAAGTACCTACATATTTAGTAAATTAGCACCTTTGACTAACAAGGTACAGTAAAATAGCTTTTAAATAATATGAACTACATTACTTATAATCTTTACTAATGTAACAAATAAAGCTGAAGAGTTTGTTTCTTATTTTTTGTTTGAACGCGCTAATCTCTGGACTACCAGTCAGATTTAATTTTTTTTTTTCTGTTTTACACTCCAATTCTTGAGGGACACCCCAATTCTAGCCAATTTAACATCACGCTATGTCGCGGAGCCGAGCAAAAAGAAGAAAAGTCAGAAATAATTCTAAGTGAAAACGAAGTAATAGCGAGAGATACTCGTACGATACGTCGCGTAGGGTCGGAGGCCGAGGAAGTTATATACTCGTACTCGTAAAAATATGGCTGTTATTTTAATGTATTGTGTATCTTGCGACTTCCACGAGAACGAAATCGTGGCAGAAGCTAGTCCTTAATAAATATAGGATGTTAATTTGGAACGCATCATAATTATTAAAAAAAAACTAATAGAGTATGAACGCAGCGATGAGTGAATGAGAATTTGTGGGAAGGAATAAGAAAAGCAAAAAAAGATGGCGAGCGAGCTATTATGATATTAACGTTTGCTTATTGCAAGAAGTTTAAAAAGATACTTAAAGAAGTTTCCAAGAATTGAAGTTTGTTTCGGTCATCCAAACACACCCCCTACATAAATCGGATGCGGTTCGGTTTAAACAAATGATTTTATGCGGTGATGGATTAACCTAGCCAGTTACAAAATGCAGTATTTAATTAACATTTTCAACTAAACAATACAAGATCAAGTTACTTCATTACCTTAAGTACTACACCACTCTTTTTCTTCGACTTTCTCTCCACAACAATATGAGAAAACTTTCAAAGTGCGGCGGCGAAGTAAATTCATAACAAAATTCGGTGACAACAAGCCTAGTCATTGTTTGGCAAAAACTTTGGAAAACTTGCGAAGTTTCATCTTATATCTAGTTATAGTTCTAGCAGTTTTATTGAGGAGGGTTTGATATTAAGTTTTTGTTATTTTTAGGGCTGATTTCTTCCAATGCCAGATAATTTTATCCGAGGAATAATTTGTAATTTTTGACAGTTCTTCCATACAGAATCTGTCAGACGTCAAATTTTGTTTCCACAAATAATAATTTCTGTCGATCGTAAAATCAGCCCTTGGTGACATTTGTGCTGTTTGCGAGAACGTATAGTTCGTTAATTAAATGGTTGAGTTTTTAAGAAGTTGAAGAAAGGGGCTTGGGGCTAAATAATAACAGCTCCCGTGCAGCAATAAAAAAATCAAAATTAAAAGTCATTTATTCAAACTAGGCTGAGAATCAGCACTAATCATTACATACCAAGACCCCTCCGTGCCTCGGGAAGCACGTTAAGCTCCCTGTCCCGGCTATCATTCGTACATCTTTGACAGTCGTTACGGCTCGTCAGAAGCCCGAAAGTCTGACAACTAGTATTACCAAGGGTTATCGTATTACCCAGTAACTGGGTTTTGGAGGTCAGATAGGCAGTCGCTCCATGTAAAAGACTGGTATTCAGCTGGTTTCAGCTGCTGGTTAGACTGGAAGCCGACTGCAACATAGTTGGGAAAAGGCTACGCAAATGAAAATATGGCAGAGCTCTTTTTTTTTTTAAATAACCGACGAAAAATTTCAACTCAGAGGGGTTTAGAATCATGTAATGAAATCATGGTAACAAGTTGTGCTTAGGTGTTCCTGCCACCCTGTAGATATTGTAGATTTTTTTCATTATTTATAAAAACTGAGTGGTTTTAAATACAAAACTCGATAGTTTTGGAATTCATAAAAAAACCAACCGAGTTATAAATAAAAGGCCACAATTAGTTTTAAACTGTAGGTAAATGAAACCATTCTCAATTATATCAAAAAAAGAAAGGTGCTAATTTGAAAATTACAATTCAAACAATTATATTGAACATTTCTGTAGACCGAAGTAAATTGTAAGAAAATTAAAAATGATCACGTTTTTCTTTTACTGACTAAAACAGTTCTATTCCAGCGGGGTAATTGCGTAAGACACTAACAGTAGGAATGATTTCATTTTGACAGTTTTCAGACAAAATTTTTCGAACATAAAAAGCAATATAAAAAGCAATGGATTACCAATATCCTTCAAAAGGATTCAGATTGTGATTCATAATGTGTTTCGCAAATTAGGGTGCTGGACTAAATTAGCTATTGAATTATTAAACAAGGAGGAACAATATTAGCTTTTGTAATCCCGATTATTGTTATGACTATATAGCTGTTTTAGGGAGGGCGCTCACGAGCAACTTTTGTCTCCGCAAATAATTTGTCTCTCACATCAAGTCAACTGATTTGCATGAAAATGCGCGCATGTAGCGACGCGACAGCTGGGAGACATATTTGTCCGCCGGTTTGGACGCAACTGTCGCCCGTTTATTGGTTGTAATGCAAGTGCGCGCACGCCGACAAAAAAATTGCCGGCTAGCCAGTTGCCGATCAACCGAAAATTTAATAAAAAAGTGGTTGTCTGTAAAGTCGGTTTACGGACGATAATTTTACGTGATAACGTCATAAAAAAACGCTGCGATGCGTCACAAGCCGAACGCTTAGGCCGATTGTGCCTCTCTATCGCTTGTTCCGCGCTCTCGCTTGCACGTTCGGCTCAGGCGGAACGTGACAATAAGTCATGCTTTTTCGTGCGTGCAGCCAGCGTTCATCGATTCATAAGACGTTATCACGTCAAAAAGTAGCGTTGCTGTCGCTCCCGTGTGCGCATGGTCTTAGAATAAGTAACTAAAGGTAAACATATCGATTAACCACTGCCGTGATAACATCACGTATGAAAAACAGATTAGTGACAGCATGTTATCATTATTTAAGCCATGTATATCAGATTTTCGTTTTTAAGACACACCCTTAGGCGACGTCCTAACCAAAAGCGACCGTCCCGCAAGTACGCGATCGTCGCCTGATCGAGATAGCGTATTGGTTCGATGTCAAACTGCAGGTCCTAATATAAGCAGTCGTCGAGGATGGATGGTCGCATCGCATATTCGCGTCAATTAGTCACATTTCACAATGGACATCAGAAACACCCAGTTTTTAGTATGGGGTAATATAATTTACCTTACTGAACTAATCTACTAGTGAATCTCAAAGACGAGAGAAGAACCAATATTTTCACGCACGAAAAGATTTAAAGTTCGCGCAAATGTCAGTTAGGCCACCTGTTTGGTATCAGTTGGTATGTTAAATCGCGCATTCGTACGAACTAAGTTTGCGCGAATCAGTAATCAAACATTTGATTCGTGCGAATACACCACGCCAATAATCAATTAGGACACAAGTTCGGCTCCGGTACGTTTGATCGCTAGTTCGTCGCGTAGTCGCTTTCTAGTTAACAATGGTTCAATTTTATAAATTTAAACACCTTTTTTTATTGTTTTTTTTGGTGTGCGGTGGAAATACTCATGGACTTCCTCCATCGTGGGGGTGAAAGAGGGGCATGCCAGACTCTTACCTGCTAACACCACCGCAGTGTTCCACCTCTGCCTATTCCCGGGGTGTGGGATTCGGATAAGCATTCACCGCTCCCCCGACAGGCCTCGGCCCGCTGTTCCTCAGCGAGTCCCCCTTCCCGTGCGGCCATTCCCATAATAGCTGCACACACTCTTGAGTGGCGCGCGTGTAACACTGCGACGCCAACTCAGGCTTGTCTGGTCGGACGATGGGCGCCCCTAGTTCACCGCCCGCAGGCCACCTCTCATGGAGGTTGCAGATCGTTTTGCGCCCTTCTCGGGCGCCCCGTGCGTCTCCTGCGGAATGGGAGAGAGGATTCTTTTCTCTCCCGCTCGGCCGCCTCCTTTGCAGACATGACATCTTTGCAAAAGGAGGCAACCCCGTCCCATGCGCTCCCGCTCTCGACCATCGGTTGAACGATGCCCGGGAGCAAGAAATCGCTCCCGCCTATTGCCGCAATGAGGTCATGGCGCCGCCTTGCCCAAGCTGGGTACTCCTCCAACGTGTAATGCGCCGTAGTCTCCGGGTAAGCCGCACAGTGGTGACACACCGGTGTCTGCTCCCGACCTTTACGACACAGGTAATTTCCAAAAGCAGCCACGCATGGCCAGAGAGTACCTACGTCAGCCGGAAGCTGAGGACGCCATGCCACCTTCCGATCCACGCCTCCATGACGGGTCTTACCACCGCTATAACGGCGTGCAAGTTGCGTCTCCCATTCCGCCCTCAGCGCCCAGTGGAGCTCAGACCACCGTGCTTTAATGACCAGAGGCAGGAGTCTTTCGCCATGCTCCAGCGCCTCCCCGCACCACTGATATAGTGACGCGATCAATTTAAACACCTTAAACTAGCATCTTTATCCCATGGCCCAACTTCAACACCCGCATCCAAAAACAAAAGACAACTAAGTAAGTCTCAGCCCCATAACCTTACAAAACTTATTTCACCCAGTTTCTCCCATCAATAAATTGATCGTTTAGAATCGGGAATAAGATCCCACCTGCCCGTATTATCTTACCGGGCCATAAACGAAAGGATTTAAACAAAGCCACGGGCTATTGTTCGACGTTAAAGTTTGTCCGCCATCTTTGTTTTGGAATTTTAGTCGTTACGTACGCCTGATTAATTTGGGGGTTATTACGTTGAATGAATGAGAGGGTGAATTGATTTTAGTGTTGTTGAAGATCTTCTTGCTATTCCGACGCTGAAAAATATTTTATCTATTTTAAAGTTTACCCCTACTCTATGCTATATGTATGTATATCTTTACATCTATATATTCTATTAATATTTTTCATAGACCCCTCTGGCCTATTTATTGGCTAAAGAATCAGCCTTTTGGGCACATTTCCTATTGACAGCGATGCGGACAAATTTTTTGATGCCCCTTGATTATTTCCCCTCATTTTTATATACTTGTACATATTATTATTATTTTAAGACTGTTAAAATTTTAAATTATGTAAACATTCATGATATTAATTAGAGTCGCTTTTCGTGTGGGCTGTATGATCGTGTTCTTCTTAATCACTGCGCAACGGATTTTGATGTGGTTTTCACCATCATTTAGAGATTTTTTTGCAAAAGATTATTAACTGACACATAATAAAGACATGTAGATATTTTTTTCAAGTCGGAAAAACCGGGTTGCCTAGTTACACAAGATAGATTTAACCCCGTTTCTTGCAATAAATTGGATTCCTAACTCCGATTCCATATATTATGTTCTGCGTAGGTGCAACACAGAAGTTGTGCTTCATAACATCTTTCCGATAATATACAAACACCTTTTAAAAATACAGTTGGAACTTTTATAACTATGTTCATAGTTTGAAAGTCGACTTTTGTTACGCTTCGATTGAATACAAAACATTATTTTGATCATTCAAAAGTTATAATAAACTTCAACAAAAACTTGGCACTGGGCATAATTTAGTATCTAAAGTTTGGCATTTTATGTTAATAAATTCAGTTCTCACAATAAAATTTTACCTAAAGCTCTCTACAAGTGGACATTAGATAACACTTTCTGTAATTTATTCATTAACTTTATGGTTAAATGTTTAATATATTTTTTATTATAATGTGAGCCTTTGCTAGCTATTCTATAAATATGTATGTGTCTAATTTAATTTATGCTTTTGACTTCGATGACTCAGTACTAATAAATTAAGTTACACAGTATATCCTATCCTGTATGAGTTATCAGATTAATTATCAAAAAGCTCGATTAATCTTAACTATAATGAAATGGCAGGAATGATTATCAAATAATATTAAAATATAATAATATTAATATCAGTAATATACAGTATGGTTGGTTAAACCGAAAACACTGTATAATAATATAATAAAGCTGAAGAGTTTGTTTGTGTTTTTGCTTGAACGCGCTAAATGTCTGGAGCTGCCGGTCGGATTTGAAAAATTCTTTTTGCATTTTCTTTTACATTACAAAAGAATATTGTGTTATGTTATTTTAGTGTGTTTTGTAAGACCTCCTCGTGAACGAAGACGCGAGCAGAAGCTAGTTTATAAATAAAGGCCCCGAAGAGTTATTAGAAGCCTCACACACTGAGGCCGCCGAAGATCTATTGTGATGATGCAATGCATCTCCCAATCAAATTGACCATAGGCTTTGAGAGAGTATTTTCTAAGAAGCTGCTTGCAAAGGATGAGGTGGAAAGCACGAGAGAGAAGCAACCTTTGCGCCCTCACAGACGTAGTCACCGCAGGAGACGCCCTGGGCGTCGAGATTCGAGAGCCGATTCCCGGCCACCGTAGGCGCGATCTTGCGGATGGCGAGCAATGGGCAGTTCACCGTCCGGTAAGGACCAGGCCCGGGTCGACGGCACGTTGTGTTCCACGCGTGCCTCAAAGAGATGTCAGCAGTAACTAACGAGGTCCGCTAGGGCCGATGTCTGCCAGGGTCGCGGGTTGTTTGAAAGAGTTACCGTGGCCTCTGGCACAGGCAACTGAAGGAACACGGGTGGGTTTTAGTCAGTAAAAGTCTGACACGCCCTCCGGTTCCACCCGGAGCGGGAGCAGTTATTTGACAAATTCCCTTCCAAAATAAAAATAAAAATTAGAGCTTCAAAACTCGCAAAACGCTCAGTTTTTTGTCTCACAGTTAGTATTTGTACATATTAAAAGCCAGAAAAAATAATGTATCATCAAAAACAAATGTTCAAAGTCAAAGAATTATTCAAGATATTTCATAAAAATAAAACGATAAAACAGTCTTAAAACAGAGCTCAAATAATAATTTTCGTAGCATAATTCTTAAAAATATGAGCGATAACTTTCATATTTTATGTAATAATAATAATAAAGTGAATTCTTATTGAATTCACTTTATTATCGCCCTATTTTGAATTCAGTAAACTAAAGAAATATGTAAAAATTGTTCCACTGAGCCGTGCATTTATTTTTTAATTCAATTAAAACTGCACAATTAGGTACTTTTATTGGTGGTCATTCGATTCAACTACCTTGCCTTACCTTATGTGTTGTCGCGATGCACTGATGTCAATTACCTACAAAGCTGCTTCTTACCGCGCCTGAAATAAGCTCCAGCAATTAAAAGCGTTTCCGTGTATACCTGTAAAAGCAAGTGTATATGTGAGAGAGAAATTATTTAATGATTTTTAAGAATTGTTTAATAATATTTTTATCAACTTCCGGTATATGAAAGTATTGTAACTGACTACTAGTACCCCCACTAGGCGAGTGAATCTTGCTTTAAAAGGGGCGCACTGTCTCTCGACAGATCATCAAATGACCTCCGCTCGACGCTCGCCGTGAACGGACGTGCCGCTGCTACCTGCTCGCTGCACCGTGTCTCACCGCTATCGCCGCCCGGTTTCGTTACGCCTGTCGTAACGAAATCTGTAGTCTCCGACTACACCCCTGTTCCTATCAATAGCTGCCTTTTTCAAGGCGGCATTGATATCATTGTTTCCAAAACTAGTAACGTCTGTCAAAACGTTCTTGGCCCCTTCAGGGTAAAAACCACAGTTTCGTGGTCCTTGGTGGATACCTAACGGTGCCAACGAAGCCAAGGGGGTGTTGCCCCAATCACACCCGCCGAGCCCCTTCAGGGTGAGGAAGTCAATTGGAATCGGGAGCTAGAATCTCGGCCTTGGGGGATCTCCTAGTCGAATCTAGTATCTGACTTCGTCCACAGCTACACACCTAGTGTCGGTTGGGTGTGTCTACACCCTTCGCACTAGACTGGTTCAGGGCCCCGTTCGCACAATAAGACTGGCGACGGTTTACAAGCTTAGGGCTCACCAATAGGTACTCACCTCCCTGTCTACACCCGACAGGGAGGGTCACACACCCCCGGGCCCATCCACCCGGGGAGTTAGGTTGTTAGGGTTTCTACGCCCCTATGCGACCCCTTCTTTAAACTCCCCCGATCCAACCATGTCGGACGCTATGTTAATAGCGTTCGTCAGGGAGGTCCTGCTGAAGGACCCGGATTTCGTCGCCAAGTATGGCAGTAAACTCGCTGAATTTCAGCGAGCTCCCTCTCCCGCCCCATCTTCTGGCTCGGTCGCTGACTTCAGCGACGTCCTCGAGAGCCCGCTCTCACCGCCTTTGGCCGACAAAGGCATTCCTATGACTAATCCCTCATTAGGGATTAACCCGAATATTCCGGCACCATTGTCCGTCCCGACAATGGAATCCGCCGAAACTCCCGAGGCCATTGTTTCCACACCTATTGTGGTTGCCGCCGCCCCTGTTTCCGCACCCATTGTGCAAGCCGCCATTGTCACTAAGACAATAGGCGCACCGCAGCTGCGTTCCGCAGCTGCACCCACTGAGAGTATGGACACGTCCGTACCTCTGTCCGACTCAGAGGAATCCCTCTCAACCTCTTCGTCCTCCTCTGAAGACGACTATGAAGTCGTCGGAAAGAGAGGCAAAAGGAAGAAGGGTGCCTCATCCCACGCCAACAAGGCCAAAAAGCCAGTCGCGGCTATCTCGATCCCCTGCCCTCCCACCTCCTCCTCTGCCGAACCTCAGGCCACCCGTCCTTCAAGCCCTAGGGCTAGTCCTCCTGCTTCGGACACCAAAAAGAAGCAACGACCCCCGCCCCCTCTATACATTCACGAGAAGTCCAAATGGACTGAAATCTCGAAAATGTGTGTTGATCGAAAGATTAACTACACAAACGCCCGATCAACCCAGCTAGGCATTAAGGTAACCGTTCCCTCGTCTTCGGACTACAGGGAACTTACCCGTATGCTACGTGAGAGGAACTATTCCTTTCACACTTACTCCCTCCCGGAGGAAACTCCAACCCGTGTCATCATTAGGCGAGTCCCTAAAGAAATCTCCACCGAAGAGATTCATTCCGACCTTGCTTCACAAGGTATCCCCGTCTCCGCTGTCCATCGCTTGCACAAAGCGAGAAAGGGCCTTGTCTACGACATGGTCCTTGTAGTTTGCGACCCTTCAGAAGGTCATCACCCTATTTTTAAGGTGAAATCCGTTTGTTCCCTCTCGGGCATCTCCATCGAGAAGCCTCGTAAGTCCAATCTCATTGGACAATGCCACCGATGCCAACTCTATGGTCATTCCCAAACAAACTGTTACGCGACACCTAGATGCGTCAAGTGTCTAGGTGAGCACGGAACAGCTGATTGCCCCCGTCCCAAAGACCGCACTCTTTGTACAGAGCCCCCCAGCTGCGTACTTTGCGGCCAATCCGGGCACCCGGCTAACTACCGGGGCTGCCCCAAAGCTCCTAAAGCTTCCTCTCCCAAACTGGCAAAGCGCGCAAGCGACCGCCAACAAAGAGAGAGTCCCTCAGTGAAGATTCCATCTTCACAAATGCCTGATCGGCTCAGTCCACAAAGGCCTTCCCCCTGGGCAAACCTATTCCACCAGAAAGCCCCTACTGCTTCGGTGCCCTCCCAACCCCCGGCCATCCCAGCGCTGATCGCAACTGCCATCCCAGCGCCATCAGTAGCCCCCACGGCCCCAGTAGTCCCCTCGGCCCCAGAGGCCGCATCAGTCCGACCTCCTACCGCTCCCAGGGCTGCTCCCGCAGCTCCTAGTAGGTCCCCCCCACCCCCAGTCCCCGGCTGTGAGCCTAATAGCATGGAGGTGATACTCGGTGCATATGCAGCGTTTATCGCCCCCGCCAACGCTATGGCAGCAGAAATTAAAGCCTGCAATGGCAATGCTTGGCGTATCGCCGAGATATTCAATGCGTATCCCCAGGTTACGCAAGTCCTTCAAACACTAAAATTCTAATTGTTCCAATGGATCAACAAAGAATTAGTGTTACCAAACCCCGTTCCCTAAAACTAGGTTTCTTTAATGCAAATGGCATTACCAGTCAACGCGACGAGATCGCCACTTTCCTCCGCGACCATCAGCTTGACGTCCTCCTAATACAGGAAACCTTCCTGAAGCCCCACCACCGAAACCCGAACATTGCCAACTATAAATTAGTTCGCAATGACAGGTCCCGCTGTCACAAGGGAGGTACCCTTATTTATTACAGGAAGGCACTATATTGCATCCCTGTTGATCCACCCCCCCTCCTCTCTCATCTGGAGATCTCTATCTGTCGGCTCGGCATGACTGGTCATCAACCAATCACCATCATTTCCGCCTATATCCCACCCAGTAATGGTGCAGAGGACCCCATCTCTCTCACCAATGACCTCACTGCCCTCTTCGGTCTGAGTGACTCCGTCATCATGGCGGGGGACCTCAATGCCAAACATCCCGCCTGGAACAGCAGCACGACTTCTACCAGAGGTAGGATCGTGTACAACCTGGGCGCCACCCTTAACTTCGATGTCATCGCTCCGATGAACCCTACCCATTTCCCTGGCGATCCCAACCAGCTTCCTGATGTACTCGATGTAGCGCTGCTCAAGAATGTGAACCTCCGTTTGCAATCAATTGAGACGTTACACGAGCTTAATTCCGATCACCGCCCAGTTATCATGCATCTAGCCCCCTATTCGGGCCTGCGTGACCCCAACCAGCCCCCTCAAACCAAAGTGATAACCGACTGGAGGAAAGTAAGCGAAAGACTGAAATCCACCACGTCGCCTCACTTGGACTCCATTCCTGACCTCATAGCTTCAGTCGCAGACACGACGGGCGCGATCGACTCGTTTACAGAACACGTACAATCCGTATTGACGGATTGTTCACGGGAAGTTCCGGTGATGGAAGACCATCGCTGGAAATTACCGGCCGACGTACGTGAACTGATAACCGAGAAGAACGCGGCCATTCGTGCCTACGACTCTTTTCCCTGTGACGCGAACAAAGCCCACATGCGCCATTTACAGCGTGCTGTAAAGAAGCGTATAGTGGAGTGGCGTTCCGAAGGTTGGGATAAGATGCTCAGCGAACTCGAGCCCACTCACCAAGCCTTCTGGCACCTTCAGAGGAAACTACGCTCCCCTGAAGAGGTCGCCATGCCTCCTCTCATTCGCCCCGACAAGAGCGTCGCTTTCGACAGCCCCGATAAAGCCGAATGTCTCGCCGACAGCCTAGAGTCCCAATGCTCTCCCAGCTCTCAACCAGTAGACCAAGTGCACCTTAATAAGGTGGACGCTGAAGTCGAACGTAGAGCCTCCCTCCCACCAGTCGAAGACCCCGATGATCCTCTGCCTCCCGTCACTCCTGACGAAGTGCAAGACATCATTAAAGGGCTCGAAACTCGGAAAGCCCCCGGTTCGGACGGTATCACCAATAAGGTGTACAAACTCCTCCCCGCCCCCCTCATACTGCTTATGACCGCCATCTTCAATGGCGCTCTGAGCAACAACATCTTCCCGCAAACGTGGAAAGAAGCCACCATTATCGGTATCCCCAAGCCAGGCAAGCCCAAGTCTGAGCCCACCAGCTACCGCCCCATCAGTCTGCTCAATGTCTTTGGCAAAATCTATGAGAGGCTTATTTATAAGCGACTCAAGGACTATGCTGAAGCAAAGAGCCTTATCCCTAACGAGCAGTTTGGTTTCCGAACTAAACACTCGTGCATCCAACAGGTCCACCGCATCGTAGAACACATTAGCGCTGGCTTCCAGCGCAGTGCGATGACGGGCGTGTTGTTCTTCGACATAGCGAAAGCTTTCGACAAAGTCTGGCACAATGGCTTATTATATAAGCTTTACCTACTAGGAGTGCCAGACCGTCTCGTGCTCATCTTACGAGACTTTCTGTCGGATCGTACTTTCCGCTACCGAGTCGAGGGTGCACTCTCCTCCCCTCACCCCATCCGTGCCGGAGTCCCCCAGGGATCCGTGTTATCCCCCCTCATGTTCACCCTATTCACCAGCGACATTCCAAATAGTAAAAAGGCTCAGTTGGCTCTATTCGCCGACGACACTGCCATTTACTATACGGGTCGCTGTCAGGCCTCTATTGCTCGCACTCTCCAGACCTCCGCAAGCGTCTTAGGCGCTTGGTTCCGGAAATGGAGAATAGAGGTCAACCCCGATAAGAGTCAGGCAGTGCTCTTCTCGAAACCCCGTCGACTCGCCTCCCCCCTCCCCAGTCCGATCACTATGTATGGCAAGCCGATCCCTTGGGAGAAGCAAGCCAAATACTTAGGTGTCATCCTCGACCACCACCTTACTTTCAGAGAGCACATAAAGACGGCTCGTTCGCGCGCCTCTTTCGCTCTCAGTAGGCTCCACTTCTTACTGACCGCCCGCAGCAAATTGTCACTCAAGTGCAAATTGCGCCTATACACCGCGGTCATCCGTCCCATCATGACCTATGCTTGCGTAGTCTTCGCACACGCCAAGCCTCGCCACCTGCATAGAATGCAGACCCTCCAGAACCGTTTCCTCAGAAAGGTCACGGGAGCCCCCTTCTATGTCCGCAATGAGAGTCTACACTTAGATCTCAGAATACCCACCATCCAGCAGTTCATGAAACGTCTTTCCAAGCGCTTCTTTGATACTGGCATAAAGCACCCCAATCCCCTGATTGCAGCGGCCGCCCGATACACTCCCTCTCGCATAAGTAGGATTCGCCGACCAAGGCATACTCTCACCATCCCCGACGACGCTACGACCCTCCTACAGGAAAGTAGAAAAGCCACCAGCACGCTCACAAAACACAAGTCCCGACAGCCGTCCTTCCGTCCTCGCCGTCGAGGCCCGTCGCGACCCCCCATACCATGTCCGCCCCGACCCTTGCTCGAGCCAGCCCGCGCCGCTGAGCCTGTAGTTCAAAATTCGCCCCTAAATAATTCCGATCCAGCCTGTCCCTTGCTGCCCTCTCCCAGCGACGCCCTAAGCCGAGGTCCGTACCCCACAGGGGGTGCCCTTAGCGTGTAGTCGCTTAGTTTTTAAGTTTTTAAGCCCTGGCTGGAGGCCTTAATTTATTGAGGCATCCACAGGCAAGCCCGGTTAAGCAGTCGACAACCTCATAGGTTGAACTGCGAGATGCCATTCCAAAAAAAAAAAAAAAAAACTCGACAGATCAGAAGTTGTCCGATAGCGGACACGGCACAACGGTGCTCTGAACTGTCAGGTATGTTTTTTTTAAATATAATGTTATAATATTGAATTTCTATTTTTATGTTGTATTTTTCTATTTTTACTATGTTGTTATTTTTAAATTCTAATATGCTATTTATTGTTTTTATGAAGTATTGCTGTCTCAATTACTGAACAATATAATAACGAACCTATTTATGTCTATTATTCTACCCTACCTCCCACATATATTATCATATTTATAATATAATATGTAGGGTACAACCCGAGCGCAGTTACATTGCTGTGATCACTCAAAACACTGGTTGCTACGTGCACTGATCCGCGTTACACCGTGGAGCCATGAAATAAGCGGTATAATTTTTACATTTAAGACCTACATACATAACGTAACGTCACACCTGTTTTGTCCGAAGGATTAGGCAGACGTGTTCCTATTATTTTTTATTATTTATTTTATTTAGTAAATTACAAGCTCCTTATCCCTTATTATGATCTCTGGGGTCTGTCTTAGCATGACATGGCCTGAGATTTGATCAACGCGCTATTAACAGTTAGGTTATAATTGAGTCGATGTAATGTTCTTTCAGCTTACGCTTTATGTTAGTTTAAGGTAGGATAAGCGCATTTATCGCATTGGGTTGTTACCTGTTATGATAGATGTAAGTTGAAGAAATAAATAAATAAAATGTTTTTATAATACTATTCAATGAGTCTCTAATGTCTACAGGTATTTGGTTTAGTAAATTGGGTATTGTGAAGGAAGCGGTACGCTTGCCATAAAGGTTATCTTTGCGTGGCACTTGAAATGATTTTGATGTGGCTTGTCGTGTATTCACGTCATATTTAAGTGGAATTTGAATATCACTGTTATCAAAATATAGACATACTATACCCACATATTTTCAACAGTAATGTTTAAGGCGACGGATACAAAATCAGCGGGTGCGGGGCGGCGGCGACGGCGACGGTGGCGCGGGAGCGGCGCGTTTCAATGCATAGATTTATATGGAACTGGCCTCAAAGGCAGCGGCGCGGGGAGCGGCGTACGAGCGATGCGCACCAGACTAGCGGCGCCCGCGCGTCTGCATTGACGTAGTTTTGTGCATTTTATTTTTTGCCTTAAATCAAAATCAAAAAATCAAAATCATTTATTTGTGGCACATAGGTAATAATAATGACATAAGATCTTACAAATTACGTAGTGCGTTATGTTTTGCCAATTGGCATACAAATTGTCATATACATAATTAAAATATAGTTAATTTTTGTTTTTGAGTATGCGATGGTAATAACTAATAGTAGGCAATAACACATGCATGAAAATTAAATTTAATTATTCATAAAAATCAATTTCATTTCATGTCAAAATTTTAAGTCAATCTAATAAAATTAAAGATAAGAAGTTAAAGTCAAAAGAAAAGAAAAAATATATATATATTTTCATGTCAGCATTATTCAATTATTAATATAGAGATTGGTCACTAAGAAAGTCTTCTATGGTATAATAGCATTTTTCAAGTAGCAACCCGTTAAGTGTTTTCTTAAACTTCTGCAATGGCATACATTTTATTTGATCGGGTATTTTGTTATATATTTGTGGAGCAAGACCAAAGAAGCTTTTCTTCATTAGTGAAATGTAATGTAAAGAAGAAATTTATATCAAAATGTTAAATGATATATACAGCGTGTCCCAGAATTAACGCACAGCCCCATTACTGGTACACTGTACTACTACTCATCATTATGAACAAATTTTACTATGGGACCAAACCTGAAATCGCGAAAAAAATCAGCTGATCCCCACATACTCGTATTTATGTTCGTATAACTCGTCAAAATATAGGGAACAGGTGATTTTTTTTCGTGATTTCAGTTATGTTCCCACAGTTAAAGTTGTTCTTAGTCATGAGTACAATGACCCCACTAATACACTGTCGTGCCATAGACACGACAAAGGATAAGAAGAAGGAAGTATAGAAAATATGTCGAAATGCCTTAATTATTCTTCAGATAAAAGTTTTCAGACGATTGAAGGTACAACGTAAAAATATAATTTGATTACATAATTCTAAATATCATTCTATGATAAAGATCACACAAATTGAATCGTTTCGGTATTGCTAACACAATTAGTCGATTTTAATTAAATACTAGATTACAATAAATTGCGTCAAATAGTTCGAATAACATAACAGAACACTACTTGTAAACCGTTAATGTTCAAATGCATATGAAACTTACTGCTATTCTTCACTCTGCTTACAAACATAAAGTCAAAGTACGCTCTACGAATCTTGTCCCAAAAAAAATGTTGCTAAGTTAAAGTTAATTCTATCTATCGCCCAATTCATAGCCCAAAATCCTTAAGATAAGTAAGTTTTCTAGTACGCAACTAGGTACATTAAGCTGAGACGAGGTGCACAGGAACACGTCATCAAGATTATGTACCTAAGCTAGTTTAGAACTTAGCAAGTTTTGCTAGCGCCTTGGACTGGAATAATGTGGACATACGGTGCTCATTTAAGATATTAAGGAGTTTAGTTTAAAAAAAGCAGCCTGTGTTTTAATGACTTTACATTATTTTGAGATTTATGGGATTTCCTTCGTGATATTTCGACCTGCTTCATTGGTATAGTGTTCGCGAGCACGTAATAAGCCTATAATATTCCCACTGCTGGGACACAGGCCTCCTCTCTGTGAGGGGGAGTGGGCCGTAATCTACCACGAAAAACCAGTGCGGGTTGGTGGATGTCACATGTCTTTAAATTTTTAGTTCTAGTACATGCCGGTTTCCTCACGACGTTTTTTTTCACCATTTTGAGAGCAGCCGTGCGATTCTGTAACTATCTCACCGTGAAAGCTTGAGTGAAGTGAGCGTGGAGTGAGCTGTCATTCGCTAGGGATTAACACTATTAAGTGCTCACTTCACTTATGATTTCACGGTGAGATTTTTACAGAATCGACCGGCAGTGGTGATGGAATTATGTACACCAATTAAAGCGCCTGTCTGGGTTCGAAGCTAGGACCTACAACTCGTAAGTGGCGACCACCATTACTGGCCAACCATGCTCCTATTAGCTGAGCATGAAACCACCCGATCGAACCCCAGGACACTATTTGAGTTCTTTTTGTACTGACGTAGTAGAATGAATTCATGTTTTACTGTCACACTCATTTTTAGCAACCGCCGATAAATTAAATTACCTAGGTACTGGCTCGTCAATTTTTTCAATTGATATTAATAACTAACAGGTATTATACCAGAATAAATAACAGTTTGGACGGTGAAGGATGCGCTGATTCTCGCCTAGTTTTAACAAATTTTAATGACTTTTGATTTTGTAAAAATTATTTCCATAACGTTACTGGTTTGTTATTTTTATACCGCAGCACGTATGCGGCGAACCCAGCAGCACGTATGCGGCGAACCCAGCGGCTCTAGCACGCGCCACGTAAATGTAACGTGAATTCGAACAATTTTGCATCGAAACTACAAATAGGTATCCTATAGGATTTTTGTTTAAACTTTTGCGACAAGCACAATTAGCATCACCCATTATACATATGAATAATTTCATAAAATAAAAAAAAAACATATTTTATATTTATTTTAAAATCATTCATTCCAATTTATGTTAGCTTTACACCGTGCCTTCGTGCTAGGCTTATAGAGAAGAAGTATAACTTGCCAGAAATTATGATCGCGGTTTTTTTTATTTAGAAAATAGTTCATCGCCGCTGGCTACCATTTTGACATCATCAACATCAACTCAGCCTATCGCAGTCCACTGCTGGACATAGGCCTCTCGCAGACTGCACCACAACACCCTGTCCTCCGCCTTCCGCATCCAGTCTACCCCAGCCAGGTGGCTGGACGACCTAAAGAAGGTTCTTTAGGTCGTCCGTCCGTCACCGTGGGCATTTTAAAGGACAAGACAACATCCCACGACAAGTAATAGAAAACCACCAAACTGATTCCAATTCTACAATAGCCTTTTTACCAAATATCGTACTTTTTTCTGTCGTGTAGGCCGTCAAAAGGTTAAAAGAAACATAAACCTTCCAATAAAGGCCGAAATAAAAACGAAACTGTTTAACTTTGCAAGTTCATAATCTATCATTTTATGGCACCGCCGGCTGGTGTCCCCGAACTATCAAAGTTTGTGAAGAAACTTATAATATTTACACTATTTACAGTCTTAACGCAGAGTTCACAAGAGGATAGTATTTTTGAGGGGATGATTTAGTCGAAATTAATTGGATTAGATTTTTAGCTTACGAAGAGATTTATCATCGTCTACCTAGCCTTTTCCCAACTGTGTGGGGGTCGGCTTCCAGTCTAACCATCTGGTTGGTGAATACAAATATTTTACTTGGATGTACTGCCTATCTAACCTTCACAACCCGGTTACTAGGTAATACGATACGCGATGGAAAAACTGGTTGTCAGACTTTCGGGCTTCTCACGACCCATAACGACTGTCAAAGATGATATCTATGACAGCCGGGGCCAACGGCTTACCGTGCGGTCTAAGGCACAGAGGCACCCATCCACGGACCAACCGCAGCAGAGTAGCTTAACCTTATCGATCGACTCGTGTGGCTGTTAACACTTAGCCACAAGACTCTAAAAACTCTACTCTCTTTTTTAAATCTCCTATCGCAGGTAAATGCTGGAAAAGATTTTTAAGACATTGAAAGACGCAACAATTGACAATTGATACTTTCTCCTTTTACACTTTTAAAACTTCACCAGCGCTACATTCACTGCAACTGTTCAACAGGCAAAAGGTTCGAATCTATCTGCAATCCCTCGATTACTTTTACACAATCTTTTGTTCAAAAGTTATATGAAAATGAAAGAAAACTGATGCTACGATTTTGCCTGAAAGTAGAGGTGTACTCATAGTACACCCACATTTCGCCAGATAAGTTTAAGGCCTATGTACAGACGCGAGCACATCAAGCTACCCGAAACTGACAGATTTTCCCAATCAACTTTGAACCTTATGCTTTAGCGATAAAGTTGAAAATCTATTAAGGAAATCTGACAGATTATAATAACTTGATGTGCTGGCGTCTGTACGTATAATAGGGGGCAAGCCTATTGCCATTAACTTTGCACAGTTCCAGACTCCGGGCTGCTCCTGAGATGACTGAATTTCAGATGGAAAAAACCCAATAACACTTTGCCCGACCCAGGAATCAACCCCAGGACCTCATGCACAGTGGTAGCACTTGCGACCACCAGAACAACGAGACAATCAAACACTTTATTGTTAAAAAATCCTAGCTCCATCAACTATGAACTGAATTCGATGTGATCCCACCACTAACCCCGTTGAACATAAACCTGAGAGAGATGGAATCTCATAAATTATTAATAAATAACTTTATTCAGTGAAACTTCAAAGAACTGATCAAATTATGAAGATAAACTTCACTACATAGTATAAAACAAAGTCGCTTCCCTGTCTGTCTGTCCCTATATATGCTTAGATCTTTAAAACTCCGCAACGGATTTTGATGCGGTTTTTTTAATAGATAGAATGATTCAAGAGGAAGGTTTATGTGTATAATACATGCATAATATAGTAGAGAAACACTGATAATTTTAGAGGTATCTACTGTGATGTCGTAAATAAACACATTTTTTTGCGCTTACATTGTAAACGCTGGCTGATTTTCATTCGAGATAGATCAAAATAATGTACTACAGTATTGTACACCTTAAAAAGTTTTACAAAAAAGTCCGAGATGGTATATGTCTATCTCTTAGGGATAACCCACAATAACCATTTTTTATCCTTAACTTTTTACTTGAAATAATGGCTCTAAAATTATCAGTGTTTCTCTACTATATCATGCATGTATTATACATATAAACCTTCCTCTTGAATCATTCTTATCTATAAAAAAAAACCGCATCAAAATCCGTAGCGTAGTTTTCAAGATCTAAGCATACATAGAGACAGACAGACAGCGGGAAGCGATTTTGTTTTATACTATGTAGTGATCAGCATTGCACCCGTGCGAAGCCGGGGCGGGTCGCTAGTTTAATTATAATATAAAATCGCAGGGCAGCGTGTGGTTAGCTGTTGGGCAGTAGCGACCCCACGAACCCTATCCCCGGGGAGAAGTCTTGTTCCTCACCTCTGGCTTGCCTTTATTGGCTGGCTGGAGTGAAAGATGATATGGAACAGAGGTCCCACCTCATTCTTGCCTTTATTGGCCGGCTTGAGTGGAGATTCGCAAGAGCAAACATGCTCGGGGGAAGGAAGTATTCTAATAAGATACTGGGAGGGATCTTGACCGTACTACCGGGATTGCCCTGATAGCCGTGGAATACCTCTCTACTTCTCATAAGCTCCTCAGGAAATGTTGCCCCCTTGCCGCTAAGATACTATGTGCTAGTGACTATTGTTGGTGACTATTTTCGGAGGCACATTTTTGAGATTTTATCAGTGTAATTTATATAGCATCCAGTCTACCCCAGCCACCTTCTTTAGGTCGTCCGTCCGTCTAGCTGGGGGGCGTCCTACACTAAGCTTGCCCATACGCGGTCTCTACTCCATGGTCTCCGCGGTCTGCTCCACCGGCCATCGGCCCTGGACTGGATGCGGAAGGCGGAGGACAGGGTGTTGTGGCGCAGTCTGGGAGAGGCCTATGTCCAGCAGTGGACTGCGATAGGCTGAGTTGATTGATTGATTGAATTTATATAGAACATCGTCAGGCAGGGGCTACAGTTTTTCCATAGTCCTATATAACCAGTTCAATTTAGACACCAAACCCATAATCCAATATTTTTGTTTCCATGTCTTGCAATACTCGTATTCCTACTCTAACCCGGGGTTGTCTTTAGGTGCACTTGCATAGTGCGAACAGGGTTAATCGTCGGTTAGTGCCTCATTAAATGGAAAACGTCTAAAGAGCCTCTGCAAGTTGGCTTCGGCCCCTGGTATGCCTTCCAAAGGTCCGGGACCACAGAGTGCTGAGACATGTCAAATACTCTTTCAATAATAATAACTTTATTTCAGAGAACATCCATATTCGATATAGTAATCATAATCCGCCGGAGTTGAACTTTTAGGACATATTTATAATGCATGGGAGGACAAATGCGATGCTTTGGGCATCTTTTGTGATTTGTCCAAGGCATTCGATTGTGTTCTTCATGAAACCTTAATCAGGAAACTTCACCACTACGGAATCCGGAACGCCTCTCTGGATCTTCTCACTTCCTACTTAAGTGATAGGATTCAGAGAGTTGATGTTAACGGGAAAAGGTCACCCGGATCTGTAGTAAGAATGGGGGTCCCACAGGGCTCAATACTTGGACCATTTTTATTTATTGTTTATATCAATGACTTGCCTTACCTCATAAAGGATGAACATGATATAGTGTTGTTTGCAGATGACACTTCACTTTTATTTAAACTCAAACGTCAACAGCTGGTTACTGACAGTATAAATAGTGCCCTCGCAAAAGTAGTTAACTGGTTTAATGTTAATAATTTACTTCTTAACGAAAAAAAAACCAAATGTATTAAGTTTACGATACCAAATGTTAGACAAGTAGAAACTAGTGTTCTCATAAAGGGTGAAGAGTTAAAACCCGAAAATACCACAGTATTCTTAGGCATAACTTTGGATGCCAAGCTTCAATGGGGCCCCCATATAGATAAATTGTCAAAAAAGCTTAGCTCTGCAGCATACGCCGTTAGGAAAATTCGTGACTTAACTGATTTAGAGACAGCCCGTTTAGTTTACTTTAGTTATTTTCATAGTGTGATGTCATACGGTATTCTGTTGTGGGGAAATGCCGCCGAAATTCAGATAATTTTTATTTTACAAAAAAGGGCAATTCGTTCCATTTATAAATTAAGTCCCAGACACTCCCTCAGAGACAAATTTAAAGAGATTAATATAATGACTGTGCCTTCTCAGTACATTTATGATAATCTTTTGTATGCACATAAAAATATTAATCTGTTTAAGAAATACAGTGATATCCATAATATAAATACTAGGAACAAACATAAATTTGTTGTTCCTACAACAAGGCTCAAGAAAATAGGTGGCTCGTTTAGATGCCAATGTATACGTTTTTATAATAAACTTCCTAGCCACATTCAAGAACTAAGCATTAATAAATTCAAATCTTTTATAAAGCTAAAACTATGCCAGAAAGCCTATTATACTGTAAAAGACTATATTGAGGACAAAAACGCTTGGGATTGAGCTGCTCCAATAGGTCTAGACAGTGAATGTTGTTTATTTTTTATTTTGCTGATTTACACTTTTGTTATTTTTTTTCTTTCTAAATATCTATTTATGACATGACATGAACATTTACTGTTTAAAGTCTTATATTATTTTAATTATTGTAAATGTGAGGACTATGTGGGTCATTGTTTCCGTTTTAATCATGGTCTGGCAGTTTGAGTGGTTTATGCGGTCTACACAAATGTTCTGTCCTTGGTATTGCTCGTCGAATCGTTGAGCTCCTTAAGTTCTGAGTTGAGCTGCACGGTTACTGACGAATGCGTGCACTGACTGCACAGGTCCACTCAATCTGTGTGGTTCTTCCCTCAAAATACCACTTCAGACACCAATCTACATGGTCCTCAAAGATCAAAGATGATGTCCGGATTTTTATATACACATTGACATTGATGAATTTTATATAAACAATGACATGGATATTTACTTTGTATAGTATCTTATTTTTTATTATTATTATTGTGAGTGTGAAGACTATGTGGGTCATTTCTTTTTTCTTTTTTCCTTCTTAGTTAGTTTTAATCATGGTCTGGCAGTTTGAGTAATTTATGCGGCCTACCCAAATGTCCTTTCATTGGTATTGTTCGTCGAATCGTAAGGCTCCTCAAGTTCTGAGTTGAGCTACACAATTTTTGACAAATGCGTGCACTGACTGGACAGGTCCGCTCAATCTGTGTGGTTCTTTACTCAAAAGACCATTTCAGACACCAATCTGCATGGTCTTCACATGATCTGACCAAGATTATGTCTGGACTTTAAAAGAGACTGTGACCTCTGAGTTTGTTTCGGCCTTTCTTCTCAGAGTAGTCAGATAGGAAACGCCGACCTCATCTAGTTTAAAAAATATGATTGACATGTAAAAGTGTTTGTACAAACCTACTTACAGAAAATAAATCATTTATCATTTATCATTTATAATCGTCCATATTTAATATAATATGTAGGTACGGTATTTACGTTGGTACAAGTATGTGAAAAATTCAGGGATTTTCCTCAAAACATGAACATATGAGAAGCTTATACGGTTTTGTGTAATGTCATAATTGATGAATCGTGTAAGGGGAACAGAAAACGAGGGAAGAATACTAAAGCATCACTACTCGTGTAAGTGAATTTTCATTCTTATATTTCTTGGGGTAAATTGTACCCCTTTGCAATCTATTAAGGAAAAGTCGGACATATGTACACACGTTTGATTCGGATTTCTTTTTATAATAAAGTGCCTCTAGTTTTTCTATGCGTGGTACGTGTATGCTTAAGCGCGAATTCCTATGCAACGCACGTTAACGTGTGCATGTAAACGTTTGAAATATGGCATATGGAACGATTTATAGGTGCCTCAAAACTGAGTCTAAGTGAAAAGTGGTTATTTAACACCTTAAAACCCAGAAAAAAAATGTCAATGTCCCTTTAGCATAATCGGCCTACCTATAATGTTCCCTCTGCTGGGACACTGACCTCCTCTCTGTGGGAGTGTGCTGTAATCTACGCCGCGACCCCAGTGCGGGTTGGTAGATGTCACATGTCTTCGAATTTTTGTTTTTAGGACCTATAAAGTCCATTTGCCGTCGTGAAAAAACGAATTATTTTGGTACAAACGTTTTCAAAACGTAATGCCGAAGCTTCTGATACCAGGAACTGTTAACGATCTGGAAAATGACCCAGTTACCGTGAGATCGTGTATTATGAAACGAATCATTCATTTATGTTTTAAAATCGAATTCCCTCTCGACGAAAATTGAAACTAACCTACTAACAATTCACGCCATTCATTATTCTGAAAATTCTCGATCGAAAATGCTGGACAATGTTTAATCTAAAATCGGTCACCGCTTCGCGTATCCGTCACGTATTCGTTCCGCGTCCGATCCATACGTGTTCGGTAAGATATCGTAGCGTGTAAACGGGCTCGGTGAAATGGAGCGTGGAGGATGATAGTGCGGATTTTTCCACGATACGTGTATGTTTATTTTGTGATTCTTGTGGTGTGCTCGGATGTTGAATTTTTGAGGATAAGCTGCTGATTTTGTCGATATTCAATTTTCCGTTTTCAAAAACTTAATTCATTTTATTTATAATTACTTACTTCGCCACTCACTGGATGCCTGAGGGAAGATATAACCGTCGAGGTAGACCGTGGCGAAGGTGATGTGACGTTAGCAGGACCAACATAGCCAGAGATCGCACAAAATAGAGAACCACAGGAGGAAAAAGGATGGCCTTGAAGGCAAAAAAAACTACATTTAACCGCACGTCATTAGTAATAACTGCCGTGCGATCCTGTAACCATCTCACCGTGAAAGCTTGGGTGAAGTGAGCGTTGAGTGAGCTGTCATGCGCTAGGAATTAACACTATTAAGTGCTCACTTCACTTATGATTTAACGGTGAGATTTTTACATAATCTACCGGTTGCTATTACAACGTGGATTTAGACATGTTTTGGCTGTCTCATCTAGTACCTACGTAAACTTCCGATTGCCTGGTGTCGGCACGAGCTATTCAGTATTAGCTTTTTCCAAAGGCTGGCAATAGGTAGCTACACGAATTCTTTTTAGCGATGAAAATAATCCAAGTGTAAAGGCTCCTACACACAGTGCCGGCGGCAGTGCCGCCGGGTTTTTGCCGAGCGGCCATGCCGCCGGCATATTATGCAAGCCGCCAAGCATAATTCCAGTTGCGACAGTCATGTAGAATGCTAGTGAAATGCACATTTGTTGTTGGTTACGATGAATAAAGAAATCCGCACTGCCATCGCAGTTGAAAATTTTATTTTAATAAGAAAAAATATAAAAGAAAGAGAAGGTTTTGGGTGCGCCTAAGTTTACAATATAGAAAATGGCGGCTCGTGTGTGCGGCAAGCCCGGCGGCTCGAATACCCGCCGGTCTGCCGGCGACAGTGCCGGCGGCTCGGCCGCCGGTATTGCCGCCGGCATTGTGTGTAGGAGCCTTAACACGATGGTCGGTGTAAGTCATGCTTCTTCCCCAGATTAAATGAATCCTTTATGTTGTTGCATTAACCTTTTATGTTGAATAAATAAGACGGAGCAGCAAGTGGCTCCGTCCAGTTTGGTTACGAAGTAACTAGAACCCACCGAAGAGGTCGGATAAGGGTGACACTTGCGGGTGACAGTCACTCCAGACTCCAGCAGAGCATCACATCGATGGTTGCGTGGAGGTTGTCTTCTGATGACCGATGATGTGGGGGTGTCGTACCACCTCCACGAAGAACTGCTACATTCCAGCATAATCCTGGGGATATTAAAGCTGCTGAAGCCCTAATACGATAACCACTTCTGGAAAACGCTATCCTGCGCCATTAAATAAATAAGTGAACATGCGAAAAAAGTCCCCCACTTGAAAAACAAAACCTCTTCAAGTTTTAGACTCAATATAGTATTATTAGGCCATCACCGTTTGAAAGCAATCGACGGTGTAAAGTAAGTACTTTATTTTCTGTGTGAGAAACATTTTATGGGTACTTGTAAAAGAAACTCATTTACTGGAGAATCCCTTCGAATAGACTATTGGGAACGAAACTGTAGCTCCCAATGAGTTTACTACAACGTAGACTGACTGAAAACAAAGGGTTTAATTGAATTGAAAAATGCGACTTTTGCAATATGGATTAGGAAGAAGTAGGTACTCTTATTGTGTGTACGAAAAGGAAAGGAAAGTACGTATCCGGTCTTTTGTTGATGACAGTTTTCGAACTGATAGAATAATAATAATTACTGTCCTGTAAGATACAGGATTATCTTAGCTTGAAGGACAGGGGTCTTACTCATCTGTAATAGCTATACAACGTGTAACGTTAAATGCGCAAAACCTGAAAATAGTTTGATCAGAATAACGAGCAGAATTAATTGAACCACTTTTTAATATAGTCACATTAAAAAAAATCTTCATTAAAAACGTTGCCGTGTCTATTTATTAATAGGTCAAGCAAGCCAATGTCAGCGCGGCGCAGCGGCCCGGTGACGAAACCTCCCTCGGTAAAGCGTCGTCGCAGACGCAAGAAACGATCAGAATGGCCAGTAAAACTAAAACAGCACATATAACCTTTACAATTTTTTTAATGACTTATTTTCTCACTGAAATAGGTCAATTGAATTAAAACTCAGTTGGGGTGTCTGAGGTTATGCGCATTTAACGTTACACGTTGTATATATTACGCCCTTATTATATCAACATTGAGGTTACCTAGGCTATTTTTTTTAGTAAATAAACGATTGAATACTTGATTAATTTAAAAAAATGTGCAATACAAAACCATGATACAACAAGCCTTATGCCTGATAGGGTTTGCCGATTTGTTGATTTGGGATATTTCCGATGGGAAATCTCATCCAAAACGAAGTATGTAACCTGTAGTTAACAGTAATTTGACCTGTTTAACCTTACAAATATCTAAAATTTCTACCTTAGTGGTCACCTTCGTTATATAAGGAACACTTGTGCAAAACTCATGTGACAAGCGTTCCTAGACACAGCGGTTTAGGATTCCCGTTGTTATTTTTATTAAGTAGATCTGCAGTGCTTTGCTTTATTTAGTACTTCGTGGAGATTTCATTAATAAGTAATAAAATTAATGGTCCTGTTTTGTCCCAGTGCAGGGCAAGGGATTCTCTTTCCTATTTCCACTCAACACGGTCCTGCACCAACATGCACTAATCCTGCCTGTAGACGTCGAGCTCGTCCTGTTAGAAGTAAATGTCCTCTTTTACTTATTTCAAGAACCATATTCTCAAATGTTCCTTAGGCGGATCACACGATACAACACGGTACACGATGGGGCGCAGATAAGGCGCGCCCCTCGCGCGTGATTTTGTACATACAGATTCAATAAAAACTCGTTTTCATGCGGAGAATTTGGCTCCGTCTCCCGTGGTACGTAGCGTGTTGCAGAGTGAGATCCTCTTTACCAGCTATGCTAGTACAAAATCAAGTAGAAAGGTTCTAAGCAATACAGTTATGTTCTATTCAGAGCTGTCTTTCCTGCATCGAGTGCAATACGATGTATTTTATCACACTAGTATGGATAGTTGTTTGCATATAGCATGTGCATTCATTGTAATATGTCTTTACATGAAATGCACTTACTACAGGTAGTAATAACTGTCTTCTAGGCATGTTTCCGGATGACAGCGATGCAGACGATTACTTCGACGCATAAGTGTCCTTGTGTTTTTGTATATATTTGTATAGTTAGTAAGTCATTTAATTTAGTACTTTAGTGTAAATAGTTAGTTGTGTTAAACATTGTAAAATACTAACGATTGATCTTTGGTTTTGGTATGATTTTGTGGTATTTTGGACCTGACTTCGAGGGTTCAGTGAATTATAAATTCCGGCGCAAATGTATTTTTTGTTAAAATATGATAAATTTGAGACATGTTAAAATTAACTATACCAACAAAATAAAAATTTAATACGACACAAAATGATGTGACCATGCTGACTTATTTATAGGAAAAAAATCACTTGCATTAAATAATAATCAACGAGATATTTACTAACAAGAATACAAAAGAACAGAGTTCGAATCACTAGTACTTAACTTGCCTTATTACCTAATATAGCGTTTCCTGATTTAATTGGTAGCAAATCGTAACCCTCCCTAATAAGCAAACAGAACAACTAATGATGGTCAATAAATAATGAACGTAACGGGCTCTGAATGCATGTTGAATGAAAATTAAGCCGGAGAAGTAGACTACTAGGAACATTGTTATTTTACTAATGATATCCTGAATATATAGACTGAGGGGCTTGTGGCTAAGTAATTACAGCCACACAGGTCGATCGATCAGATTAAGATACGCTTGCCGCGGTTGGTCCGTGGACGGGTGACCATCTTCCCGTACCAAGACCCCTCCGTGCCTCGGAAAGCACGTTAAGCCGTTGGTCCCGGCTGTCAATCGTGGACCTTTGACAGTCGTTACGGGTCGTCAGTAGCCTGAAAGTCCCAGTAACTGGGTTGTGGAGGTCAGATAAGCAGTCGCTCCATGTAAAATACTGGTATTCAGCTGCATCCAGTTAGACTGGAAATCGAGACCAACATATGTATATTCAGAAAAGGCTAGGCAGATGATGATGTTCCTGAATATATCGACATAATTCTGTATTTTATATATATTTTGTTTAGATATTTGTTGTATTAGTTTGTTTATTCCAACCGCGTATCTAATGTGCTAGTATGATAAAATGTATGTTGGAGTTTCTTGCCATTTTTCTCCATATGAAACTACCCTTTGGAAGGGGTGACTATTATAGAATCAATTCTATTTTATTGTAAATTTTGACGTTCAAAAGTGCATTTTATGTGCTTTGACTTTGATTTTGATCATGAACGTATTCTAAGCTGTAAGGATCTCATAGACGTACAAAGGTTTATGATATCGGAACACGAGTTATGGAACTCAAATGGAGTTAGGCAGGACATCTGGCAAGGTGAAGTGATAGCAGGTGGAGTAAGACAGTGACCGAGTGGCGCCGGGTGACTGACACTTCTTCTTCCAATCTTTGAAGACGAAGTGTTGGTCGTCCGGTGGCGGGATGGGCGGATGATATTGTTCCCATCGCGGATAGAGCTTAGATGAGGCTAACACAGGATCGTGGAGATTGGCACAAGAAAAGATATGCCAATGCCCACCAGTGGGTGTAGTCGTGCTGTGGATGATGATGAAGGATCTCTGAGGAGGGCTTTGGTATTTTTGACAGGCCTGTTGGTCTAGTGGTCAGTGGCCCTGACTACTATACGCAAGGTCGTGGGTTCGATTCCCACACAGGACAAATGTTTGTGTGATGAGCACGATCATTTTTTCTTTGTCTGGGTGTAATTTATCTATAATAATATATGTATGTATTTAGAATTATATATGTATGTTTATCAGTTGTCTAGTACCCATAGCACAAGCTCTGATTAGTTTGGGACTAGATGGCGTTATGTGAAAGTTGTGGAACATTATTATTATTAGTTTCTGTCAACTCCCTAATTTCTCTATACCCGTTCCCTATTTTGATATAGCTAAGTCATCATCTGCCCACGCTTTTCCCAACTATGTTGGGGCCGGCTTCCAGTCTACCTGGATGCAGCTAAATACCAGTCTTTTACATGGAGCGACTGCCTATCTGACCTCCACAACCCAGTTACTGGGTAATACAATACCTCTAGGTAAGACTGGTTGTCAGACTTTCGGGCTTCTGGCTACCCGTAACGACTGTCAAAGATCTACGAATGACAGCCGGGACCAACGGCTTAACGTGCTTTCCGAGGCACGGAGGGGTCTCGGACTCTCAGTATGTAAAGATGGTCACCCATCCACAGACCAACCACGGCAAGCGTAGCTTAACCTGATCGATCGATCTGTGCGGCTTTTATTATTTAGCCACGGGCCCCTCAGTTAAGTAATGACTACATTTCTTATGATTGATTTTAATAAAAATTTCATATACTCATCCAACTCCAGACCTTGTGAAAGTGTCCGTAAAAATGGTAAAATCCCCTATCCCAGCTCCGTCCCATTTGTAGGTCATCCATTAGGTTATCTTTAAGAAATATACATAATCTTTATACAATCCATTTCCACATTTATATACTAAGGAAATATTTTCCAAAGTCCCTTTCTACACCCGAAAAACTTTCAAAACAGTTTTGCAAACTTTTCTTCGCCACTGAAAGCCAGCTGGATTCATAACCTAAGCCTTAATACTACGCAATAAGATTACAGTTTGTCCAAGTAGAGTTTCAGGGGTGTAAAAAGGTTGTGTTCTTCCTAAAGGCACTGCCGTGTCTATTTAGTTCGCTGCATGAATAGGTGATTGATGTCTCAAGGTGTTAGCTGTCGACGAGGCGGTATTTTGTCCATATAATTATCTATTGCGGGTTTGAAAGGACGTGGAAGAAGGTATTTGCACGTGCCTGGTTACCTCTATACTGTTGAGCAATTTTGATTCGAGATCAAGGTTGTAAGCCTTCTAATCGGTTCTGGGTACTGTAGGTATATTTATTCATTCAAATCTAAACTATATTTATCTGTAATATTGATTTATAGGACATAATAACATTTTGAATGCTTAATCAGAGAACAATTTTTATTCTGAATAAAGTGCTTTTTGATTAAAAAAGAATACATTTTGGTGAAGTAAATTATTATTTCAAACTCAAAGCATGTATTTCAAGTAAACCAATTAAAGGGCAAGAAACTCCACGGACACTTTTAAATTTGAAAAAATTGTTACAACATTTTGGTTACATCATTCAAGTCGAAATTATACGTGTGAGAATGATGTAGAAAGACGACGTTAAAAGCGTCGGGACTAAAAAAGATAAAAACAAAAAAAAAAAACAATTCTGAAATGAAAATACATATTTGTAGGCATGATATATTATAAAATAATGATGCTAACTTTTTTGTAGAGTAAGTAATAAGTTTTCAATATTTTTGCGGTTTTCTGAAGAATACAAGAAAATAAATTATCCTAACTAGACGTGGGAGGCTTGAACTAAAGCTATATCTTAAAAAAAATCTTTCTTTCTTATTGGAGTGCCGCATTATTTCGAGTAGGACTCGCTCTTACGTGTTCTTTTATTATATTTAATTGCAGTTTTACATGAAAGCTGAAGAATTCTAGGGTAACCACTGAACAGGTTATGTTATTTTTATCACGCTCTTATTTTACCTTTACTGCAAGTAAAAGGAGACGTTCAATAAATATAATGGGGCTTGGTACTAAAATAATTGAAAATTTAAGCTTTCTGAGATATAGGCTGAAAGAGGGTAATTGTTTTGATGTCTTTGGGTATTTTTTTTTTACAGGATCCCGTTTTTTTTAAACAAGTGTTGAAAAATAAAATGCTTGGATCACTAACTACAAACATTATTTATATTGGGTTGCCTCGGATACAACTCACTAGAGGTAAGGCGAGCTCGAGATCAGCTTACAATAGCCTGTAAGACGCTCCGTGGTGATGTTGACGCTCCTGATCTGCTTCATGTGCTGGCGCGCTTTGTTCCAGACAATTACTGCCGGGGCAAAAAGCACAGGCTGTTTGCCATGCCTCCATGTCGTACTGTTGCACGTGCTAAGTCGCCAATTCCTCGCACTCTGACTGCGCTTAATGATCTCTTGGATTCCAATCCAACAAGCGATCTGTTTGCGGATGGATGGACGAAGATTTTATTGGTATGTCAGAAGTCCTGCGAGAATAATTTATGAAAGTGTTGTTAACCGTCCTTTATTTATGTTTTCCTCTTATACTTTTAAATTTTACGTTGTTTATTTTGTATATTTTAAAATGTGTTATAATTGTCTCTTTTACTTTTAATTTTATATGTTACTGTAATTGATTAAACAAGACCGTTGTAATTAAATAAATAAATAAAAATTAATATTTTAGGGTTGGCAGCCCCGTGGCACATGACGTAACAATGACAACGACAATGTCAGCCAGCAGGACTCGGGTCAGACGGCTTACCGACATCGTCGTATTCCGTTGTTCGTAATTTCGTTGTACTTTGAGTGTTGTGCTGCTTTATCATTAAGTACATTAATACATTTATTGATGTATTTCTCTACATATAAAAACAATCCACCTCGCGGACTTGTCCCAGTGGATATGGTGCTTTTGTTTATTTCAACGGCATTCTGACATTTACAGATTTGACCTTTTTTCGACAGATTTTGATATTGCTTTGACATGATAATCAATATTTTTTTGTCTCATTTAAAATAAATGTATTGCATAGAAATGAATAAATAAAGGCCATGTGCGTTTTGTTTGTACTGAATTTTTTTTCACTTTTGTACTTTAAATCAATCGTTTTATTTTTATTTGTTTTATAGCCCGCAACCTATACTGTGGGCAAAGACTTTTGACTGGTAGTGTATATATATATATCAAAAGTGAAATAAATAAAACAAAGTCGGGTTAGTTACACCATACATAAATCAAGAACGGCGGGACCGATTTTTATGATCTTTGTTTTATTGGATTTGTCTCCACCTCGAATAGCTGAATAACTATTAAAACTGAGAAAAAAAACCCGGAAAAAAATTATGATATTTAATTTTCTCATACATTCGTTCATATTGATTCTGAGGCGGTACGGGTCATCTAGTTATTACATACCTAAAATTAATTCATGAAGCGCGAAGCATGGTTGCCTACTTTTACTTTTCAATGTTAACGAAAAAAAAAAAAAAAAAATGAAAATGCGAAAAAGTCAATTGAATAATAAACACACTCATTATATTTATCTCAAAACCGCTGACAGCAAATTCTCAACGATTAAGATTACAGAAATTAGAAATAATTCTTTCCAAACGCACCGGATGAGATTATAAAAATATGAATAGCAGCAGTTTTAGAAAAGCCAAAAAGCCAATTATTTTGTATCCGCTTATATCTGTAAATCGTTTCTGCTATTTGAAATCCCTCGGGGTCTCTAACTAGGTACTTACTGAGACCTTATTTATTGGTGAATACATAAAAAGGTTAATCATCAATCCCAATGGAACGGGAATTTTGGAGATAAAATGTTTTGCGGTGTATCTGGTTTGGTAGGTACCTATTTAGGTCAAATATTTTGAGCTGTTGTTTCGAGTTTATCTGGAACCTACCGTTTACTGTTATAATAACAACAGCCGCACCGGTCGATCGATCAGGTTAAGCTACGCTTGCCGCGGTTGGTCTGTGGATGGGTGACCATCTTTACATACTGAGACCCCTCCGTCCATCGGAAAGCACGCTAAGCCGTTGGTCTCTTCGTGGATCTTTGACAGACATTACAGATAGTCGGAAGCCCGAAAGTCTGACAATCAGTCTTACCAAGGGGTATCGTATTACCCAGTAACTGGGTGGTGGTGGTCAGATAGGCAGCCGCTCCATGTAATATACTGGCATTCAGGTGCATCCTGTTAGACTGGAAGCCGATCCCAACGTAGATGAGAAAAGGCTACGCAGATAACATGATGATTAGTAGCCAATTATAAATTGGACTGATATTTCAAAATTATTTTTTTTATTTTTCTAAAAAAAAATATTGAATTATTGTGTCCGTATCAATAATATTATAATTATTGTTGTATTAGGTATTTGAAAGTTGCTACTTAGGTTTTATCATTTATCTTTCATGTTTTTCTTAGCAAATAAGTACATCATATACTTGGTGATGGCTTGGTGACATCGACGCGCAAACTGTTACCATAAAATCACATGATTTTAGACTAGCGTAGAAATTTTTCATGTATTATATAAAAAAATGTGATGTTTCAAAGAAAAGTGCAATACCTACGCAGTCTAAATGAATGGTTAGAAAGAAGAAAGAAAGAAAAAAATGTTTATTCTGCACAAACAAAACATAGGTTGAAAAAAAAATAAGACATAAAATATACACATACAACGTAGTCAAAAGCCTCGTACTCAAGTATATATAACGTTGTCATTTTTTTCCATTGCCTGATGTCAGGGCCAGGGACCAAAGAAAACACCATAATTGACATTGACAATACATGAATACATTAATCCGTGATGCGCCCACGGCACTGGCAGATGTGAAACAGCAATCAAAACAAAGTGAAAAAATAACTACTTTTGTAACAAACAATATCATCATCTGCCTAGCCTTTTCCCAACTATGTTGGGGTCGGCTTCCAGTCTAACCGGATGCAGCTGAATACCAGTATTTTACGTGGAGCGACTGCCTATCTGACCCCTACAACCCAGTTACTGGGTAATACGGTACCCCTAGGTAAGACTGGTTGTCAGACTTTCGGGCTACTGACGATCCGTAACGACTGTCAAAGATCCACGAATGACAACCGGAACCAACGGCTTAACGTGCTTTCCGAGGCACGGAGGGGTCTCGGTATGTGAAGTGTAACAAACAATAATAAGAACAATTAACCCTTGCTTGGTTCAGAATCGTGTACTGAATTCATGGTAACAGATTGTGTGTTGATGCCCCTGTATAATTATAAAGTTACAGTACAGAGCGGAGTGTTCTGTAGGACAGCTAGGTACTTATATCAAAATATAAAATAAAACCTTGTGCAAAGAAGTAAACAAGTTATTAAAAACAATATTTATAAGACGGTGCAAAATCCCGGTACAGCTGACAAATAAACCTACAATTTTGATCGGATCAACGCGTCAGGGAAAGTCGTTATCGTGGAGTTTCTGAAAGCATTATAATGTTAAGGTCTTGGGTAAAGCTAAGACACGAATATTGGGTCGCTAAGCCAACAGAGTTTCTTAAAATTGGTTGTAAGGTTTTGCAGGTGCTCCTTGTAACTTAAGAATACCTACATATTTTATCTATAATATGTATGTATTTAGAAATATATATGTATGTTTATCAGTTGTCTAGTACTCATAGCACAAGCTCTGCTTAGTTTGGGACTAGATGGCGTTGTGTGAAAGTTGTGGAGTATTATTATTATTATTATTACTTATATTCTTTACTTTTACCTCTCTCGTTTGTCTAGAGGTCGCATTAGGTTCTGTGTTCGATTCCCGAGTCGGGCAGAGTGATGATGTGATTATCCATCTGGCATTTCACAGTAGTAGCCTGAAATCTAGATTTGTGCCCGGTTAGTGGCAACAGGGTCGCCCATGTTACATGGGCCTTAAACCTATAATTTATATTTAAATGTAATGTAAATTATAATATAATAATAATAATATTCCACAACTTTCACACAACGCCATCTAGTCCCAAACTAAACAGAGCTTGTACTATGTGTACTAGACAACTGATAAACATACATAGGTATTATAGATAAATTACACCCAGACAAAAAACAAATGATCGTGTTCATCACACAAACATTTATCCTGGGTGGGAATCGAACCCACGACCTTGTGTATAGGAGTCAGGGCCACTGACCACTAGACCAACATGCCTGCCAATTTATAAGTGCAACAATTACTTACAGACTAACACCACATGCACTATATATTTAGACTATAAATTTTACAGAGCTTGCATCTAGCAGTTTAAAACACACATCAAGACTAGAATTAAATTATGTAGGTTAAATAAAAAAAAGCATTATATTGATTGGTAATTAATAATAAAAATAATATTCCGCAACTTTCACACAACGCTATCCAGTCCCAAACTAAGCAGAGCTTGTACTATGAGTACTAGACAACTGATACACATACATATATATTTTAATTGAATGATAAATTATAAATTAAATTAAACATAGATTAAATATTTGGTTTATAGTTGATAATAATTGAAAGTAAATTATAAATTATCAATTAAATATTAAATGATGTCAAACAACTATGTAAATTAACAATTATTATTAATTTATTATTATGTCGTTAAAAACATTTTAAAATATAAAAAAAACAGTGATCCGCCGGTGTCGGGAGCAGGGTCCAAGCTACCGGTGGTTAGGGCTCTAGAGACAGGAACTGCCTTCTGAATCAGGCCCTTGATCCAACCACCTAACGAGAGCCTCGATAGAAGTTGATCGAGGCTTTCGGCCATCAGGCCATTGGCCGATACGACAATCGGCACAGTCGAGCTCACATTCCACATGTCAACAACCTCGTGTGCTAAGTCAAGATATTTATAATAATATTCCACAACTTTCACACAACGCCATCTAGTCCCAAACTAAGCAGAGCTTGTGCTATGGGTACTAGACAACTGAAAAACATACATATATATTTCTAAATACATACATATTATAGATAAATTACACCCAGACACAGAACAAATGATCGTGCTCATCACACAAACATTTGTCCTGGGTGAGAATCGAACCCACGACCTTGTGTATAGCAGTCAGGGCCACTGACCACTAGACTAACAGGCCTGTCAATTTGATATATTATTATTATTATTAACAATGGTTACCTACGTTTTACTAAGATGTTTCGTATTTTTACCGTGGGTAGTCAATTTTACTACCAATATATAACCGGAGCGTCACTTTTCACCACGGTGTGAACTACCTACATTATTATTGACATCTAACTTGTGTAGACTCGTGAGAATAGTTTCTCGTTATCTTCAGTTCGATACAGCCCAAAATAGCCTATTGTATAGGCGTAACATATTATTTTTGATAGTTTTATAGTTAATCGCATCCACGACAACTACAACCTTATTTCAGTAACTAAAGCTACGCTTTCCTAGAAGAGCGGGTCCGTCATATTATAATGGCAGTCATGAAAATCTGTCCTTTTTAACATTTTCTCCAATATTTGACATTAAGGGGTCAAATTAACACTCTTTACTTTTTTTTTTTTGGACAGTCGTTAGTGTGTGACTGCTCACCGCTTTCTTAGGAAACAAAAGCTTTGTAATATTTCCCTTTGATTTACTGATTAGACATTTCCGTTCGGTAAATAAACTAGACTGTGTCAAAAGGGCAAAATACGACGAAAAAAAAAAAGATCAAAGCGAATAAAACAAGAGTTTAACAAAAAGTGGTAAACGGTAATTGTTTCAATTATACTAATAGTACTTACAAAGTATTAGGCATAAATGTTTGTAAGTCGCACAGTAACTTGGAGCGTGACGGTCGTTGACCTTTCACCAACGAGTTGGAGGAAATTATTAAAATTTGGCTAAAGACAACAATAAAAACAGCCGCACGGGTCGCTCTATCAGGTTAAGCTACGCTTGCCGCAGTTGGTCCTTGGATGGGTGGCCATCTTCACATACCAAGACCCCGACAGTCGCTCCATGTAAAATGCTGGTATTCAGCTGCATGCGGTTAGACTGGAAGCTGACCCCAATATAGTTGGGAATAGGGCTAGCCAGATCTGCCTAGGCAGATGATGGCTAAACACAACAATATTTCGGTGCTCGAGATATATTTTTTTTAAACGGTGAAATTTTAATCTTACCGCTCAGGTAGAAGGATTTTTTTCAACCGAGGCTAATTTTATTAGATACCTGTAAAACCTACCCAATATAAATGAATGAAATAAAGAAACTCTTTTGTCGATATTTCAGTATTTGACATAGTAAAAAAAAGTAACTTTTCAAACAAAACTTTCGGAGAACTTTTATGATTTAAATTATTATACACCAATAAATTGCTTTTGTAATTAAAAAACTACCCTTCTAGAAGTCACATAGAGCCCATTGTTTCCTCGCTATGCAATTTCGGCTGTTAGTGAAATAAAAAAATAAAAAAAAATCTTTATAAACGTCTATTTTTTTTTTCACCCTGTATTGTCCCACTGCTGAACAAAAGTCTCCCCCACAGCACTCCATTCCACACTTGTGTTGCCTTCTCTATATAAAAACAATTAAAATATTAAAACTTCAACAACAGCCATATCGGGTTCTCAATAATAATAATTATAACCCATAATGTCGTGACATGACCCTCGTCACGTCGGACGACTGATTAATTTATGAGTGTGTTCATAGATATCACGAGTTTTCGACTTATAACAGTTTACGACACAGTGATGATTAAAACCCTCCCTCGAATGGCCTTTGGCTCAGCTCTTGACGACGATGGACGCTTGCTAAGAAGACTCCCAAATTATGGTTAGCATATCAGTCTAAATGTTACCTGTTCCTGCACTGTTACTGGTACAGACGCCAGAACATCAAGCTACTACAATCTGTCAGATTTCTTTAATGGATTTTCAACTTTATTGCTAAAGCATAAGGTTCAAATTTGATTGGGAAAATTTGACAGTTTTGGGACATAAACATCCTCTCTTTGAGAGGGAGTGTACGGTTTGCTGGATGTCACTTCTTTGAACATTTATGTTTTCAAATTATGATTCAATCAATCTGCCTAGCCTTTTCCCAACTATGTTGGGTTCGGCTTCCAGTCTAACTGGGTGCAGCTGAATACCAGTGTTTTACATGGAGCGACTGCCTATCTTATTGCGATCCAGTTCTTATTCCCTGGGTAAGACTGGTTTTCAGACTTTCGGGCTTCTGATTACGTAACGACTGGAAAAGATGCGATAAGTACACCTGGTGCCAACGGCTTTAGCGTGCTTTCCGAGGCACAGAGTTCACCTATCAACGAACTGACTGCGGCAAGCGTAGCTTAACCATCGTTCGAACCGTGCGTATATTATTATTTAGCGACGAGCTCCTCCTTCAAATTATGGTAATTGGGAAACAATTCACTTGGGAGCGCGGGTTGGACAGAATAAAGCTTGATGACTTACTAAATCATTCTACATGTGTCAAGAAAAAGAATTGTGCATTTTAATAGCTATTGGAACTTCTAATGTTTATTAAATCTAAAGACAATTGATTCTACTTGTTGATTTTTAATATTTTTGGATTTTTCTAATTATTTCGACAATCTTCGCGAATAAAGCCCAAACAAACTCAAAGAGAGCAGTATTGCTCCCGTGGTATTGGCCCCGACTTACGAGTTGTAGGTCGTAGGTCCCACGCAGGGGCCCACGCAGCGGTTTTACTTTGTGTAAATAATTGACGGCACGGTTGGCGCAGTGGTTAAGCGATTGACTGCTGCGCTGCGTGTCGCGGGTTCGATTCCCGCACGGAACAAATATTTGTATGACCTACATGTATTTGTTCCGAGTCTGGGTGTTTTTCTATCTATAATATGTATGTATTTACAAAAAAAAAAAAAAAAATTGTATATAAGTAGTTTATCAGCCATCTTGTTACCATAACACAAGCATTAGGTTGCTTAGCTTGGGACAAATGGTGCTGTGTGAAATGTCCAGGGATTTATTATTATTATTATAATTCCATCACCACTGCTCTCAAAACGGTGAAGAAACACATCGTGAGAAAACGGCATATACTAGAACCAAAAAAACGAAGACATGTGACATCTACCAACCCATACTGGTCCAGCGTGGTGGATTATGCTGCCGCAGTAAGCGAAAAAGACGCATATCGGCCAAAAATGTAAAGAAAAATAAACGTTACTAAACAAAAAAGGCGCATCCATTAAGGCTCATTTTTCTCCATTCCCTTTCGACAGATGCGCCCCTTTTACTTAGGGCGGCAGTATGACCCACTCCTTCTCAGTGAGAGGAGGCCGGTATCCCAGTAGTAAGAACATTAGAAGCTGATTGTGTAAACTTGAATGCCACTTCTCTTTCAAATCTAAACATAATGTCAGAACTATTATGAAAGTTTCACAATATAGGGCAGAATCTGGAAAACCCTTTCAAGGAAAGAGCCATCACAGCTCTTAGATGATCTATCCCGACAGACGGTGCCCATAAATCAGTTATCGCTTAGCTCAACCCTATTTAGGGAGCTCAACGACCCGACGCACGACGCTACCAATCAGCTGCAAATTTACGTAGGACTGCTAGATGTAGACTAGGCATAATCATTGAAATATTTGAGACATGATCATTGATCATCTGCCTTGCCTTTTCCCAACTATGTTGGGGTCGGCTTCCAGTCTCACCGCGTGCAGCTGAATACCAGTATTCAGACATGATCATTGATCAATGAATTAAAATATAACCTAGCTCATATTACTTTACTCATAATAGTAATATGAATTTGAATTACTTAAATACTTATATCTGCGTAAGCATGTCTAGTGATCAATGTTCGATCTTTGACTGTATGAGAATGATTTTTACCTGAAATCTTATTTCTTATTCTTATTTTTTTTTTTTAATAAACGTTGCCCACACTAGGAATTTTTACTGTATTGTGGGTGCGCTTACAAACATTTAAAGTCACATACACAAACAGCCAGACCCGGAACAACTACTTGTAGGTCATACAAATATTTGTTCCGTGCGGGAATCGAACCCGCGACACGCAGCGCAGCAGCCAATCGCTTAACCACTGCGCAAACCGTGCCGTCAAAATGTGGGACAACCGGCTAGTATTATTACGTAAAAGTTAAGTTTTCATTTCCTATTGGCCTCTTAACTAACCACCCGGTATAACTCATCATCTGCCTAGCCTTTTCTCAACTATCTTCGGGGCTTCCAGTCTAACCGGATGCAGCTGAATACCAGTATTTTACATGGAGCGACTGCCTATCTGACGTCCACAACTCAGTTACTGGGTAATACGATACCCATAGGTAAGACTGGTTGTCAGTTTCGGGCTTCTGACTACCCGTAACGACTCTCAAAGATCTACGAAAGACAGCCGGGACCAACGGCTTAACGTGCTTTCCGAGGCACGGAGGGGGCTCGGTATGTAAAGATGGTCACCCATCCACAGACCAACCTCGGCAAGCGTAGGTTAACCTGATCGATCGAGCTGTGCGGCTGTTATTATTTAGCCACGGGCCCCTCTACTACCAACCGGTATAACTATTGTAACAAAATAAAATATTAGAATTCATAAGAACCGCAACACATTCATTCCCAACTTTATAAACCCGATCCGAACTAAAACAAAAACAAATGAGAATCGGTACCGGTACCTATTTCATTTATTAAAACCAGGAGTTCATAAGAGATTTAAAGTTGTGCGGTATTTACTAGTTCCGTATAATTCCGTATCTTGACTGCAGAAGGCCCGGCCATTACTGCCATTAGTATTAATAACGCGCGTTCGCTCTCATTAAAGTGTGTGCTAACCCTCTCAGCGCTGCGGTCTATTCAGTACCGAGTTTAAGTACAGTTATTGATATCGCTTTTTATAGACACTTTGAGCCGTTACGACTTTGACAGAAGAGTTTGGAAAATGCTGGGTTAGTGTGCAAGGTAGGTTTGTTTGTAGCTTAGGTATAAAATAAATGAAGTCAGTTAAAAACGAAGTCTTGAAACATAAATGAGGTAAGCCTAAGGTAACCACTTTAGATAACCACCGTTTCTAACCCACTCAAGCAAGCAACCTGATAAAATTGTACCTAAAAGGAATTTCCTTCTAAAGAAAACCGAAAACGAGAAAATGAATACAATAGGTATTTTATACACCTTTTCTCACAGACGAAACATGTAACAACTCTTTGGTAAGTCAATTCACTTTCATCACCAGTACGCCAATTGAATTCGAAAGAGCCCGAGAAAAAAAAAAACACTTCATTCGTAAAAACACGAACGCCTATTTACTTTGTCCCTTCATGGTTAATTCCATACATGTGCGCCTCTATTACCATGGGCGAAGGTGCACGAAATCACAATTAACATATAGATGTGACACTCGACCCGAGCCGGCCCCTTTTAGCGAAATGACCAAAGACACACTTTTAACAAGGTCTTGTAAAACTTTGGTCCCTGCTAAATAACACAGATTAAAATATATTGCGCGGAAAATGAAGTCCGCGCGCAGTGCGTCAATAAAAATGGTCGGGTGTGTTTTTCCTGTGGCACGCTGGTGGGTTAGGGATGTCAAAATGGGAATAGAAAATGAGGCGGTGTTTGTGCTTTGAGAATGGTATTCATTAGTGCGCCCTATGGTGAGAGGCTGACAGTGACTTTAGGCGGGTTTAAAAAGTAGCCTTCCAGTTAACTGTGTACTCAGCCGATGTGGTACAAAATGGTGATACGCATATTAATTTTTAATATTGTGGATTTTACTCGGCGTTATTGACAAAGGCTGCCTTGTTTGCGCGTTATTAATTTTATTATTTTTTTGTTTAATTAATATTCATACAATTTAAAAGAGGAGTGGTACAAATTACCATTGTTTAAACTAGCAAGCTGAGTTTAAGCAATGGTAATTTGTACATACGTGTGTATATACGGCTCCGACTTACGAGTCGTGGTTTTGAACCCAGGCAAGAGCTTAACTTTATGCAATTTATTTCATCACCACTGTTCTCAAAACGGTGAAGGAAAACAACATGAGGAAACTGGCATGTCCTAGAACCAAAACATCTAAAAAAAACTTCCAGTATCCAACGGACCAGCTTTATATGGAGTGTAAGGTTCTAACGGTTCGACAACTTTATATCAGGAGGGTCCTGCTTATAAGCCATAAAAGCTCAACATACGACCCGGAAAGGGTAAAAAACAAACGTAGGAAGGACCTGGTTTTTGACCTGAAACCGTATAAAACAGACTTTTACAGGAGACAACCCTGCTACATGGATCCTTACCTATGTAATAAAATAAGTAAAAATACACAATTATATAACTTACCGATAGAAAAAAAAACTAAACCTTACCATAGATAACTTCCTTCTCTCTCAAAATTATGTAGAAACTGAAAGTATTGGTACTAAAAAGTATAAAATAACACTAAATTATGAAATAGAACCACTCAGGCCCATTCACACAGACAAACACACACGCGCACACACACACACACACACACACACACACACACACACACACACACACACACACACACACACACACACACACATACACAAACACACGCACACACATACACAGCTTAATTTAATAAGGTTCAAAACTTGTAATAGGTTTAAGTGTAGAACAAATAAATATTGTTTATTGTTTGTTTATTTACATGTGAGATCTACCATCCCACACTGGGCCCGCATGGTGATTTACGGCCCACTCTTTCTCACAGAGAGGCAGCCGCCAGCAGTTTATGTTATATAAACTAGGAAGTATTATTATAAAGAAAATTAGGTAGATACTTACAAAAGCTCTTGAAACCGTTATTTTAAAACTTTTAAGTAAATTATAATAATGTTCTTTCCAACTGTTGTTAAAGTTAACGTAATTTACTGTTGTTGTGACCGCACTACACCGACACTAAACTTTGATTCATACTTAATCTGAATATTATATATTTGGATGAAATTTTACAAACGAAAAGGGCTTTGAAGGTCCGTGTCATACCTTACCTGACGGCCATTTTGTTTTTTTTTTTTTTTTCAAAATGGCGGGCACGCATGATGCCTATACAACGTGTAACGTTAAATGCGCAAAAGCTCAGACACGCCAACTGATTTTTAATTCAATTGACCTATTTCACAGAGAAAATAAGTAATTTAAAAAATTGTAAAGGTTTTATTTGCTGTTTTAGTTTTACTGGCCATTCAAGATTTTTTGAAAAATGTGAACTATATTTATAAGTGGTTCAATTGATTCTGCTTGTTATTCTGATCAAACTATTTTCAGGTTTTGCGCATTTAACGTTACACGTTGTATAAATCGATAGCTGACATAAATGCAAACAGAAAACATAGTGAGACCAAACTTCGTAAAGTGTCTATATAGTGTTTATACAATATGTAACATAATTAACGCACGACCTCATTCACCCCAATTAGAGTACTGAGTTAAAAGAATAACACAATGACCAAAACATTTTTAACGCTAACTATTATTAATTGAAGAAAATCGTGTTGCCTAGCATACGTTTATACATTTAAAATTGAGTCTTATTGCCTTGAAATAACATTTTAATTTTCTTTGGCGCAATCGGCGGCCAATATGAAGATTCATATGTTTTGAAAAAAATACCTATTTTAAAAGTTATTTCCATCGATTCAGTAGTCAATTAAGAACAAACTACTTTCTGCCGGTCGATTCTGTAAAAATCTCACCGTGAAATCATAAGTGAAGTGAGCACTTAATAGTCCCTAGCGAATGACAGCTCACTCCACGCTCACTTCACCCAAGCTTTCACGGTGAGATGGTTACAGAATCGCAGGGCAGGACTTGCGCTTATTTTATTACAACTTGTAGAAGTTCCAGGTGAGGCCGCCATTTTGAAAAAAAAAAAAAATCTGACTGGATGCCAGGCTCCATAAAAATCCCCCTTTGAATTACTGATTCAATTCAAATTAACATCAAACTAATTAATACCAATATGGCAAACCTATTTGCATTTTTATTTACACAAGTATTTTCCTCCTACAACCTTAATTCTAGAATGCACTCGGTAAACAAGTACAGGCCGTCGATACCACATGTCTGTGGGAACCTGGTACCTACTAATGGGAACATGGGCGATGCGACGTCGACATCGAAATTGCGGGCCCATTTACAGGTTTTAATGGTCGAACGAACATTTTTAAAACCAGACTACGAGGCTATTGGAAAATTTGTGGTGCAGTGTTTTATTACCTCTGCAGTTTATTTATTTAAAAAAAAAACCAACTGTTTCATATGCTTTAGTGGAATGTATCAAAATTACTAAAAAACTGTTTTTTTTTCGATAATTTGCGGATATTAGATTTTCGGTTCATGTTCAGAAGTATTTGTAAATGACTTCTGAACATGTTTTTCCATTAACTTTTAGTTGTTGTCAAGAAGTTCACCTAATTAAGTTTTTGCAAGGCTCCAAACCATTCAACTTGAAGACTGAGATCGATTAAACTAGACCGCGCTCTTGACAGGATGGAATTTGTTTTTTTTTTGCGCATTATGGCGTAAAAATCATCGGTTTGCGCAGATGCGGACATACTGGACGCACTACAATATAGCTACAGTCCCAACAGCATCCTGAAGCGGTTATTATATTGAATACGCAGGGCGTCTAGCGATCTCTTAGTACGCCTTACCACAGGCCGCTCGTGTAGAACGATCGGCAATACCCTTTAACTCTTTCAGTCATGGTGGTTAGTGTCACTAACCACCTCTTTCTGAATTTTTAAATTAAAATCCATGGCATCTAACGACAATCGCCTGCATTGTCAAGAAAGTTCGAACCATGCTTGACAATATGGGACCGATTGGCGGAATGTTGAATAAATGACAGTTCATTTGCGTCGCGTGCTTGTTAAAAAACTGTGAAACGGGTAAGTATGCTTTTTTCTTTAACGTTTTTTACTCACTGTATTATCATATATTTTTATACGTTTTCACAAGAAAATAAAATACAGGATATTTTTTCACTTTCTTGATTGTTGTATTGTCAGTGCATTTTTGATTTATAAAGAACTGCGATTCTCTTCACACCCGGAAGGCCGGACCTATGCACATTGGCTCTGAAAGAATTCAGACGCAGTCACCATCAACCTGTTAGAAGTACTTCGAGAAGATACTGCAAATGTAGCAATAAAATATCTCCAGTGCGTACTATATGGCAGTGCAATACATGTAAAGTGCCCCTTAGTCTACACTAAGGAAAAGCATGTTTTTCATAAGAAGTATTTTTATGTTAGTTTTGCCTGTGGAAAGTTCATTAAATAAATAATATACATAATTCATCATAGTTTTGTTAGTAATATATCAATATTCATGGTGGTTAGTGTCACTAACCACCTCATTCCTCGAGAGGTATTGTTAATGTAAAAGCGTGACTGAAAGAGTTAAACAGAGTACCCCAATACTACAACGAGCGAACCTGTGTTAGCCCTGACCGCTAGATCTATACCTACGTCGTCTTTGAGGTCTCCGGTTAGAAAGTGTCCCAGGTATAACTCTTTTGAGCAGCAGTCCGTTCAGCATTACAACTGGGTCGCTATGTTCACTTCTACCGGAGGCCTCAAAACCATGTATACACTTTTGTTATCATTGCAGAAGAGCCCATAACTCGAGAAATATTGCTCACACACACGTAACAGCTTCCTAATCGAGCCGGCCGCTGGGCCAAGCAGCACCATGTCGTCTGCATAACTTATTTTTTTTTTTATATAAACGTTGTTTATCCAGCATCCGACACGCATATTGCTGAGCCCGGAGATCAGCCCATTTATGTACAAGTTGAAGAGCTTTGGCGAGGTTAAACCACCCTGTCTCACCCCGCACTCCAACCGCAACGTAATTCCAACGTTTCGGACAGAGACCCTACCCATCGAACACAATTAAGCTGATTAATGTATCAATATTTAAAGATCTCCAGGAATTCGATTGATATTCCCGTTTCCCTCAGCTCCTCCCACAGGACATCATAATCCACAAGGTCAAACGGCTTGAGAATGTCATGGAAACACGCATTAATGGAGGTGTTGCTATCCGTGTAATATTGAACAGTTTGCTTGAGACCAAGAATTGCGGTTTCAATGGTAAGCTTGACCCTAAACCGAAACTGTGCGTCATGTAACTGTAAAATATTTTCTAATTCAAGCAAACTGTCCAATACTTTCGCTATTGCAGTGGCAAGCGAGGTCTGTAGTTGGATGGATTAGAGATATCACCAGTTCTGTTCTTTACAGTGGTCACCACTGCTGTTTCCATCATGTTTGTTGGCAAATACGAGTGACTGATAAACAAATAAAAACAATAGGCCTGCGCTGTGCTGTGCGGAACGTATTTTGCTATGAGAGGAAGATAGAAAAAAATATGCGCGCGCACTGCTCTCTCTTGCTTATATCCCGCACTCAACTCCCGTTCGCCTCGCCCAATCACACTTTTTGTAACGCTTTCGTCCCGCGTTCCCCAACTTACTCCCCAAGTCACGCGTGCGTAAAGAAGTTATCTTAAAAAAAAAAAATGAAAGGCATAGTATATAATAATAGCCAGTAACCTAGGCAAATGTACGCCTGTGTGGGAATATGTAGAATTATATACAGTACCTATAATCTTGATTTGTTTTCCTAAAGTGCATAGAATTAGTATGTACTATATTCTTTAAGCTGTCAAGAGTATTTCTAGACGAGTAAATAATTAATTCCGAACGAAACCGGTGATTTGTGAGTCGGTGAAGTAAATACAAAAACTTATTTTACCATTGAGATGGGATATAACAGGAGATGCCCTGTTATTCTATACACGGTTGTAGGTAGGTGCCAGAGCAGCCATCTTTGTCGCCAAGTTTCGTGGTAGTTCAGCTGTCAAATGGTTGTTTATTTTTTGTATTATTGAGATTTGCGAGAAAATTACGAGGACTTTACCTTTAAAACTGCATGTAAATGTTGAAAAACAGCAATTCAACATGCCTGTGTGTTGTATTGTGAAGTGTGGTGCAAGGAAGAATGAAAATCAACCTCAACTTTCTTTGCACAGGTTAGTAGCCGGTTTTCATGCAATAACATATACAATAATAGACATTCGATGATATAATTGTAACGCGATCATGAATTTATGGCTAAAGTATTGATATTTGAGTGAATTTCCGTATAACAGACCTTTTTATTATTTTGTTAATTCATTCGTTTGTTTACAATAATATGTCATAATAGAATAGTGTTGTACCGTTGCCTAATAGTTTCCGGAACTAGTTCCTCCGCTGGAACGAATATCGGTATATTCTGCTATGTTAACATAAATAGTCCTGCGTCTTATTAGCTCCGATTGACCTTGCTAGGTCCGGCCCGTGGTTCACAGCACCAAAATCAAAATATTTTCTTTCACATAAACCTACATGGGCACTTATGAAACGTCAGCCTTGTTGTAGGAACAACAAATTTGTGTTTGTTCCTAGTATTTATATTATATATATCACTGTATTTTTAAACAGATTATATTTTTATGTGCATACAAAAGATTATCATAAATGTACTGAGAAGGCACAGTCATTATATTAATCTCTTTAAAGTCTCTGAGGGAGTGTCTGGGACTTAATTTATAAATGGAACGAATTGCCCTTTTTTGTAAAATTAAAATTGTCTGAATATCGGCGACATTTCCCCACAACAGAATACCGTATGACAGCACACTATGAAAATAACTAAAGTAAACTAAACGGGCTGTCTCTAAATCAGTTAAGTCACGAATTTTCCTAACGGCGTATGCTGCAGAGCTAAGTTTTTTTGACAATTTATCTATATGGGGGCCCCATTGAAGCTTGGCATCCAAAGTTATGCCTAAGAATACTGTGGTATTTTCGGGTTTTAACTCTTCACCCTTTATGAGAACACTAGTTTCTACTTGTCTAACATTTGGTATCGTAAATTTAATAAATTTCGTTTTTTTTTTCGTTAAGAAGTAGATTATTAACATTAAATCAGTTTACTACTTTTGCGAGGGCACTATTTATACTGTCAGTAACCAGCTGTTGACGTTTGAGTTTAAATAAAAGTGAAGTGTCATCTGCAAACAACACTATATCATGTTCATCCTTTATGAGGTAATGCAAGTCATTGATATAAATAATAAATGAAAATGGTCCAAGTATTGAGCCCTGGGGGACCCCCATTCTTACTACAGATCCGGGTGACCTTTTCCCATTAATATCAACTCTCTGAATCCTATCACTGAAGTAAGAAGTGAGAAGATCCAGAGAGGGTTCCGGATTCCGTAGTGGCGAAGTTTCCTGATCAAGGTTTCATGAAGAATACAATTGAATGCCTTGGACCAATCACAAAAGATGCCCAAAGCATCGCATTCGCAAAGTATTACTTTTGTAAGCCTATTTTACTAATCAAACGTTATATTTGAACGATAATTGAACGTTACATTTGTTAATCATTATCATACCAATAAACAAAGGCAAAAAAAAAATACTTTTATTTTATTTTTACTCCACCACTCATTAACACAATAATATAAGCATCCCATCCCATTCACGGAGAATGTGATGGGAAGTTTATATTATTCATTCACCCTAGTGATTATCTTGTTTTTCACTAGGGTCCGCATACCTAACAGAAACTACTGCTCTCTGGCCTTCCAACCCAAAGGTATAATATGCGAAAGCACCTGTTTTTGGGCATATGGATACATATCTCTTCACGCTGTTTTCCTTCACTTTAATACGTAAACGTGATGCAATTAAAAAGTGTTTTTTAATTATGTGCCGAAAAAACACTTGGCATTAATTTTATTTTCAGGGAAGAAAGTTGATTGCGATAATTTGACAGTTTTGGGTAGCTTGATGTGCTGGCGTCTGTACCTATCGATAAATAGTTCATATGAGTCTTTTACGCATAACAAAAGATTAGAAATAAAGTATTTTCGCATACTGTATTTTTATGCAAAATTATAAAGTATGTTTATCGAAAATAAACTAGGATACGTTACTATAAAGTAGGCAACCTTAGTTAGAACGGACTATAAGTTAGTATACTATATTATGATCCAAACGTAACGATAAATAGTACGACTCGTATTTAGTATCGATACTCGTTATAGTAACACCAATATTCCTTGATTGATACAACCCTAGCAATGGCAGCCATTTGTTGAGACAATATGAGTTGTAGGTAGGCACCCTTTTTTCGTAGGTATTTCCAGTCCATATATATATGTCTATGTATTTTACTCTCACCTAAAATTTAAGGATAGCAGAATAAAACATTGTATTTGAAATATTTTCTTAATTTTATGTGTTATTTTGGATGTGTAAGTTGTTATAAATAATAAATGTAGTAAACTAAGTGGAATGTATGTTTATGTGACTTCATCTAAATATAGTCTGTTAAATTGTTATAAAACTACATTGAATATCTTGTATTGTTTTAAAACAGTTCTGCTAAATTAGATTTACTTAAGACTGTCAATATTAAAAGTTATTTGGTCAAAATGTATGACTAGTTAAAAATGGCGGGAATGTTAGATCGTCTTGGGGAACTATAGGAGCGGGTGCGCGGCCATTTTGGAAGGCCAGAGGGCAGTTGATTACAGAGGTGAAAAGATGGACTACCGTTCATGTAAGTTAATTGATATTATTGCTGTTAACTATGTTGTCCGATATGTGGTATAATACAATATGTCTAATAATGCTTTTGTGTTAAATCGAATTAAGGAATATTCATGTTCTGTTTCCTTTCGTTGATAAGTTGCTATAGCTTTGAGAAATGGTCCAAGAGATTAATGCGATAACAATAATTGTTTATGCAAATGTAAAAATGTGTTGATATTATACAATACATTAAAACAAGCTGCCATGGAGTTTCCTTGTCCTTCCTTCTCCATGATGACCTAGTTTTGGAACAGACAATTAGTTTTCTCATTAACATGTTTGACTGACAAGCCTAATTGAAATAAATGCCTAGTCTTGTCTTTCTGTGCTTTTCTTCATAAAACCCTTTCCCTACACACCATATTCACAGGTACTTCATACACAGAATAACTAGTTACCATTCTGAGACTCAAAGCTTGCTAATTATGCTGATATTATTACCTATACATATAGTTATCATACACCTTTCTGACACCTGCATGTTTCAGGTGATCAACACTGAGACTTTCATGTCCAGGTGACTTGACTCTACACATTTTAATAATAATCTTAGTCATTTGCTTGGCAGAGAAACAAGATAGAGACTTACCCTGACAAGCCTCAGCATTGACACTCTCGTTTGATGGTCCCAGTGGTGAAAATACTACAAAAAGATCCCTGGACATATGAACATATTGGCTATATCCTCCGAAGTATCAAGGCCCCGGACACTCACAGGAAGGTCCGGCTTAAGTTTAAGCTTATTGGTTGACTTCCAAAAAAATACTGTATGTCCTGTGGAATTTAGGACTGCATTGCTACGACGTAGCTGACGCTACGGATTCATTGCTACGAGCTACGTCCGCTACGCCGCGTAGCATCACTGAACAACAACTACATGTCGCAGCGGTAACTCTCCAACTTCGGGTGGTTGATTTTTTTAACTAATAGTTAATTATTTGACTATTGGATAAACTAACAATTAATCAAAAATCACATTTTGTCAAAATTTAACCATTATTAACTATTTTTAACAATTGGTTGAGTTATCTACGGATACGGATATGAAATACATAAATGTGGTTGTTATGATTAAAATTAGGTAAAAGATGGATTACAACCTGTTGGCATAATAGTAATGACAGGTACAGACGCCAGCACATCAAGCTACTACAATCTGTCAGATTTCTTTAATAGATTTTCAACTTTATCGCTAAAGTATTAGGTTCAAAGTTGATTGGGAATATCTGACAGTTTCGGGTAGCTTGATGTGCTGGCGTCTGTACATAATTATGCTGTAACCACAAGATCAGCAGGTCAATTCTGCAAAAATCTCACCGTGAAATCATAAGTGAAGTGAGCACTTAATAGTATTAATCCCTAGCGAATGACAGCTCACTCCACGCTCACTTCACCCAAGCTTTCACGGTGAGATAGTTACAGAATCGCACGGCTGTACATGAATTGGGTAAGCCCTGCCTCTTAAACTAGGGTGACATGTATCTTAAGAGACAGTGTTCAGCTATATCTATAAAATAAACAAAACTTATAAAGCATGTCAGTTTGCCATGTTTGTGTTTGTATAATCTTACTTTTGTATGTGTCCTTGCTTTTTCCCGGATACCGGGTCGTCTACTGATACCGAATCGTCTACTGGTTTGCGAGTCACAAGTTGTTCCATACTCCAACCTAGCTGCAGAGTGTTCCTGTACTTCGAGTCCCGCGCAGCGTAGGCTGCTGAACTTTGTGATCGAGCACCTTTGCCTGTGTCCAGGAAACTACGATCGAATACCATTTTTTCTTTTTAATACTGAAGCTCCCTGACCTTTTTATCTCAATACTGCTTAGGTTATTTTATAATGAATTCTTTTTAAAATCTGTTTTATCGAGCCTAAAACCCGATTGCGATCAGGTAAAAATTCGTGAAATTCGTTATAAAATTTTATCCTAAAAATATCCTGAATTTCATAAACTCTCCTAATTCCTCGTTTTATTCCTAATATTTTTGTACACCATCAATAATAATGGTCAAGTAACAAACTTCCGTGTTTTATAAATTTAGATGTCTTCTAAACATTTTATATTTGAATTTTTTTTTGCTACAAAATTCATTAATATTATTCCTTGTTGATGCCTAAGGCAGTTGACCCACCGCCGGCGATATACGAGTAGCGAGTAGAACTAGCAACTGAGAACGAGTTGGCGAGCAGCGAGTGTGTAGTTCCAATAGTTTTGTCGCTGGGCTATCAGCGAGTGTCCGAGTGCGACGGGCGATTACTCGCACCACTCGCTCGGGGCGGTTAGAAACAGTTGCACCACTTTACAAATCATACAACATCCAACAATAACAACAACAACATTAAACATCATTCATTCAACATCATTATACATCACCGTCGTCGTCTGAACTAGACAACAATGATAGTTCTAGTAATTGTTCTGAATTCATAATATATGCACTCAGATCCGCACTCTAGGTAGAAATGACCGCTGGTCGGTCTCTCAGCGTAAGCTCTGACCGCCAAGCGAGCTTCGCTGAGCGAGTATTACTGAGCGAGTATTATATTTGATAACTCTTGTCGCTCAGCGACAAACCATTGGAGCGAGTCCTCGCCGACAGTGTGAACAGTCAGCGATCAACTATTAATATATGCATCTCTTTTGTTTACACGGAATGTATGTCTATTGTACGTTTCTTGAGCGAGAAAATAGCCGATAGTTAGTCGCTACCTCGCCGGCAGTGGGACAACTGCCTTATTTGAGTGCTGCCATAAGATAAATAAGAAGCTAAATTTTTAGATATTAAAATAAAACACCCAAACTTTTTGCAGATCACTAGGTTTCTTTTACAAAAGCTCCACAAACCAAATGAAATCTGTCGAGCAAAACCTTTCTTGCCATAGTAATAAAATGCCCTTAATATTTTCTATCATAAGGTTAAAGCCATCATTAATATCAATTAAGTTCTATCTGCTTGCTAGGAATGTTCGACAGTAATTAGTGACAAATTACATAAGTACTGTCCTATTGTCTTCAATTAATTGCTCATTAATAATTACTAACAAGCTAATCTGGTAGTCGAGTACATGAGTTATGTTAGTCACCCTATGGCGCTTATTCCAATTTCTTTGGGACCGGTGCTTCTTCTTCGTAGTCCTCATCTCAGCCGGTCGATTCTGTTAGAATCTCACCGTGAGAAGTTAAGTGAAGTGAGCTGTCATTCCATCTAATGCTAGGGATTGACACTAATGACTGCTCACTTTAAGCTCACTTCACCCAAGTTATCACGGTGAGTTTTTACGGAATAGCACTACAGTAGTCACCACCTTTCTATTCATACCATCTTTCACTCAGTCCATCCATCTTTTCTTTTGTCTTCTTCCACTTATTAATTCATCATCTGCCAAGCCTTTTCCCAACTATGTTGGTGTTTGCTGCCAGTCTAACCAGATGCAGCTTAATACCAGTATTTTACATGGAGCGACTGCCTATCTGACCTCCACAACCCAGTTACTGGGTAATACGATACCCCTTGGTAAGACTGGTTGTCAGACTTTCGGGCTACTGACGACCCGTAACGACTGTCAAAGATCCACGAATGACAGCCGGGACCAACGGCTTAGCGGGCTTTTCGAGGCACGGGGGGGTCTTGGTATGTGAAGATGGTCACCCATCCACGGACCCACCGCGGCCCGTGTGGCTGTTATTACTTAGCCACAAGCCCCTTTTTAATTATCCATATTCATATTCAAAACTTTCCTCACAACAATTTCCTCATTTTTGGGTTAGTTATGTTTTAAATTTTATTATAAACGATATTTACTTTGTAAATTGGTTTTAACAAACACTTTTACTCGTCAAAAACTGTTTTAAAAGCTAGACGAGGTCAGTGTTTTCTATCTGACTTCTCAGATAAACAACACTGAAACAAACTCAGAGATCAGATTCTCTTTTAAATTCTAGACAATATTATCTTGGTTAGATCACAATGAGGACCATGCAGATTTTTTATTTAAAATATCAAGCGAGATGTAAAACGGTTCGAAATCAAAATCAAAAGTCATTTATTCAAATTAGGCTGAGATTCAGCACTTTTTGAACGTCAATATTACATTAAAAAAAATCCCAAAACACCCACTCTTCACCACTTCCTAGTGCTTTCGCTGGGCAGAAGAAGTGGCGCCAAACTCCTCAGCAGCACAGCTGTTTGTTCAGTTAGAAAAATTTGATCCTTTGCAAAGTAATATTAACATTACGAGACACAGAAAATTAAATTAAATTACAATTAAAATTTGCCATTATGTTAGCTAGCCACGCCAATATACCAACAAATACAATGAAAACTATACTCAAGCAAAAAATAATAATTAAAAATGTTAAAAAAAACATAATACCTAAATAAAAGCCTCCAAGCATTATGAGCGTGACAGATTACATAGTTATGCAATGCTGGGTTAAGTTCACATAGTTGTCACTTGAAGTCACAAATGATAAACTAGTACCATTGAGTAAAATAAATAAAGAATAATTGGTACTAACTATAACTATAACAAATGTCCGATTCCAGCATGAGAGGGAGTGGCGGATGTGGTGAAAATATCTTACATAAAACTGTTTAAACGAGGAAAATGGGTTACTATATCTTGTATTGCCCTCCCACTATCAGAAAGCATTAGTAATCTCAAACGTACTCGTATTAGGAGTTTCTCCCCAGAGGATTATAGCTGATATATTTGAATCAATCGGGGGATCCGATTAGTAAGGATATTGCGGACCATTGTGGGACCTTTTTGCATACAAATAGAATTGTGCCTGTGGATACTTTTGTAAAAGTAGAGAACTATTATGTTTATGTTAAAAACGATTTGGATATGTCTTCTTGACAATTCAAGATTTGTTTATATTTCTTGAATCGACTTTAAATGGTTTATTCTATATTACAATAAATGATGTATCTTGCTGGTATATTGGCGTGGCTAGCTGACATATGGCAAATCATTTAATTTAATGTACTGTGTCTTGTAATGTTAATTATTTTGCTTTACTAGTGTAGTGTAGTAATCAAAACGCCTGCCCTTCACCACTTCCTAGGGCTTTCGCTGGGGAGAAGATCTGGCACAACAAACTCCCCCACAGCACAGCATTCAATCAAGTATTTTCTAACTGACAGCTGTGCAGCTGTGTTGTGTGAGTTTGAATTTGTATACAATCAAGTATTTTCTAACTGACAGCTGTACTTTGGGGGATTTTTTTGTGCCAGTTCTTCTCCCCAGCGAAAACACTTGTGGTGAAGGGCGTTCGTTTTGGGAGACTATCTTTTGTAATTTTGACGTTCGGAAAGTGCTGATTCTTAGCCTAGTTTGAATAACTGACTTTTGATTTTGAACCTATTTTTTATCATTTTGTAATGTGTAGTTTCAGGACTAGGACTTAAATATGGTATGTGAATCTTTATGCCTAATATCACTTACTACTCTAAATTATGAATGGTTAGCAACATTACTGAAGTAATAAGGTAATCACTTATCTTTACAAGTTTACCTAAAATCGATTGAAGCGGTCTATTTGGAGACTGCTACGAAAATGTTCGATAGTGACATAACGTATTTGAAACGTTACGCCATTACGCTTGTATTTCCCAAACCATTTGCCACCCTCCTTCTAACTTGCATTATAGAATTTAAGTCATGCATTCCAAACATTAGGGCTTTATTCATACTTTCTACATTTTCTTCGAAATCGTATGAGTGGTTAGCAAAAAGAATGGGACCCTACTAAGCTCCGTTTAAGAGAACTGCGTGGCCGCGCGGTTCTCCATGTTTCAACCGCGCGGCCGTGGTTAAACCTTTACATCTTTCTGAATATTGGATCTACGAATTTGCGACTTTCATTGTTAGTGCAAATTATTATTATTTTACAAATTCCTTCGTAATGTTGACGTAGTCGTTTTTCTTTTACGACACTGTGTCCGAGCAGTCGAAAGGGACACTAGATAAAGTAGTTACTAATCCTGTTAGCCTGTATCATCCCACAGCTGGACAAAGGTCACTGCGCTCCAAAACATATGTAGATTACTGACGTTGCTTAAAAATCCGTATTGTTGAAGGGGGATTAAGCTGGCCACGTCTGTCGCATGCCCAACGAGTTGTGGGCCAAAATAGTCACTATGTAGAAAGAAAGAAGAAATAAAAATGTTAATGGTACTCGTATTACAGCAAAATAAATACACCTTAAAACAATAAAAACAGAAAACAAATGCCAATGTAGAGCCCTGAGACAGCTAGAAAGCGTCGTTGCGGCAGACCCTTTAGAAAATAACGGAACGAGAAAAAAACAACCACTGGTCCATATTAGCCCTGGATTGCAAGCACTGAAAGTGGATTGAAAGCACTCGTCGGCTTTCATCAAAATAAATCTTTCATTGTACAAACCTATATGTATAACTCTGTGTATGCCTCATGTACTACAATCTCCTTTTTATGAAATAAATTTAGTATTTATTTATTATTATTTCCATTCACCCTATAATCAATAAAGATATTTTCTACCTCTTCTACCTCCAGTAACAAACAAAAATATCCCAAATAAACTTTACAGTTCCACCCATGCCCCAGAACTCTCGCTAATTTGACGTCCGATCTCAAACCAAGATTGATGTTCGAAAATATATTCGAAAACAACAAACAATAAACAGGCGAAAACAGGTGTTTATAAAAACGGGAGCACATCGATCAAAGTTTTTGTAAGGGCGCGTCTACACGGAGTAAGACAAATGAAACTGTTGGGGTATCGGTCTCTTTAAACGGTCTCTTTTTTATTGTTTAACACTAGAAGAAAGAAGTGTTAGTGAGCACTGATTAATTGTAAATATTGATGTTTCATTCAGGGAAGAATAGAATACAGGTTCTGCCAAATAATTAATCAGTTTAAGGGCTGATTTTTCAATAGTCAGATAACTTATATCTGAAGAATAAATATGACAGTTTGACGTAATACCTGTACAAAACCTGTCAAACCGCAATATTTATTCCTCAGATAAAAATTATCTCACTATTGAAAAATCAGGCCTTTGCCAGCAGCAGTTGGAAAAAACAGAATGACAAAAAAAAAAAAAAAATCGTTTCTGTTATAGGATAAAAAGCTTGTATGTACTGGCGGTTATCACAATCACTGTCGCATGCAATCTGTTTTCATTACACATGTAATTGTTTTCACGCTGCACTGATTGCTGTGGCGATATCCACTCTTATAGGTACGGTTTTGTGTCAAATTCAGATTACTCCTCTTAGCAAGATATACCATCCATGTACCATAGCCTAATTTTCTTCCTAATATAAATACGGGGTTTCTTTAGTGCTCATACAAGCGGGCAGACGCGTCACCGGAACAGGCAACTGCAGCCGTCAACGCGTATCAGCGGCAGCCGTCAACGCGTCGGCAGCTGCCGCTGACAACATGCCGCTCGTGTATTTGAACACCGTACTCAAATACACCAGCCGCACATTGTCGACGGTTGCAGCTGCTTTTGCCGCTGACGTGTCGCTCGTGTGTACGAACACTTAGTTCATCCAAAGAACTCTGGGCAGTCAACATTCTCGCCCAAATCTTTCCAACTATATACTAGAAGGACATCTTATCCCATTCTGACTTATTTTACTTATAAGTAAAATATTGTACCACAATAATTTAAATTGAACATTACTTTATAAAACAATTTCCAGTAGCAAAATTAAACGGTCGCTAAGCCATTGCATTGGCAATTAGACTTGTGTTTATATCCTTGAGTTTGGAAGGTAATTTCCATAGTACTTGACTCTAAAAGCCTTCCCCGGGGGCACTGATCCGGTTATTTGATCGGACTGCTACAGGGAAACGCTTAATCTGACATTTATCAGAATTAAGTACAATACTCGGTAGTCGGGTTCTTTTATTTATGTTACCATTTATGTACACACATATATAAATAGACAAGAAAAAATAGAATCTGTCATATCAAATTAAGGCATCTCCATAGCAAAATTGACCTTTATAAATGTACAACTTACTTATCTATAATAATATGTCGGAAGTACGTCAGTCATTCGTTTGATGATTCGGGACGCCAGCACCAGGTGGCGCTTGACAGAGTCTAGCCTGAGTTCGCGGGAGTCGACGAGAGCGCTACAGAGCTATGTGGACGCTTTCTTGGACATCGGACATCGTACGGACAACATATTATGCTCAGAAACTGTGTCACGTTCCGTATCTAGTTGTGTCGTGTATCTACAATGTGTTTAATTTGTTCGTAAAATTATAGTGTGATTTGAACTGCAGACGGTTTTTTATTGCGCAATTACTAACACTACCCATAGAACGCCCATAATAGTAAAAACTCACACAGAAACTGTAGTTAAAATATGGCTGATGATAACGACAGACACGTGTGTGTGTGTGTGTGTGTTTGTTAGTTTTTTTTAAGTATTGATTTTTTAATTTGTGACTAGCTTCTGCCTACGACTTCATCCGCATGAAATGTCTTGTTTTTTTAACATAAAATATAACCCTCCGCAATGCTGTAGCATTCCATTAGAGATTTTTTTTTTCAGAATTATCATTTTACGAGGAGAAGCAAACACAAATTTTATCTCCTCATAATATTAGTCAATCAATCAATCAACTCAGCCTATCGCAGTCCACTGCTGGACATAGGCCTCTCCCAGACTGCGCCACAACACCCTGTCCTCCGCCTTCCGCATCCAGTCTACCCCAGCCACCTTCTTTAGGTCGTCCACCATCCAGCTGGGGGGTCTTATAGATAAATATAAATGACTATAAATACATTTACAAGCATTTATTAAATAACAGCAGTCCGATTCTGAAACCGAAAACGATTCGATTCGACGATTCGATTGACGGGTGATTCGTGAAAACTTAGGTGAAGAGAGCGTGGAGTGAGCTGTCAGTGTCATCCCACCTGATAGTAAGCATTGACTAAGCAAACATTTACAATCATAATCAAGATTATAATAATATTTTTATGCTAATTCTATTGATAATTTTATAAAATTTCAAAGCTAGTATTTTAGTTGTCAAAACATAACTATTTTGTGGGGTTTTTAAATAAAATAGGTAAACAGAAACTTAGTCAGAATATCAATTTTCCTTTTTTTCCTAAATTAAAACCTCACAAAATAGTTATGTTTTGACAACTAAAATACTAGCTTTGAAATTATTTAAAATAATCAATAGAATTAGCATAAAAAAATATTATTAATATCTCAATTATGATTGTAAATGTTTGCTTAGTCAATCCCTAGCATCTGTGGGATGACACTGACAGCTCACTCCACGCGGTCTCACGGTGAGATTTTTACAGAATCGACAAGCTGTTGTTACGATTATTACTTCGCTTTTTATTACACCCATCTTTTCTTTTATATCCCAAAATCAATTACGTCTCGCTATTAATGTTCCCTAATCCCACTATAAGTCTACCAGCCCATTACGTATTCAAATAATATCTATTTGGAAATCATTTCGATCACGATACTAACAATTTATTAGTTCATAGTTTTAATAGGGATCGGAAAATAGTATCGATACATTCTGAAGTAGTAACGATACTTATTTTACGATACTTAGTTTATGTAGGTACTCGATAGTTTTCAAGTGAAACACGAGAACAATTGTCAGTTTTTTTTTCAACAATCGTTTATATAGTGTTTCCGTGGCTCTATGGGAATCCTATTAACTCAATGAAACGGAGCTTATTGCAGTCCACTACTGGACATAGGCCTCTTCCAGGCTGCGCCAGAAACCCCTGTCCTCCGCCTTCCGTATCCAGTCTGTCCCACCCACCTCTTTAAGGTCATTGGTCCATCTAGCTGGGAGGCGTCTCACTCTACGATAAACGGTCTCCATTCCAGGGCTCGCCTTCTCCACCGGCCATCGGTCCTTCGACAAACCTGGTCAGCTCACTGCTACTTCAGCTTGCTTACTCTGCTGGCTATGTCGCTAACTCTGGTTCGGCGAATCCTGCTAGTCGAAACCAAAATCAAGAACTTGACGAGTTGATAAATAAGTGTGCACATTGGATTTTTTAATTGTACAGTGAGCGCTCAGAAGTCCTTAAGCACGCTAAAGCTCACATTGCCGTGAACAGTACGAGCGCGATGCAGTCAGTGCGTGTGGGAGTGATGTCTCAACATTCCACAGATAACACACACTAAGCGCTCTTACGCACTAGCGGTTAGCCGCCCCCGCGGGTTAACCGCTAGTGCGTAAGAGCGCTAATGAACTGTCGTCGCAATACGCGAAATAGCATGATATTTCTGTTGCATTTACAATACGCGTCTGTTCTTACTATAGCAGTGCTAAAATTCGCGAGAATCTAATATGTGCTGTTAGCTATTTGCGCTAAGCAACAGGTTTACGTTCAATAAGGTCTGAGTTCGAATCTTAATTAACTGTTAGCTGTTTTTTTGTTTCTTTGAAACCATAATAATGTTAAGTAAAAACTTGTTCGGTTTATGTTTATTTATTGCTTAACATCATTTTTTATACCAAGCAAATATTATTTATTGTATTATTATTTAAGTATTTATGTGATTTTAAATTTATTTTTTCGGTTTTGGAGGGTGGAAATAAAATAGTCGTTTTTAATGATAACAAAAATGTTTATTCGTTTTATTTATTTATAAAATTAACAATTTTGATGATAAGAATTGTGACGTCATATTCCTACTTAGATAAAAGAAGTTCTCTTGTAACCGTTCATAACATTTTTTTTTTGTATACCCACTTAGTCAATTCATTATAAGTATAACATAACAAGAAAAGGATGTTCTAATACCACAAATATAATTGTTGATACCCACTTATTATAGGTATCGGTATTCAGTAAAGTTTATTGAAAAGTAATATAGGATTTAGACTTTATGAACATGTTTTTTTTAATGTAACGTCACAATAAATGTATTGAGGTAATAGCTTAAGTGTTCATTTTCTTGATGAAAAGAAGATTGAAACTAAACCTCAATTATTTAAGGTCTTTAAATAATTACGGATATGTTAATATGACTAAATATTTATTTACACCGTCTAATTATAAAAACCAAAACATTTACCTAGGTATTAATATATTGTGTAACCTCCATTATTGTCTATACAGTCAAGTAGACGTATGCGCATAGACCCTACATAACAGCCAATTCTCGTGGCCCTGCTGCACTCGTCCATCCCCACATGTTAATCGTAATTCGACCTGACTCTGTATTAGGGATTACGTTTTTATCACACCAGCGAGTGTTATCCTTGCGCCATAAATGAAGCCTACCGTTTTGACTGGATTTAAATGTCTTTTCATCTGAAAATATGGTAGTATTCCAGTCGAAATCTAAATAATCCCGTGCGAAACGTAATCGTTCTTGTTTATGCATTTCTGTCAACAAGTGCTTCATAGCTGGTCTTCTGTGATGCAAGCCTTCAGCGTGGAGGGCACGGCGAACAATTTGCGATGAGGTGTCGAATAGTTCGGCAAAGTGTCTCGTTGGTGTGAATCCATTAAATTCATACTCGCCCACCATATGTCATCGCTGTGCCTAGCTAATAAGCGCGGCCTTCCACTTCGCTGCCGACTAGCAAGGCTACCCTCTTCCTCGTATCCTTTGATCCAGAGACTTACAGTATTCCCCTAAAACAAACAAAAAGTGATATTATGCAGCTATAATAAAATACTAAAGTGACTTAATTTTAATATAATATAATAATATTTATTTACTTAATATAATATTAAAATATTAAAACTTTACATTTATAAATACAATAATAAACACTCACGATTTATCTTTTACGCCTCATGCTGGGCTTAAAAATCAATAAAAAGAATTATCCATTTTCACCAAATAATCTTAGGTATAAATTTCAAATAAAAGTTTAAGTTACAATTCGATAATATAATACTCACATTCAGTCCGGTTTCATTAGATATTTGTGTTCTATTAAGACCACTTTTATGCAGCCCAATAATCGTCGCACTAGCCTCAATATTAATAAGTATTTGCCTGCATTTTGAGAATAATCAATACCGCTATCTATTAAACCACACGTCACTAACTAACAACTACAACCAAACGAAAACGTTAATTGTAATCTAGTTCATTCATTAAACTCATGTCTACCTCACAGAAATCTAAATTCTTTATTTAGTTTTTTGCGATCTACCTTTTTAATTTTACGAAATGTGTGTGCAAAGCGAACAAGATAAAGAATAATATATTTCTGTCCCATTTCTTCCAATCGAGTAAAAACTTACAAAAAGTATAGTCGGCGTAAGATTCGAACTCACGGCTCACTGATTCACGCAAGTATCTGCAGGCGCTTAGCCGCTAGGCCATCTTGACTTGTGTTGTTATGTTGAAATTATGAAGTACAATCACTTGTTGACGACAATGATGACACATGTGACTATTCTTGAAAATAGAAGGTCGTAAGTCAAACTAAACGTCAAGCAATTACTTTGAGAGAATGCCTATGGACTTTTGGAGGCCACTGTACAGATACTTCGTAGCTACCTACAATAGGACTGGATATCAACGTGACTACTATAATATAGATACTTTTAATTCGAGCCCTAGTTATAAACATCGCAACATTTTGGCGAATTTCCTTGATATAGTTAATTTTCTATTCTGGTCGCGTCATAAAATTGTTCCAGTTTAGGCTACCTAAATAATTTATTGTGATAATGTTGTATTTCGACTCACGGGAGCGATATCGTTATCAGTACGTAGGTAGGTCCGTTTATTTAAATTCAACTCGCTTTTGTTTCTATTTAAGGTTTGTCAAGGGATTTCATGTGAATTTTGGGATGGTTTTCAGTGAGCTTAGGTGAATATTATTACTATGGTATGGCTATCTGGGGATTTTTAGTATTTTGAATTAATGATAGGTTTGTGTGTAATTGATAGGTCATATAAACTAAATATCAATTCCTCTTCTTTAGGGTTCCGTAGTCAAGGAACCCTTATAGTCTCGCCATGTCCGTCTGTCCGTCCGTCCATCCGTCCGTCCGTCCGCAGCTTAGCTCAGTGACTCTTAGTACTTGAAAGCTATAATTTGGCATAGACATTATAGTATTAATCAAACCAAAAAAGTTTAAAATAAAATCTTGAAAAAAAATTTTTAGGGTACTTCCTCCACACACAGTGGGGATGTTTTTTTTCTCGTCTTCGCCATGGTGTGGGGAATCGTTGGATAGGTCTTCCAAAAATATTTCGGGTTTGTGAAATCCATTTTTGAAAAATGGTTTTCACAAACTCGAAATTTGTGAAATATTAAGCTTTAAACTGTCAATTTTTATTAGTCAGGTGTCCCCCCGCCGCCATCTAAATGTTTTTGGATATATAATAATACTAGCGACCCGCCCCGGCTTCGCACGGGTGCAATGGAGAAACACTGATAATTTTAGAGCCATTATTTCTCGTAAAAAGTATAGGATAAAAAATGGTTATTATGGGTTATCCCTAAGAGATAGACATATACCATCGCGGACTTTTTTGTAGACCTTTTTAAGGTGTACAATACTGTAGTACATTATTTTGATCTATCTCGACGGGTTCAGCCAGCGTTTACAATGTAAGCACAAAAAAATGTGTTTATTTACGACATCACATTAGGAACCTCTAAAATTATCAGTGTTTCTCTACTATACTATGCATGTATTATACATATAAACCTTCCTTTTGAATCACTCTATGTATTAAAAAAAAACCGCATCAAAATCCGTTGCGTAGTTTTAAAGATCTAAGCATATATAGGGACAGACAGACAAGGAAGCGACTTTGTTTTATACTATGTAGTGATAATATAATAATAATATTCCACAACTTTCACACAACGCCATCTAGTCCCAAACTAAGCAGAGCTTGTGCTATGGGTACTAGACAAGTGATAAACATACATATATATTTCTAAATACATACATATTATAGATAAATTACACCCAGACAAAGAACAAATGATCGTGCTCATCACACAAACATTTGTCCTAGGTGGGAATCGAACCCACGACCTTGGGTATAGCAGTCAGGGCCACTGACCACTAGACCAACAGGCCTGTCAAACAAAATTTACAGCAGTAGTATATATAACGAAATTAAAAGGAAAACTATCACAACTAAGTAGGCTTTACAAGTTTACGAGATAGACGACCAACTGAAATTTGCAGTTGCAATGTATGGGAGAACATAATTTTCAACTACAATGTTAAGTTTGTTCTTGGGATAAATTCATTTCAACTACGGATATCTTTGATTGTGCGTGGTCCGAGACGCACTTGGCCGGGTTTTTATTTATTTATAAACGAACTCAATATAGAAAGAAAAATAGGATCAATTGTCACAGAAACACGTGTATGCAAAAAACTTTTTTATAAAAAAAAAACAAAAAAAAAACAACCGACTTCCAAAAAAACACTAAACAGTGAAAAATAACTTTAAAAGTCAGTGTCGTTGGTTCCGCATTTTCGTTTTTTGACACCGACATCCGAAATAAAAGTTATTTTTCACTTTGTAGTGTTTTTTTTTTAAGTCGGTTGTTTTTTTTTATAAAAAAGTTTTTATTTTTCACTTTTTAGTTTATATCTACCCCAAACAAATTCATATAACACTACTTGCTATATAAATATCAGTGACAGGAAGCTGCATCTGCGTTTATAAGGTACAGACGTGATGTTATGTTGTGCGATTGCGTAAACAATGCATACATATGCGATCGCAGCAATCGCGGTTGTTTTACTAGTATTTGTTGAAGAGTTCCGTTGTCTGTCTCCGAAACTCATCACCAGATCTTCACGAAATTTAAATGGGACCATTTCGGAATAAACCTCTATCGAACAAAAAAGAATTTTGCAAATCATTCCATATAATTATGACGGATTTATGCCGGGACATACATAAAAAAAATATATATGACGGCGCGAGCGTGGGCGTAGCGATAATAGGGCCAACATCATAGTTTCTTGGTACGGGTTCCATGAAGAAGGTGGTTACTCGGGCAACCAGTATAACGTAGTTTGAAGCACAAATCACAGTCACGTTTATTCGGTAATTTACAATCACTTCATGAGTAGTAAGAAACAAAGGTTTGTACGGTGAACATGACAGTTCCAATGGTATGCTCTCAACCGTCCGGCGTGCGCTCCGCAAATCGAATGCCGCCTGCTCTCCAATCGGCTGTATCCACGTGTAGAAAATGGCGCGAAGTTATAGCGCAACCTCACGGCGTTCACTGTACTAACCGATCAACCAATAAGAATTAAGTTCCGGTTTGACCAATATTATGAAATCAACCGGAAGTAGTATTGTGATTATTTTGTCGTCTTGATATCGCTTGCGACGACATATATATAAACATCCGAATTCATAACCTCCTCCTTTTTGAAGTCGGTTAAAAAAGATAATTAACTCGAATAATAAAAATAAGGAGAAATAAAAATATATTGTGATCTATAATCACGAGCACAAATAACAGAAATCTTAAATAGCTGCTCGTCATGACTGTGACAAGAAGGCTGCCACTCGGCACGATGCTTTGTTATTGGGGACCCACAGGACCGCGCAATTAGAGAATTAATATTTTCATCCGTCAATTAGGTTGTGGGTAAGGAGGGGCTTGTGGCTAAGTAATAACAGCCGCACGGGTCGAGCGATCAGGTTAAGCTACGCTTGCCGCGGTTGGTCCGTGGATGGGTGACCATCTTCACATACCAACACCCCTCCGTGTCTCAGACAGCACGTTAAGCCGTTGGTCCCGGCTGTCATTCGTGTATCTTTGACAGTCGTTATGTGTCGTCAGTAGCCGAAAGTCTGACAACCAGTCTTACCAAGGGGTATTATATTACCCAGTTACTGGGTTGTGGTCAGATAGGCAGGCGCTCAATGTAAAAAACTGATACCCAGCTGCGTCTGGTTGGACTGGAAGCCGACCCCAACATAGTTGGGAAAAGGCTAGGCAGATGATAATGAATTAGATACTTAGGTATTTTTAAACTAGACTAAAATTGACTTGTAATTAAACCGATCTTCTCATAAAACAGGCCTTCAAAGCAAATTCATTACTAACAAAAATGTCTTTATAAAATAAAGAAGCCTCAGATGTAAGGAAAAATAATTAGGTTGAAAGCTTCAGGTCAGACTTAAGCTGGCAGATCTTTTGTATAAGCGGTGTCGCAGCCCATGAATTGATTAGCAAACCGTTAATTAATCTTCTTCACAAAACTACCTTTATTTTGTTAACCCGAGAATTCATTTCCAGTTACACTGGAGGCTGGGATCAATAGGTCGGTAATTAGTTATTTGGTAATGGGTTTAATGTTGAATTCTCTTTGGAAGACTTCAAGTGTTTATTTACCATCAAAACGTGCAAAAGCTGTTTACTTTGGAAGGAATATTTTAATAAAATATCACGAGATAAAGGAATGTGGTACAAGACGATCCAGCCGCATCCCTTGAACTCACCGTGGATAGATAACCAGTCGTTGAACAGATGTGATACTGTTCACACACTGTTATACACATACACACATACACACACACACAGGCACACAAACTCACACACAATCACTCGCATACATCACAAGTGCGGTCCTTTTCTTTGTTTTATTTTTATACTGTGTACTGTCTTTTACCTTATTTTTGTTTTAATTTTAATTTCATTGTAATATGTTTTTTTGTTTTTCAATTGCATACCTCTTATCATGATAAGTGGAAGAGCGGAGTTCACCTAACACAAGAATTCTTCTTGCTTAAAAGGTGATCTCCAAGTCATGCGTGTTTTCGTTGTATGTAATTCCAATAAACATTTGTTTTATTTTTTTGTTATTGCATTAAGGCTTCGTTCCGGACACATTCCGTGTAATAAGTTTTTATACCTAATCGCAAAATCAACAGCAGATAAGTGCGATTTTTGTAATTATTCCGTTGATGATGTTTATCACATATTGGCCGAGTGTGTCCGCAACGCAGAATTTAGATATAGATTAGGTTGTAGGCTTAGAGAAATAGGTTACTGCAACAGTGTTCTGGCTGCGCCACTTTCTGACGCAGCTAGAGCACTTTACAGACTAGCTATGCTAAGATTTAGTTGAAGATTGTATTATTAGTCAAAAATTTTGTCGCACAAGCGATTATGCCGACCTGGTTAAGGTCAGCATAATCGCTTGTGCGACAAAGCCCTTTTTCTAGAATAAAAAAACGACGGGTTGCACTCCCGGAGTGCCGGCAGAAGTGAAAACTTAAATATTAACGTTGTGCATTTTTTATATTTTGGAATGGTTAGGGAATCATTTTGCACGAATTGCTTTAATTATCAGTATAAAAGTACTATCATTTATGTCGTAGAATACAATATTTATTTATTGCGCTATCTTGCACAAACATGACAATTTATATTACATTAAAAAGTTTATCTCTCAGAAAAATCAACTTCCATCCATAATTTCGACGACTTTTTCACCATCATTATTACCAGAACCATTATTTTATAAATTTTTAAAAAATGTAAATAAAACACCAATGCTTTCATCTCCAGTCAGCGATGAATATATAATTTAAACTAGAGACTTATACCTCTATTTGAGCATAGGTTCTTATCGTAAATATACGAAATGCACCTACCTCAAGCTCAAGTATACAACTTGAGATTCGAATGCAGTAGAGGTAAAATTGCACGCAATCCTGCAACAGCGACAAAGTCACACATAAGCCCCGTCTAACCAGCTCCTTCAACACGTAAATCCCGATTCAATTTAAACTAACTATCACATTGTTGGTTCATAAATCTTTGCAATCTTTTCTCTTGGAAAGTTTCCACCACCAAAGGTTGCAGTCAAAAGTTTTATTAAGTTGCCTAAGGGTGAGTACACACTGAGAGAATTCGCGTGCAGTGTAATGAGCTCGAGATTAAGCACTTCATCAGTCAATATGTTAGATTGAGCGTTAAAAAAACGCAGACTTGGAATATATATATATATATATATATATATATATATATATATATATATAATATATCACACTAATATTATTAAGGCGAAAGTTTGTGAGTGTGTGTGCTTGTGTGTTTGTTACTTCTTCACGCTCAAACGGCTGAACAGATTTAGATGAAATTTTGTACACAGATAGTTTATAACCGGGATTAACACATAGGATACTTTTTATCCTGAAATTCACTTATGCGGGATCGACACTTATGCGGGTGAATATTATTAATTAAAAATATACTTGACAGGATTTCACTAGGCCATCACTGTTACTTTCGCTAACATATTTTATTCCGTAAAAAACACATTTCGTCCAGTTAATCGATCAGTGAAGATCGTTCTTATATGGATCCTGTACTCTAAAGGATATTTAACCCTTAGTAGGTATCGTGGGTCAAATTTGACCCAGAAGCGAACATTTTCGGTTTTTAGTCCAAAATGTTATATGTTCCAGTTGTCAGAAAGTATAAAGACTAAAATATGTTATCTTGTTAGTTTGGAAGAAGTCGTTTTGATTTTGGTTGTAATTTTTTTTTATTTTATGCTGATCTCAGAAGTTATTTATTTTTTTGTTATTATAAAGATATGAGAAGTGCCATAAATATCTTTTAGTTAAAGTTTTTCTTACATTTAAATTTTTTTTATGTTTTAAGTTCACACTAACCAAAAAGTGCCAAAAAATTAGGTTAGTTACAAATGCGTGTAAAACATGATATTTTTTTTATATTCTAAAATTAAATCAAGATAATTTTGTAAAAAAATGTTTTTTTGTTTCATAACTAACCATATTTTATACAAATAATAAAAAAAATCTACGTTCTACAACAGATTTTTTGGTATGGGTAAAATATGACCCACGATACCGGTAGTTTTGCCAAAAAAGGCGATACCAGCTAAGGGTTAAAATCGCGCTAGAAACTTTAGGAGCCGAGCAATAAGAAAAAAAGTCAGAAAGAACGCTATTTTACAACGAAGTGATAGCGCGGGCAGGCGATGCGATGCGACGGGGGGAAGGGGGAACATGGAATTTAACGCGGCGAAGTCACCGGCAAAAGCTAGTTTTACTATTATACCTCAAACATTGGAGTACAGGCGCCAGCATATCAAGCTACTACAATCTGCTAAATTTCTTTAACAGATTTTCAACTTTATCACTAAAGCATTAGGTTCAAAGTTGATTGGGAAAATTTGGCAGTTTCGGGTAGCTTGATGTGCTGGCGTCTGTGCGTAGTGCTTAGCACTTAAGACCGACTTTACAAAATCGAATGAATCAATAGTATACATAGGAATGCTTGCAGTTCGTTACCTCTGCAGATTGTTCAACATCAAGCAGTTACAAAAGCGAATGCCTCGATCAGAACCTACTTCGAGCTGGGTAACTAATGTAACGTCAAATATTGCATTGTTACATGATAGTATTGAAGGTATCGCTCGAATTTTGCTGTCAGTTTTATACTGAAAAAATTTCACTTGTATAATATTCAGTTATCATGAACGTGAGTCAGTCGCCGCACCCAATGGGAAATCGAAAGTTACAGCATGTCAAAGATTAAACTTGACATGCTCTAACTTAGTGCTCCCCCACTACTTAGAAAGAAAACAAAGAAAAGAAGGAAAGAAACAAAAGAAAGAAAGAAAAGTATTTTTGTGACTCATACAGGAAGATCACAAACTAAACTAAACACAGTCATAAATAAAAATAAAAAACAAAATTATATGTATAAAAAGTGCCAAAAAGGAAACAAAAGAAAAAAAACAGAAAGCCCTATATACAAGGCCAAAAGGCTCCTATCTCAGCATGACGCAGCGACATTTAAAAAATAAATGAAAACTATTATTGGTATGATTTTCAGCCAGTATAACCCGGTAAGCACTCTGCCTAAGGGTGCGTTTCCACAGAAGCGGAGCTGAGCGAAGCGGAGCAGAGACGTGCAGGAATCGACTAATCACAATGGTTGAAATCCTCATCTCGTCACTCGTCTCGTCTGTGATTGGACGATTCCTACATGTCTCCGCTCCGCTCCGCCCAACTCCGCTTCTGTGGAAACGCACCCTTAGATACTGAAGAGTCAGGTGGTACGGTGGTCGTAATATTTACGAATTTCAAACTAGTTTGTGTGAACTTCGCAACCATTGGAGTGATGCCTCGGGTGAATGCTGTTTTATTCATTCGTCTGCATTTGAAATTCCTTTCGTTGGTAGAAGCAGTTGTTTAGTATTGTAGTCTTCGATTTAAAGTTCTTGTCTAAAGGTGTGCTGGAGAAGGATTTTGAGGCGAACGCAAATAGGTACCTACTTACTCATTTTGTACTGTAGACTGAGGAATTGAATATTCTTGTTTTTATTTAACCCAATGTTTACGTAGGTAAGTTTAAGCACCCATCTTCCCAGTTTTAAAATCTTTCGAAGCGGGTATTCACAGCTAGTAAGAAATGCCGTTTTTGATGCGCTCATAAATGATGCGCTAAGTACAGTAAGTTACTTCAGTCCATTTTGAAAAAAAGAAAAAAAAAAAAAAACAAAGTTCATATTCTGACTCAGTTTCTGTTTTGCTATTATACTTGGCGTAGCTAATCCCATAGACGAAGATATAATACTTTTTATGCATGTCAAATCCGGGCCCTAATCGCGTGCAAAATCGTGCCACAGCTTCGAAGCGTACTATACTTTTGAACCATTCATTCTTTCATTTGTAATCTATATCATAATAATTATAGATTGTGAGGGGCTTATAAGTATAAGCTGTTAATACTTAGTGTGGCTAAGTAGCCACACTAAGTATTAACAGCCGCATGGGTCGACCGATCAGGTTAAGCTACGCTTGCCGCGGTTAGTCCGTGGATGGGTGACCCTTTTCACGTACCAAGACCCCTCCGTGCCTCGGAAGGCACGTTGAGCTGTTGGTACCGGCTGTCATTCGTCGACCTTTGACAGTCAAAAGCCTGAAAGTCTGACAACCAGTCTTACCAAGAGTAAGTATACTGGGTTGTGTAGGTCAGATAGGCAGTCGCTCCATGTAAAATACTGGTACTCTGCTGCATCCGGTTAGACTGGAAGCCGACCCCAACATAGTTGGGAAAAGGCTAGGCAGATGATGATCATAATAATTATAGATAGATAAAATTCTACTAATACTTTTAATTGCAGACCAAAAAAAGGTTAAAAAGCAAAGTACAACAGTACCCACTGTACACGGTAACAAATATTAGGGGTAAAAGAGTGATTATTTTAATACTTTTTCAACATTTTTTTTTATTTGGTTTATATTGATGAATGGGCCCGCTACTGATCTCGATCACGCCTGATGGAAAGTGATGGATGAGGTCTATGGTGGAACGCGCGCCCAGAAGATGCCTAAGGCACTGGAACTCCCACCCATCGACGAAACACAGTAGGCTGCTTGACGCCGGACTCCAGTGGGAGGGTGGTCACAGGCCTGGCGTTCGCTAGCCCTACCACTGCAAAGGAAGAATTGGCCAGTTAAATAAGGTGTCGGGTGTGTCTGTCCAGGATGCGCCGAGCGCTCGGTTCAGTTGAGTAACTGGCGGAACAAACTGCGCTACACAAGGAAGCTTCTTCATGCATCCCAACATTCCAAATTACATCCATACTATTTAACCATGTGCCGTGTGATGAAAACCACATTTATTCCGAAACTAATTTGCGCATTACTAATTAGTAGGACATTTTGAACATGTGTGCCACGGCTGTGTTCAACAGAATGTCACGTAGTTGTAATGTGAAGCAAAAACACCAACACGCTGAGTGGCTAATTGGCTAAACGGCTGTATGACCAGAGGCTAATGGTTACTGCTCTGATAGGTAATGAGGCTTTGTTTCTAGGCTATGATTGTGAATTTCGAAAGGTTTTACAGGTCGTCTGTACATGAGTTATTTGTTTATTTGGGATTTTATATTATTTATTTATTTCACAAATGCACAGAGGCGGACTTAATGCCATAGGCATTTTCTACCAGTGAAGTTTTGGATGATGCAGAGACAAACAGTGGTAGGTGCAATTATAAAAATTGAGGAATACAATTCAATATAAAGATATGCAAAAACTAATAAAACTATAAATATAACATACTCGTACAACATTTATAGTTGCTTTAAAGTCTCCAGATGTACTTACCTAGGTAGATACAATTTAATGTTCAGCGTTGTCCCAGCATATAATATGATTTTGTCGTGCATTTTCTATTCTTGTTACGTTCTATCAGCAACCGATATATCTTTAGTACTTTTAGTGTCTGTCTTTAGTACCCTAGTTGTAGAACACTTTTTTATTACGCCATTTTAGTTAATAGCGTTTATCCTTTCAGCTTGCAACCGCCATCAAGTGGCTTATTATGATGCATAAACGCGTTCTTTCTATGAGGGTAAGTTTTTCTAACTGAACAGACAGCTGTGCTGCTGGGGAGTTCATTCCGCCACTACTTCTTCCCAGCGAAAGCATTAAGAAGCGGTGAAGGGCGGGCGGTTTTGGGGATTGTCTTATGTAATTTTGACGTTCGAAAAGTGCTGATTCTAAGCCTAATTGTACGACCTTTGATTGACTTTTGACTTTTGACTTTGGTAAGCAAAAACTACAGAAAGCCACCTGCTATGATCCTTGCTTACTTATCTGATTTTTAAAAATTATTTTGATATTCAAATTCTTTTATTTAATTTTGAGATAAAATTTTTGAAATAAAACATACATTTGCAAACCTTACTTAACTGAGCAATAAACTGCATAAATCCAACAACAAAGGAATGCTAATGCCAGCAGGACATTTTTTATTCGTCCAACTTTATAACCCATATAAGGATGATACCGCCGTAATTCAAGGACACTTGTCCCGTATCGGACCGCACGTAATCCCACTAGAGAGGATTTTACGCGGACCAGAATTGGGTAGTTTAGCCGTCCAGTTAACTGATGTAATGTGTTCAGAATTGTTTTCATCCCACGTGGTCGGAGTACAACGGTTCCTACTCTATGTTTGTGTGTTTCAATTAGGGTAATTGGATTTGTAAAGTGACTTCCGAAAGTACCTACCTAAATGGCAGAAAATTCGATGTCAAAAGTTTGTAGTGCTAAAAATGAGTGTCTACGTGTTGAGGCATGTGAAGTTATCGACAACAAAATTAGACAAACGTTAGTTCAACACAATTTTATTGTTTCATTACAATTTCAGCCTTGCTTTTATAAATAGTTTTATACATTATTTACATCACAAACCTCTTTCCTTTCGAGTACAAATTCCGTAAAAAGTTTTTTCAAATTTTGTTCATTATTTAAAATTATCGTTACAATTTTGTGTAGATATGAGAAAATAATTTTCATTTATGATAATAATGATAAAATGGGTTACAATAAATACAGATGTGGATCCAATGAGGAAATTAAATGACGTGGATCCTAAATCAATTGCTTACAATAACGATCATAACATTCTTAAATGATTGTCTGTTGAGCTACAATCACTCTTCTCGTACTGTCATTGACGAGAAAGGCCTAAACTATTAGCTAATTGCGAACACCGAGCAACTACTTCATCTTGAAGAAGGCTAAATGACATAGCTATTAATATAAGTCCAAAAACCAGGTAAGCACAACACGCGATCATTTGAACGTACTCGCTTCTGGTGTGCTCTGTGCTTTGTTTTGTTGTGAGGAAGCTGGTGGGGACAAAGTCTCCGAAGCCAATCGTGGCTAATGCTATGAAGCAGAAGTATGCGGCATCGAGGAAGCTCCAGTTTTCCCAGGCGGAGAAGATGGCGGCGCCAACACAGATGTAGGCGAGGAGAAGGAACAAGACGATACCAACGGGAATATGGCAGTGCTCGATCCCGTGGTGGATATGATGCTGCACGCTGGTAGACGCACTACTGCTGGGCACGTTACACCTTTTCATCTTATGATTCTCCTCGTTCCATATCAAAGGCACTCGTGATGGCGTGTCGTGTGGACATATTCTGTAAGCAAATTCAAACGTTGAAAATAAAATTCACTTTTTATATAGAACTGAACTCGCTGCGGAAACTAGTTACGAATGTTTTTAATGAAAACATTTGATCAACTTTTTACTTGCGAATGTGAAAAAATATGCACTGTATTTATCCTAAGCTGAAATAACTCTGCGATTAAAAAAACAACCATTTCATTTTTTTTTATTTTTAGTAGATTTAGTAAATAGTTTTAACCCGGTTGGCCTGTAACCCCGAAACCAAATGTTTTAATTTTTTTATGCACTTTTACTAAAAGCGACTTTGATTGATTCCACATACTCAATTATGCCATAGGACCATTTACTTCGAAACTCAGGTTTTCTAAATGCTTCGTTAATCTCACAAGGACGGCCTTATTATGCTTAGTAATCTTCTCTTCGTCAGTCGTATCGGTGACGCTAATGTAAACATCGACCAGCAGTACTATTCTATAAAAATCTCTCCCTGAGAACTTAGGTGAAGTGAGCGGGAAGTGAGCTATCATTAGGGATTAACAATATTGACGCAGCTCCCTTGAAGCTCACTTCACTTATGATTTCACGGTGAGATTTTTACAGAATCGACCGGCTGAACTTGGACACCTCGACAGTGGTAACAGTGGCTTCGCGGAGGTCTTTGGGTAGGTAGTATACGTTGGGGATAACATCAATGACAGGAAACAGGTTAAAAATATCACTCACGACTCATCAGGATCCTCCGAATCATCCAGATCATCCTGGCTCCTGTTAATCTGCAGTTCCCCACACTCCTCAGCGATTAATTGCTCAATGACGGCTCCCCTGGGCCTCTGCAAGGTGGATCGACCCCTGCCCCGACCAGGGCCGTGAACTGTGGCCAGGCACTTGATACTGCCCATGGACTTCTTGCGGTCTAGGGTCTGGGTTTGGAGTGATGATGATGCGTGGGGTTCTATAGAAAAATATATTGGTTAGGAAATAGATACGCAGTTTTTGTCAGAATTTTGAGTTTAAAATCGTAAAAATAGAACAAAAGCGTTGTCATTCGTTTTTTAAAGTCATTCATAGTTTAACTTCAAGCTTGTTAGTACTTTTATATTGGTCGTTTTATATATTATTTTATCGTTTAAACGTATGGCGCAACCAGCATATACAGGGTGTAATTTAAATAACGCACAACCTCTTAAGGGGTCATTGTACTCATCATTATGAACAATTTTTACTATCGGACCAAACCTGAATCCTGAAAGAAAAATAATCAGCTGTTCCCTACATTCATGTTCGCACTAGCTTTTGCCCACAGCTTCGCTCCCATTACTTTAGAATTTGACAATAAATTCGAGTTGTACTCTGCTTGTTGTTTTGAGGTGTATAGTCTCCTTTAGATTAATAACCAAATGTGTATGCTCCTTTATAATAAGTATCATATGTTATGCCTTTACATCGTTTTACTTGTATTTTACACTAAATAAACCATTATACTATTGGCAGCCAATCTGACTAGTTATTCTATACTTCCCATACGAGCCCCAAACATCTCAGTTTGGCCGTTGCACTCATGGGCTCAGAACGGAACATTATTCTAGGACGCTCCTATACACAGTGTTGTGTATGTCTTTCTATTTTGGCGCTAATACGTACAAATTCTGGGCATTGGACACACGCGAACATGCTACATATAGCTGGCCATGGGAAAAATATGGCTTATACAAATGCACCCTTGCTACCTTCAATGTTTTCCCTTGTTATTATAGTTAGGAGGATGAAAAACCGGTCTATCGACCGACTATCGGTATCGGTAGACTCACAAAATGTATTAGGATTAAATTTAAAAAAAAAAAAAAAAAAACTAAACTCTAAAGTTTCTAATACCTATGATTCAATCATGATTCGAAAGACACGTGGCGCCATTTATTATCATAATAGCGTTATTTTTGCTTTCCTCGGAAAAAGCACTTGTTTTCGGTATGAAAGGTACCCTATGTCCGTTTCTGTACACCTGACAACGTATACGCAAAATTTCAGGATGATCGGTTCAGTGGTTTAGGCGTGAAAAGGTAACGAACAAACAAAGAAACTTACTTTCGCATTTATAATATTAGGATAACTCGTCAAAATGTAGGGAACAGCAAATATTAGTATATTATATATTATATTAATATTAGTAGCGGTAGATTTTTTTTTTTCAGTTTGTTTTGATTGTTATTATGTTATTGTTTAGTTGTCATCTGCCGCTGTCGCGGGCGCATCTTGATTAATGTATGTGTTGTCTTTGGTCCCTGGCCCTGACATCAAGCGCTTGAGTACGAGGCTTTTGGCTACGTTGTATATTTTGTTTTTTTTTATTTTTTTATTTTTCATTATTATTTTGTTTTTTATTTGTAACGTGCGTTTTGTTTGTGCAGAATAAACGTTTTTTGTTTCTTTCTTTCTTTTTCAATTTTTTTTTCGCGATTTCAGGTTTGGTCCCATAATAAAAGTTGAAACTCACCATCAGCCAGAGCGTTGCGCTTCACCCGACCGAGCGTGGCCGCCCTAGCGGGGCTAGCCGGGGCTCTTTCGAAGACCTGGGAGTACTGTCCCCTGTCTCCAGCTCTGGCCTTTACAGTACCAGGTGACCGGTGACTTCTTGGTGGAAATGACGTGTACTGGTTGTGCTCTGCAGGCTGTGGGAGAAGACGCTGCTGCTCGTGGAGTTGGAGGTAGTTCTCCGGCTGTGGGTGGGGAAGAAAGAAAAAGGTTGATTTATTTTTGTGGTTCAGTGGCTATTCCTGTCAAAGGATTGATAAATCAGGGAAAATTATTATATTTATTTGCAAATTGATTATCAACTTAGATTGTCCGTAAGTTCAATCAAAACTGTCATATTTTGACACGATATGACTTTATTAAAGGCGAAGCGTGGCATTGTTTAACAGATTTGTGAAACAATTAATTTCCCTGAATGCACATTCATAAATTTTAATGAAATGTTGAAAGAGACAACTGAGTTTTCATGACGGTAGAAAAGACAGTTCCAGTCGGAAAACCTAGGTTTATAAAATAAGACGAAAAAGTTTAAAAGCTGTATGACTTTCTTCAGACGCTTACTCTGAAGAATCTTATTATTTCAACTGCAGCTTTCTTTATTCTTTAGACTTTAAAAATCCGAGACGTATTTTCAAGTCTTATCTAAATTACTCCGTTAACAGCTCTCTTTTCTATTGTCACTTTAAGTTTATATACTGTCTCACTGTCTAGTATCTTAATTACCTATTTTAATTTAAGTCTGTGGTTGGCATACACTTGTGTGTTTGTAATCCACACTGTACTGTGTAATTACCGGCCACCGTTGCCATTGTGATTAAGCCAACTACTCCACATTGTTCATCAGGAAGGTCTGCCAGGGACATTAACAGTTTGCTACCTACTTTTAAGCTGACGCACATTTGTCCGCGCTACACGACCCGAATTTTAGAATCTACTTAATTAAACTGGGAATGAGGAATAAGAAAGGATTTATCAAAATTCGTTTCCTAAAGCATAAACGTTTGTGAAGTTGTTTGTAATTTTTGTTGATGGGAAATTCCATCGGTCACATGGCGTGTTTTTTATATGAAATCCTATGTGACTTCGCAAAGCATCCACCGCGAATTGCCAGAATAATTCGGAAGTACCAAATCCCAGAGGAATTCGGATGGCGTCATCAAATTTGGCGTGGACAATGTAAGCGAAGCGGCCGATGTCCCCATTCTATGGGCTTCGTCTTTGGGCTAAGTGCGTCACACATGGTTACCATTTCGAAAATTATTTGAAAAGTTATGACAAAAAACCGGACCTTTGTAAAAAAATCCGGACTTTTTACATATTACATTATAAGGTAAAACGTCCGGATTTTTCTTTTCTCAGTACTCATTGAACTATTTATATTAAAAAAAAAAGCCGGCTAGGTGCGTATCGGACCACGCACAATGAAGGGTTAGTTTGGTACAGTAAAACGGGGTGAATAGGAACGCAGGGGTGAATCGGAACGAAACTTTAAAATGGATTTTAACATTGAAATAATATCGTTTTTTGCCAAAAGGTCTCTTAATGTGTATACTATATTATAGTTGACGATTAAGTGTAGTTGTTGGCTACAAACTATATTACATCAACGTTAAAATCCATTTTAAAGTTTCGTTCCGATTCACCCCTGCGTTCCTATTCACCCCGTTTTACGGTAGTTGGAATGAATTTATCCCAAGAACAAACTTAACATTGTATTTGAAAATCATGTTCTCCCATACATTGCAACTGCAATTAAGTAGTTTTTTCTATTACTCGTAAACTTGTAAAGCCTACTTAGCTGTGATAGTTTTCCTTTTAATTTCGTTTCGTGAATTTTTTTACATATCCAAAAGCAACCGCTTTGCTGGCAGTGGGGGGAGGGGGGGGGCATACTTGACTAACAAAAATGAGCACTTTAAAGCTTAATATTTCACAAACGGACCCCTAAATCGTAAAATGGCTGTAACAAACCCGCAATATTTTTGAAAGACCTATCCAACAGTACGCCACACTATGAGGCAGACGAAAAAAAACATCCCCACTTTGCGTGTAGAGGAGGTAGACTAAAAAAAATTTTGTCCTGATTTTAATTTACCACTTGGTCGGCGTGATTGATATGATATGTATATCATAGCTATATAAATTATAGCTTTCTAGTACTAAGAGTCTCCGAGCTTAGCTGCGGACGGATGGATGGACGGGCGGACATAGCGAAACTATAAGGGTTCCTTGTTAACTACGGAACCTTAAAAATCCTCTTAAGTCGAAAAGACCGGATAAATGAGAAGGCCCGACAGAGTCCAGACGCGGGGCCAAAAAGCCGGACATGTCCGGACAAATCCCGACGGATGATAACCCTAGTCAGTTATCAACCAAACGAATCTATAGGCTCAGTCGGTTAGTTCGGCACGGATTGATGTGCAAGCCTTCAGAAACTTCGCCTCTTTCGGCGCAGGCAAATGTGCGTCCACCTTTGCTACCTTGTTTTAAAGAGGTGTCTCGTTTCACTAACGTTTCTCTTGTTTTAAAATTCTGTGTGAGAATACGGCTAGTTTAAATTACAGCACATTTTTGGAGTAATATTTTTGCTGTCAGGGAAATATAATTTTTGTGTTACGTTAATTCAATGTCAGGATATTTATTACACCTTGTGTGAGAATAATGTTGAGCGTTATATTTTATTTATTTAAACTTTTCGGAAAAAAAGGTACAAAGGCGGAATTAATGCTTTTTCTCGGAATTTAGTTAGCTGTTACTGAAAATAATTTCAGTAATTTCATTCCTTCATTCCTCGTGACACCACCTAGTTGGCACCACCGGTGATGCCACGAAGAATTAACGATTTTCTTCGTGCGGCTTTTACACATTTTTCAAAGAAAAGTGGTTTAAATTTATACGAGGCTGTACGGTGTTCTAATCCATTGAAGTTTTTCCTAATCATTATAAAATCTTTCTATTTTTGACAAACGCACTCACAGATCTTCTTTTACATTAGAGAACCATTCGACAGTGGCTAGTACAGTAGTGAATCTATAGGAATAGAAACACACCATCACATGCTGCGTGAAATAGTCAGCACTTTGCATACATTACGTGTTTCCCACGACGTAATGTGAAAAACGAATTCTATGACGCAGCATTCTATAATGGATTTAAGAAAATGTTGATAGAATCATGAGTGGAGAATTTTTTAGAAGGTAATTAAACGTCCTTATCAACCCTTTTTAAGATTACTGTAAAATTGAGTTTCAGAAAGATGGTACAGGTTTACAGTAATTATTATGTACTCACCTCTCCATCCTTTCTCCAAGTGTTAGGCACTTTCCTCTTGGTTGCCCTGAGCCAGGCCAACCGTGCCAGCCTTGCCAGAGATGCCCCCAGTCCTGCTAAACATGCCAGGGTGAGTGGCACCCCAGCTGCAGCGTATGCAACCGTTGCAGCACGGCCAGCAGCTGTTCTTGGTGAGACGTTGCCGTAACCTGAGGGCGTAGAAGATATTTAAGATAAGGTGACACTTCAACACAGGCTAAACGCAGGGTGAGGTGAGAGTATACTGATTTTGAAAGTACGTATGTAATGTTTAAATTTGACGGCACGGTTTGCGCAGTGGTTAAGCGATTGACTGCTGCGCTGCGTGTCGCGGGTTCGATTCCCGCACGGAACAAATATTTGTATGACCTACAAGTAGTTGTTCCGGGTCTGGCTGTTTGTGTGTGTGAGTTTAAATGTTTGTAAACGCACCCACAATACAGGAGAAATTCCTAGTGTGGGGCAACGTTTTTTAAGAAAAAAAAAATGTATTGAATACAAAAGAGTGTCCACGATTTATCATGCTCGTGCTGACCCAGTGACCTGGCTAAGATTTTCACCACGTCACCCACACCATCATCAATCACACTTTATTACGTACTAGTGTCATCAAATAATTGGACACAAGAAAATAACGACTAAAGCTTTCGATTCGTGGTTAAATGCCAATATTACAAAAAAACCTAATCCAGAAAGATCGCTAGAATACGTTTTCAGCTAATGGCTATTTAGGTATTTTTATTATCACAATCGTTTCAGCAGCAGTTGGTCTATTCTGAAAAATCTATCCTTGAAAACTTAGGTGAAGTTTGAAGTGAGCTGTAAAATCTTAGTATCAGCCAACCTGTTCTGCAAAAATCTCACCGTGAAAACTGGGATGAGGTGAGCTGTCGATAGTGCGAATACCTACCCATTCAATCCAGCCAATCCAGATGGAATACAAATGGTTGCACACTTCAAGCTCACTTAAGTTTTTACGATGATACGAGTATTTTTATAAACAACGGCAGTAGTCAGCATCTTACAAATTCCCGCGGCACTCGCTTACTTCTGTTTAGGGGTATTATAAACTTACCTATCGTAGTAATAAGCGTGATACAATAAATCAATGCTCCAGAGAAGGTCCACTTGGAGTCCATGGCCAGTTCTGGTGGTTGTGCCTCGGGGGACTGCCTCGCAGCTGCCACTATGGACGACTCGAACTTACGGAGTTGCTCGTGGACTAGCCGCGTCCAGTTGCGTTCGTACAGGACGTTCAGGCGTTCTGGAACAAGGCAAAAGATAGTGTTAAGATAAAAAATAAAAATTTCAAACTATTTATTTCAGCATCCATTCATCAAACAATTACATCAGAATAACGCTCAATCTTTTTGAGAAGATTACGTGCGCTATCAGTTTGGGTAGTGTTCCGTTTAGGTGTAACTTCGGGGAGGCATTTTTGTGTAAGTTTTTTATGTAAGATTTCAGTGCACGTATTTGTCAGTCATCAATCAATGCACAGTATTAGGACACTATGTTCCTGTTGATGTGTTAACTTCATTTTTTTTTTTTGACTTGTTATTTTGTAGATTTCTTACTTTGTCTTTTTCCAAAGAGTCACAATTATACTGCGTCCATAAAGTGTCTCTGTGTGTGTGTGTGTGTGTGTGTGTGTGTGTGTGTGTGTGTGTGTGTGTGTGTGTGAGTGTCACTAAAATGATTACGGCTTATAGAATCAAATAGATGAGACATACACGTTATAGGTTACAAGTCTAATAAAATAATACCGCGTATCTATAATCAGTCACCTCCACCCTGGTCTCTGCTTAGCTAAGACAACAAGAACCATCAAAGGTTCAATTTATAACTCAGAAGAAACCCATCTCAAGCATTTACAATGATTACTAAGATTAACTGTTAACCCGACGCTGGGACGGGCCATCAAGCACCAAGTGTTGACGATAAGATCTTCACTGAATAGACTACTAACTAGCCCACGTAGGCACGGGCGCTTTTTTAACGCGTCATTATTACCTCACACTGGATTTTTAATGTTCAACTAAGCGCGGAGAGTTTATAATGAGCTGTGTTGGATTCTCAACACTTTGCTCCATGCCACCAGAGTTGCAAACCACCACTGGGTTTTTCGCTTTGTATCGCACACCGGCACAGTACAAAAACCTCCCGTTGTAAAAACGCCCGTGCGTACGCAGGGTTATAATGTCGATGGGAAAACTCAAATTAACGAGGCCCGCAATCAAGCTTTGTTTAGTTTAATCAAAAGTGAAAAGTACCATTTAACTTTTAAGGGGTATACTTTGTTGGTAACGTCAGATTCTGAACAGATACTTTTTAGGACTTTGATTAAAATAAAAAAAGTTTATTCAATAATTGTTTACAATGATACACATATCTTATAGGCTATAATTTCTTGTTACAAATGAATTAGACATCTGCCGATCGATTCCGTAAAAATCTCACCGTGAAATCATAAGTGAAGTGAGCACTTAATAGTGTTAATCCCTAGCGAATGACAGCTCACTCCACGCTCACTTCACCAAAGCTTTCACGGTGAGATGGTTACAGAATCGCACGGCGGTACCCGAACTAGGTGAAAGCCGGTATTTCGGCTATCAGCGCCCAAACCCTCAAATAATAAATAACAATCAAACAAAATAGCCACCAAGTACAGATGATAACATTTTATAGATTTAAAAAAAGATATGTGTATTGAAAAAGTGATCATAAATAACATAATAATTTGACACAGTAAAATAATATGATCATTAAAGGCAATATTAATTTTAGAACTTGTCAAAAATAAAAAATAAAAATATATTAAATCAAAAATAAAATAAAAACTGAATATTGTATGTGTGTGTGTCGTATCTTTGTGTGATATGATTGTGTGTGTGTGAATGTAACAGGGTGTGTGTTTTTGGTAAGTAGTCAATCACTGTGGTATAAGTAGTATCAATTCAGTCTCCTCATAAGTATGTTTTTGTAAGTATGTATTTTGTTACCTTTTCCTTACATTGTATTTTCGCTAAGGCGTAAATATTTACTACTCGGCTTATATTCCAATAGATGTGAGGTCCAATGAAGTTGGAAAATCTTGAGCTAAATTTAGTTGTACTTATTTCGATTCTGACCCATACGCGTTTCTTTTCTTCGGTTTTGTAGGTTTAGCGGATTATAAGTTTGTAGAGTAATTTTAAATAGATATAGTTGTCTTACAGCCATAACCTCACAGTTCTTGTACAGTAGTGCGGTGGAGAAAAAGATACCTTTAAAAGTACAAACTTTGAGTACTGCACGTTGGACGATCTCAAGACTCTTTAAGTTGGTTTTTAAAACCCCCTCTCCAGGAGGTAATTATTATTATTATTATTCATTTATTTCAGAATCAAAAAATATTCCATACATTGTTAGAAAATCATACTTATAACTATGTTAGTATATTATTATTGAATGTCAACATTATTAATTATACATACATTACTACACTGAAAAAAAAAAACACACATACATTATCACAATAAGATAATAAAGTAAGATATAGTAATACAGTAAGATATAATAATAAATAATTTTATAACAACCTTATTGGGAGCTAACGTTTGAGCCTTTTGGGGTTGAAGTACTGGGTCCAAGTGCTCATCGAATATTACGGGACATCGTCAAGCGGTTGGTTGACTGTTCGTTCGTGTTCGTTGACGAAATCCATAAATAAATTCACTTTTATTCACAAAGAGACTTACAATTACAATATACAAGCTAACACTAAAAATATACATAATATATATATTATGTTTGAGACGGGTTGAAACACTAGGGCCTTGGGTTCTGAGTGCTAATCAAATATTTCGGGACATCGCCAAGCGGTTGGTTGACTCTTCACGTGACTAGAGGGCTGGCCTATTTTTACCCCAAAGGATCAGCATTGCCATCCAACGTGGTAATGATACCAACCTTTTGGGCACTTATCCTATTAACAGCGATGCGGAAGAATTTTTTGATGCACAATGGGCTCCTACCTTTTTATTTTATTATAATTATAACATTTTAGTGTTAGCTGGCATATTGTAATTGAGGCTTTTTGTTATGTGTTGGCGTTGCGAGTAAATAATTGAATAAAAAGCTTGTATATCCAATTTTCATTCATTAGATTTTCGAAATTATGTCTTCTAGGTATTGCTTCTTTTGTATTATATATTCTCTGCAGCAACCATTTTCTATCTGCCTGTACCTCGTCTTTTAATTGAACCGTTTTGGAAATTCAGAGAAAGTGAAATAATTTACAACAGCCTGTCTATCCTTTGACCTCGAAATTCTTACAATTTGGTGTAGCTACTAGTATAATAATTTCCAGTATTATTTCGGGTATATGTTTGTTAAATTACTATTCTAGACATGCCTTAAGGACTAATTACTGTGCCAACAACGTCTACTTGTAATCGAAGACTATTTTATGTTATTAAGAAATTGTTTCTCATGCTAGAAAATTATAATCATGGTAGCATTTTTAAGTCATAAGTCAAAAGTTATTTATGTTTAACATAGGTACAATACAATAATCTGCTAAAGCTGATATGCTGGATTCGTTTTCTCCTCTACCGATCATTTTTCTCCAGACAGTTAATTTTGTTTATATGTATGTATATATGTATTTATCTATGTATTGTTATTAATTCTTGTATTTATAGTCATTTCCTAGCTATCTGTCCCGTATGTTGCATCTACCATATTTTGTCTCTGCATCACCCTAAGGTTGACTGGTAGAAAATGCCTCAGGCATTAAGTCCGCCTTTGTACAGTACTTTTTTTTTACTTGTGCATAAAGTTTTAATAAATAAATAAATAATCGAGGTATAATATACTAACAATAAAGCCAAAGAGTTTGTTAGAACGCGTTAATGTCTGGAACTACCAGTCGGATTAGTTTTTTTTTATTTTTATTTTTTTATTTGATAACCAACTTTGCAATGCCACCTTGATTATAATTTTCTTGCATGAGAAACAACTTCTTCATAACAGAAAACAGTCTTCGATTGCAAGTAGACGTTTTACAAGGAGAGAAAATTATTAGAAAAATTACTGTGCTCGTCACTGTAAAGTGAGTGCAAGTGACATCTACAGGAAATTTTCTGAGTGAGATTGGGAAAAATTCACTATGTGTCCCATAATTTTTACTGTGCTAGCATGGTAATTTTTCCATTACCACTCAAATGCACTCAGATTATGAGACAACACAGTAATAATTATTCTAAGATTTTTCTCTCCGTGTAGGAACAGTAATTAGTTCTCTATCTAGGGCATGTCTAGAATTAAAATGGAAAGCATGTGAAAGCAGACGAAACAAACAGCCGCCAATTTAAAGTTTCATTACTCTCAATCGATGTAAACATTCAAGAATTCCATTGTTAAACAGATGTTAAATCACCAGTAGGTGATAGCTGTGGGTAAATACATAGTAAAAATTAAAACTATGGAAAAATCTGTAACTATTTAAATAAACAACCTTGGTAAACAATAAATTGGATCAGTAAGTCCACAAGAAGAATATCAAACAATTTATCTCGGAAGTTCCAATCATCCAGACTGTCTCGAGTTGTTTCAATTAATGTAGGGAAATCTGATTTATCTCCAGTAGTAGAAATATTCCGGATTAAATAATCCGAAAGATCCGGATATCTGACGTTGACAAAGACGATAGACGCCTCCTTAAACTCTATTTAACCTTTGATTAAAAACAAATTGATCAAGTAATCCTTACAATTAACTTGACAAGATAAACCTTGTTCCATAAAACTTGATCGAGAAAATCCCTATCAAACTTAATTAACGAAACAAAACAAATCATTGTTTAAATATTCCTCAGAACACTTTTACGGGCATGTCCAGTTACAAAAGTTAATTTCTTTAAGGTTCCAAGATCTTCTCTACGTGATCAATCTTCTGAACGGCTAATTTGAATTCCTACTGATTAGTCTGTAAATAAAGTTATCGCGATTTTACTTCGTCTACTTTTCATTAATTGAATTCTTGGTTTTTATCTGTTTGGAATATTGAAACGTCAAATATTGGAGAATTAATTGGCTTCAGTTTAGTCTGGCGTTAGTGAAATCAGTCTTTATGTGTAAATATTTAGCTTACAGCATCGACTTGGATTAGTTTGTGAAGGTGCTGTAATTAGGAATAAATAAATATAATATTTAAAATAAATCCATCGAAACGTCTTATTTTAGAAATCACGATGACTAAAAGAGAGAAAGACTAATAAGACGACGTTCATCGAATGAACTAATGTAACTAGAAACATTATTAAAAATACAAGTCAAGTCAAGGCAAGGCAGGTGTGAGGGGACGCCCTAGATGAATGTACAGGATGACTTGTAGTTTGACGTATTCCTTTCAGGACATGATAGTGTGACCCATTTGCAACATTTAAGCACCCCATAAAGCATAGGCCAAAATTCATGGCATTAAAGAAAAAACAATTTTTATGTATTTTTGAAAATTTCCCAGAATTCTTTACTGAACATCATTTTTTTTAAACTCTCAAACTGAATGGCCATCATGGCCATTGGGTTCCTAATACTTTAAAAACCCTTCAACGTAAACAAATTTTCAAAAAAATCAAACAGTTAAACGTTGAACGAAGAAGATTTTAACTTTGACACCAGTTATCTCAAAGATTTACTGGGGTATTAAGCGTACGAATTCCGGGGGAGACCTTCTCATTCAATCAGCTATCTAACGAGGTACAAATATTAAAAAAAAATATTTAGAGATGCCGATGAAACAGTCGATAACGCTGGCAAAGGTCAATTTCACTAATTGTGGAAATACTTAAACATTGAATGATAATCGAATTAATTAACTGGCTTAGGTATGTTACCTTTTTACCTTCTCACCACCCAGCAACTCTTATTACGCTAGCCAGTAGCCAGGTGCCGTATTATGACGGCTTAGTGCCATCATGATTCCAGTGTAAGAGAGAGACTGAGCTATACATAACCGATAGCACCATCCCTTTTTCGCACTGGAATCATGATGGCACTAATACTTCATAATACGGCCCCTGGTCGTCGCGACCAGCCGGTCGATTCTGTAAAACTCTCCCCGTGAAATCACAAGTGAAGTGAGCTTGAAGTGAGCAGTGTCAATAGTGTTAATCCCTAATGACAGCTCACTTCCCGCTCACCTCACCTAAGTTCTCACGGTGAGATTTTTACATAATAGCACTGCTGTTTGCATGTTAAGACGCAACTTTTGAATAGTTAGTACTACTCGCAGTCGGTGAGCTAATGATCACTTGTCGCTTAGTTCACCTGTCTTTAAACTACTGTACACGTACAAACTCTTAATATTTGAACTTACTTCAGCTTTTAGGCTTTTAACAAAGAATCTTTTATTTATCATGTCGATTTAGAATTCACAAATGTCAGTTATGATGGATGACAGGTCGCAAATCCAAATATAATGAAAATATGATTAATACGAGGTGGAATTGACATTGTGTCGCTAGGAAAACGTGTCACAGAAAATCGTATGTGTTGAGTTGAAGTGTCTATTTGAATATCAAACAAGTGACGCCTTCTCTGCCTTCCCTGCTTTCCCCTATTCATATGACTACACAATTTTTTGGAAGATTACTTGATTCCACACGATTTATTCCTTATAAAGTTCCATGAACCATTGAGTGTTTCCTGACAAAGGTTTTTTGGCCACGCCTCGTCATGTATGAAAATTATAGGGGATTTTTCGTTTATGGGAAGAGCAACCACTATCACGACTTACAAAGTCTTTCTGTCATCAACATCTTTTGCAATCCGTTGAAAAAACGCAGTGTGTCTTTACACAGTCATAATCAGCCCATAATATTCCCAGTGCTGGGGCACCGACCTCCTCTCTGCAAGAGGAAGTAGGCCGTAATCTACTGGGCCACCACTGTTCCATATCATCACTACATAGTATAAAACAAAGTCGCTTCCCTATCTGTCTGTCCCTATATATGCTTAGATCTTTAAAACTACGCAACGGATTTTGATGCGGTTTTTTTTAATAGATAGAGTGATTCAAGAGGAAGGTTTATATGTATAATACATGCATAATATAATAGAGAAACACTGATAATTTTAGAGGTTTTTAATGTAATGTCGTAAATAAACACATTTTTTTGCGCTTACATTGTAAACGCTGGCTGAACCCGTCGAGATAGATCAAAATAATGTACTACAGTATTGTACACCTTAAAAAGGTCTACAAAAAAGTCCGCAATGGTATATGTCTATCTATGTCTATCTCTTAGGGATAACCCACAATAACCATTTTTTATCCTATACTTCTTACGATAAATAATGGCTCTAAAATTATTTATCAGCGTTTCTCCATTGCACCCGTGCGAAGCCGGGGTGGGTCGCTAGTCTTTAATATTTTGTTAGTTAGAAAGATGAGCCGGTCGATTCTGGAAAAATCTCACCGTGATAACTAAGGTGAAGTAAGCTTAGAGTGAGCTGTGAGTCATGCTGATGCTAGGGATTGACACTATTGACTACCCACTCCACGCTCACTTCACCCAAGTTTTCACGGTGAGATGGTTACAGAATCGCACGGCTGTTAACAGGGTTAAGAATTCAAATTATAACTCTCACCAAATATTTCAAAAAACGAAAATGTGGAACCAACGACACCGAGTTCCAAAATTAAATTTATCATATTTTTCACTTTGTAGTGTTTTTTTGGAAGTCGGTTGTTTTTTTTTTTATAAAAAAGTTTTATAAAACAGATTGTAGAACAGTTTTCACAAAGTGTGTAGTGTTAATTCTCTGCAATCAAGTGGGTGAACGTGCTGCTCTCCTTGCTAGGCTATGAAATAGCCTGTTGTTTGTGTGTTTAAACGCAATCGAGTCGTCTAAAAATTCAATCAAGCACAACTGTTGACTTTGCACGTCGATTTGTGTGAAAAAAATCCTGGCAGCGACGGGAATAAGTGTGCGGTGACAGCCTATCGCGATCTGTTTACGGTTTCTTTCAGAATTGGGTTCGTGATCCCGCATCGAAGGGGTGTCACGTTAACGTGCGTAATTGGTATTGAAGTTTTTGATAGGTAATTTTTTTTATGGCCTACTTTTTGTGCTTGAATAAACTTTTAGGGAAGGCCATTTTCTTAATTTAAAACGTTCAAAATCTAGTCGCAGACTCATCTCGGCAACAAACACATGTCAAAAATATGGGGAATTTAGAGGTTTTTTTGACAGATTGAGACTGAGATGAGACTGTGGGCGTTCTTAACAGTAGATTGCCCAAGGAAGTCATTTTGACTGCTTTTTAATTTCAATTAGAAAAACAATTACGTATATAATGACACAATTTCTTAGAATGTTGTGACTTTTTGTACAACATATAAATGCTTTTATTAATAATTGTAGTTACCTCCTTCCTCCTTCATTTCCATTATATATATATATATATGTTATACCTATATTTACCAAAAAGCAGTCATTTTGACTGCATTTGGACAGTATAGGTATATACTAACTTTTAGTCTTTCTAGTGTTAAAATTACGAAAATTGCCCCTCAGATCATGACAACATTTTTAAGTTAACACACAAACTTTTGAAAAACAGAGTACTTTGTGGCAAGCAGCTACAATATCAATGTCATTTCAGATCCTCCTCAATAGCTTTTATCAAATACCTGTTTTATAATCTTTAAATACCTTTCCTTTTGGCATAAAAAAGTTAAAAGCCAAAATTAATTTCTCCAAACATAACTTCTCCTATTAAAATTTATTTTCCCATAAAACTTTCATATTTCTCCATCTAAAAAGTGTAATATAAAATTATTTGAAACACAAAGTACGCAGAGGTAACCTATATTTTGTTATTTTATGATATCCGAACATAAAATGGAGACGGGTATCATTTCGGTCGTGAATTCAAACGTAGGATCGTCTATAAACTTTGTACCTTGCGGCGATATTTGAAACTTTCGTCATAGAAGAGGTAGAATAAACATTCTGAACATCTGGATTCTGGATCTAGGTCCAGAATCCAGATGTGGTTTAAATTATAAGGGCCAGCAGAATAATTGCGAAATAAACTAACAATGAATAATTTTGACAGTTCAACAATATTCATTGCATTATTTATATTATTGAACAGACTATTTTTTTCGAATATATTTTTTTCCCTTTAATTTATCACAATTGGTGATACTTTATTTACATTACAATGTAGCTAATAAGTAATTTAAATTAAACTTAAACTGCTAAGTAAGTATAAAGTAATAGCAGTTTAAGTCAATAAGCCCAATAACGTTTTTTATCTTCACTATATGTTACCCACGCCTTCTTCCCATGAACATGAAGAAATTACAGAAGACCTACGATCTTCACATAGTCCTTTTGATTCGTTTACGTTCTAAATAGCTATACTTTCTCGGAAAAAAATTCAATCTACTAAGGGTTTATCTAACAAGCCACCAGCCACCATCCTATCTCCCAAATCAGATAACTTTTCCAGCTAGTACGAATTCATATACGGCTATCCTAAACAACATTATGAAAATTCTCAATTCAAAAATTTCGTGCGCCTAAAAAAGGCCACGCGGAAAAGTTTTATCAATTTGGATATTCCGAATTCCGATACGGTGTTGCCAGCGGATGGATATTCCGATATACACCGTTGCAACTTATACAGGCCTCGTTCGAGATTTATTCCCGTACGATTTTTATTTCCTATCCATTCGAGCGTGTTGCGGCAGATACGCGTCCGGGCATTTTGCAAAATGTCGGCAATCGTTATGCAATGTGGGTAAAATTTAGTAACTATAAAAACGCACATACTTTAATGATTTTATTTAATTACTAGCTTCTGTCCACCACTTCGTACCCACGAATTTTAAATGATGAGGAGTCACCAACCGACGATTATCCCTGCATTCACAATGCAAGTGCATCCAAGGACAACCCCCGGTTGGTGCCGGACTATTGCAGAACATGGAAACAAAATATACTGGGCTATGGGTTTGGGTGAATATAGTGATTCAATTACCTTGATCTATGGAAGGATAATGTCGCCTGCCTGACCAATAATAATATAATATTCACAGATAAAATGGCAGGGAGTGACTTGCACACTCTATAATGGGCCCCCGAAAACGGTCGCTAGCACATAGTATCGTAGCGGCAAGGGGGCAACATGTCCTGAGGTGCTTATGAGGAGTGGAGAGGTGCATTTATAATACCGTCTTCTCAGTAACTGCATTCGATTCGTTTTCAATCTGCATAAATATGATCATGTCTTTGCGCATCGGTCGCTTCTAAAGTGGTTGCGCATATGCCAGCGCATACATTTGCGCCAATCACAATAGAAATCTACGTTCATCACACAATCTTCTTCTCCAATATCCCACTCACCGCACAGACTTCATTCACTCTTCCTTCTTCGTTCAGTCTATCTCTCTGTGGAATGCGCTCCCCCAGGAAATCAGGATGGCAACCAACCGATTATCCTTTAAAGTTAAGGTTCGCGAGCACATGCGCAAGAAGCTGGCAGTATCATCACAACGCTAATATTTTCTCATTGTTTTTCTTATTTATTTTTAGTATATTCATGTATTTATGTATATTTATTTGAGCTTGATGTAATTAGGTATTTATATTTAAAACATTTATTCCTCAATTTTCAAGATTGCACCTTCTACTGTTTGTCTTTGCATCACCTAAAGGTTGACTGGTAGAAAATGCCTATGACATTAAGTCCGCCTCTGTACATTTATGTGCTTGAAGTATTAAATAAATATTATTATAGTAGAAAAGTAGGATAGGATAAGATAGGAAGATACATCTTAATTTATCCGTATATTACTTTAGTATTGACCAACTGTTGCGATAGGCCGAAATATTAGTCCGGTTGGTGTTTTAGTCCCCTTAATAATGTTATTAGTTCTAGGAAAAGCCCTCGAGATCAGAGCTAAATTGTCGTAATTTACGCCACTTCATCAACAAACACGATCTGTTCGGAACCTTAATTATTAGGTTCAGAACTAACAGCTGAATATCACCGTACGTGACGGTGGTCGCTGTTTATAAAGACCTAAAAAGGCTTCCTAGACAAATGCAATAAGGTCTTTTAATACCTACCTGAGTTCCTATGTATCCATACTATAATCTATTTATCTATAATTTTTTTTCTATTATAAATCCGAAAGTAAATTTGTTTGTTTGTTTGTTACATTTTCACACGTAAACCGCTGAACCGATCATCTTGAATTTTTTTTTTTAATATTTCATTTTATATTTTATAGTTTGCATATACGACGCCAGCACATCAAGCTACCCGAAACTATCAAATTTCTCCAATTGACTTTTAACCTAATGCTTTAGAAATAAAGTTGATAATCTATTAAAGAAAGGAGGATGGGCATAGCGGTCTACCTACTCAACAGTAACGTAACATACGTCGTTGAAAAGGTTATTGTGTTTACTTCATTTTGTTATATGGTCGTTAATGTGTAGGCAATGGGGTTCCAGAGATATTTCCCAAAAACAAGTTAAAGCAAAATAATTACGCCGAATAGAAAAATAATGCAATTCTTTATTAACTATAGTTATACAAAGTAAACAGCGACCGTGTCGAACTGACGGAGCCCATTCCGGAGAGGGTGGGGAAGCGGGAAGGGGCAGGGGGGGTTCTACCCCACGCCTTTCAACGCATGCGCTTTGTTGGAAAGAGCGAGCGGCGCGAGCGCAGACCACATTCGCTTGTCGTTGTGTACTGTGTATTCCTCCGTTATCCATTATTATTAATTAATCCATTGAATTTGAAGATTTACCTCAGTTGGAAGAGGAACATCTTATTCGCATTGCATTGGGCATATAGGTAAGATATTAAAATAGCCAGATCATACTGTGCTGAACATTTAAATGATGATGGTATTTACACAATAGAAGTCTACAGGGACTATAACCTCCAGGATTTGAATGAATTCGGAAGAGAAGCAGAAACTGGTAATATGTCTCTACTGAGGGCACGGAACCAGACGCGTCATAGCAGAGCTAAGCAGTACTACACGTATATATTAATAAATAGAGGTGCGGAAGGACGAGAAGCGTTTTTATAATTATTATTGCACGTGTTTGACGGGTCGTCGCACAATCGGTACACAATCGGCACATGAGATATCGATTTTATGGTATTTGTGTTGGGCCCGGCATCAAGATGGTTTTACACCTCCTGCTGTCCATCTCAGTCATGTCATACTAGACGACAGTCTTCTATAAAATATATAAAGAATAGTAAATAAATGGGTTTTGTATAAATATTATATCTTAGTTATTTATTTTTGTAAATCTCCCATAGATTTCGGCTTAAAAGCTATCCGTATTTTGATCAACTACTTATTACCTACTAACACCCATAGATGGCGTTAGTGTTGAGTAGGTAGACCAACTCCCATACGTTTTTGTCCATTCTCCTTTGACAGAGTGTAGTAGCTTGATGTGCTGACGTCTGTACATAGTTAATCGAGATCGTTATTATATGTGTGAAAACTTGTAATTGGCCATCATCATCATCTGCCTAGCCTTTTCCCAACTATGTTGAGGTCGGCTACCAGTCTAACCGGATGCAGCTGAATACCAGTAAGTAATTGGCCATCACCATGTTAAAAACTTAGTAACTATTATATAGATTAGCTTATTGGTAATGTTCTTCAGAAAAGTCAGGTGCGTAGTACTCGCAACCGGCGCGCGTGTATGACCAGATGTATGAACGAAGCAAAAGGGGTGTGTAAGGATCGTTGTTGGTGGCGTCCTGTAGTTTGTGCCAACCCCCACGGGAAAAGGCGCGAGTTTATGTACGTTTGATAATAATAAATAATATAATTTAAAAATAAAAAATAAATAAAAAGCAATCATACTAAATTTAATAATTTAGCTATAAGAATTATCCAAAGAATAACAATATATATAAATAAATAAACAGAATTATAATATATAATTACAGGTACATAAAAATCCTACTAATATTATAAACGCAAAAGTTTGTGAGGATGGATGGATGGATGGATGAATGTTTGTTACTCTTTCACGCAAAAACCACTGAACGGATTATGATGAAACTGTACAGTAATATAGCTTATACATCAGAATAACACATAGGATACTTTTTATATCGATATTCCTACGGGATCGAGACTTAGGCGGGCGAAACCGCCGGCCGCTGCTAGTAATCACTACATAGTATAAAACAAAGTCGCTTCCCTGTCTGTCTGTCCCTATATATGCTTAGATCTTTAAAACTCCGCAACGGATTTTGATGCGGTTTTTTTAATACATAGAGCGATTCAAGAGGAAGGTTTATATGTATAATACACGCATAATATAGTACAGAAACACTGATAATTTTAGAGGTTTCTAATGTGATGTCGTAAATAAACACATTTTTTTGCGCTTACATTGTAAACGCTGGTTGAACCCTTCGAGATAGATCAAAATAATGTACTACAGTATTGTACACCTTAAAAAGTTCTACAAAAAAGTCCGCGATGGTATATGTCTATCTCTTAGGGATAACCCACAATAACGATTTTTTATCCTATACTTTTTACGAGAAATAATGATAAATGATTTATTTTCTGTAAGTAGGTTTGTACAAACACTTTTACATGTCAATCATATTTTTTTAAACTAGATGGCTCTAAAATTATCAGTGTTTCTCTACTATATTATGCATGTATTATACATATAAACCTTCCTCTTGAATCACTCTTATCTATAAAAAAAAACCGCATCAAAATCCGTAGTGTAGTTTTCAAGATCTAAGCATACATAGAGACAGACAGACAGCGAGAAGCGATTTTGTTTTATACTATGTAGTGATCAGCATTGCACCCGTGCGAAGCCGGGGCGGGTCGCTAGTCTAATATATTTAGGTATATTTAGCAGGAAAAAACTATAAGTAGGCAAAATGTTAGGATTCAATTCGCAACCTCCTGACTTTGATGATATTTATTATGTGAACTAAAAAAAAAAAAAAAACTAACTAAACTTGTTCCCACAAAAGTAACTTAAGTATCACTAAAACAGGGCTTCCCCTCTTCTATCATCTTGCTGTGCCCTACAGGGTCCATCATGATCTAAATTATATGTATACCACCTAAGTACACATTATGGTAAAGCAATAAATATATTGAGTATTGAGTATTGATAGATGCCTAATAATGACATAAGCAAGATTGCAGAGCTCTCTCATTCTCTAGTATGAATATCCCTTTAGTGCCTCTTTCCCGATGACTTAAAATCTTAAAAATAATGATACCATCATACTGGTATTTATAATCTTCCCAAACTTTAATTTGTTTCGATCAATTTCCCAATTTAAAACAAAAAAACTATCTTCAGCCATGTTTCACAAGGATCCCTCTCTCTCTTGTTCAAAACCTATCACGATATTTTCAGTTGAAAGCTGAAAATTGTTCTCTAGTTTGGCCATTTTTTAACAATAGTTCCGTTTCACGATCACGCGATTTATCGCTCCGTCTTTGTCCGTTGTGGAGAAGTTTTCTTGTTTTTATTCAATATGTATGTGCGTCACAGCTATTCGTTGAGAAAGGTGTAGTGATGTTGTATGAAAGGGCAAGAGAATTAAAATTAGTCGGCATTTGTTTGTCAGATGGTAACTAAGGCGCATTTGCACCAGTTCGCCGTCCGGTAAGGACCAGGCCCGAGTCAACGGCGCGTTGTGTTCTACGCGCGCCTTAAAGAGATATCAGCACTAACTGATGGGGCGGCTAGGGCCAATGCCTGCCAGGGTCGCGGGTTATTTGAAAGAGTTACCGTGGCCCTTGGCACAGGCAACTGAAGGAACACGGGTGGGTTTTAGTCCGTAAAAGTCTGACATGGCCTCCCGCTCCGCCCAGAGTGGGAGAACTTATTTGATCATTTTCCACAAAAAAGGCGCCTTTGCACCATGCGCTAATCTGTGGAACTAACAGTCGGATTTAAATAACTCATTTTGCATTTTTGCTCATTTTTACAAACAAATTGTTCAGCTTTACTCGTAACAAAACGTCGGTCGTTTAGTAATATAAAATATTATTATAGATTTTATGAAATATTATCTCGTTTGCCTACAATACATCAAGAAAACTAAGTAGGTACAGATTTAACACAGTACCTAACATAATAAATAGCAACCTAATTTGAGTAATTAAAACGTTATTTTGCTGAGAATGCCGGGCAAGAGGAGGCAATTTGATTAAACAACAAACTTTAGCATTTTCGCTGAGTAAATACGTAGCCCTTATGTAAGTATTAGTTCGGGTCTGACATAGAATAAGAAAGAAGTTAGAGAAGAGAAATCATTTATTACATTATCAGTCATCCGTCAGTCAGGATGACACCTTAAAATTCTCCGTTTTATCAATTTTAATGTATTTCTTTTGAAAAATTCACTGTGTTTCAAAAATTCGCAAAGAATGTACGCTTTATGGAAGGAGTGATGGGGCTATGGAGAAATGTCTTGACGATGCGTGAGCGTACGTGATCCATCGCCGCCCGCTCGATGTCCACCGCGCACAGGATGGATGGAAACCAGCACATGAAGAAATTTTTTGCTCCGTTGGTGTAATTGCTGAATGGCGTTCCAGTGTGAGGATAAATAAATCAATAAATAAATGAACTTTCTTTCAGTGTGTTGAGTATTCGAAATTATCACCTGGGTACAGCTTCGGGGCCACCCTGGTATGACTCTCGCTCTCCAAACCCAAATTGCGTAACACACTTTCAATCTGAAAAATTTTACAGGATATTAGCAACATCCTGTAATTATTTTTTGATTGTGATTGAATATTGCTTCTATTCCATTCCATATGTTCGAAAACTGCATCTGCTCAACAACGTAAATGTCATTTCCATTCCAAGGTTTCCTGGAAGAGATCGCAGAAAGCGATAAGGTTGCCCGTTGTATATTTTGTAGTGTTTGATGTATTTTTATATGTTGTGTATTTTTGTGGTATAAAGTATAAATAAATAAACAACGCAATGAATGTTGCTGAACTGTCAAAATGAAACCCACTGCTATGGATAGTGCGTTACGCTTTTACTTTTACCTTTATCTACCCCGCTGGCCTAGATTCGTCTGTTCGGATTGATTTCTCCATGTATAGATGTAGGTAGTTCTTAAACCGGCTTTTATGATGTGGTATTCCTTCTTCACATAGTGTTAGTCTATGGCCATGGTCTTACACGCGCCTAAGAAATGTTACACGTGTTCACATAGACTTTACTTAATTAATTAATTAATTTATTTTATTATTTATGTACACACAATAAAATACATATGGATATGACATAATTATAATTTGAGTACAAAGGTACTGCTTATTTCTTAAGAAATTTCTTCCAGCAGACCTGCGAAAGGAGAAGTAAAAAAGAAATGTAGACAATAAGTGTGTGAGTACATGAAGAGAAAAATATGAATGTGTGAACTCTAAAACTAACATATTAAATATATCTACACATATAATGCGAGGAAAGGTAATGCTCTTTTAATCGACATTTAAATATTATTATTTATTTATGTATTACTTCAAGCACAGAGGTGGTCTTAATGATATTAATAACTGTTTTATAATATAAGATAGTTTTGACAAAAACTAGATTTTCTGTAAATTCTGAAAACGTGTGTTTAGGCTATTTCATTGCACTTTACTATTGTTGATAAAAAAATCATTTTGATTTTACGAAACCAGCTGCACCGTATCTACTCAAAAAGAAAACGGACTACAGTCCGACCGTCAAAAGAATGCGTTCTTGAGACTTGTCAGTTTCATACTAACGAATACGTGTTTTGAGAATTTGATCTTTATTAGCTACTAGAATTATCGCACTGACAGGTGTCAGGAACGCATTCTCTCGATGGCCGGACTGTAGCGTTTATGGTTCCATATTTCATGGTTTCAACTTTTGGTGATAAAATTTAGCTGACTGCTAGCCAGTTTAAAGTCCTGATTAACAATTAATTCATTAAACAAATTACTTTTTAATCAAGCCGTGTAAATTCTCGTTTCAATAAAATTATTTTAAATAAATTACTTTGAAATCTAACCGCGGTTTTATCCAAACTTATTTCTATAGATATTAATTGAACTCTCATTTATCAAAAGTATTAAGTTTCATTAAAACAATGTACCTGGCCCAAAATTCTTATTTTACTTGAAACGTTATTTAGGTTCAGACGCCAGCACATAAAGCTACTATAATCTGTCAAATTTATTTAATCGATTTTCAACTTTACGGCTAAAGCATAAGGTTTAAGGTTAATTGGGAAAAGACAGTTTCGGGTAGATTGATGTGCTGGCGACTGTACTTCTTTCAGATCATTAAATCTTTTGTTTTTGTAACAAATATTTAGTAAATGTTTGGCGGTTTTGAGGCATTGTTCTAACAATGGGGCTCGCCAATTATTTTTAAATATTCCACGACATGAAAGCCTTAACAAGTCTTTTGATACTTTCTGTATCCGTCCAATTTTGCGGTTTTTTAATATAATTTTTAGCTTTTTTTGTAACCTTTCATTTTACCAATTACTTAGAAAAATAGCATTGGTAGTAATTAATTATGATTTTTGTTCCAGTATATAGACTGAGGTTTTTGACAATATCGAACTCAATTGCTTTCACTAAAAGCGGCATAGTCCGTAGATGGGATTTTCCCTTGATACGGGGCTATCAACATAATCTGTCAACAAAACCATACTCCACTGGTACTAGGGCTATAATATGTGTTACATATGAGTCCGTAGTTTTTTTTAATAAAAGATTTTCTAGCTACATTTTTTCAAACGCCAATTTGTTACATGTGAAAAGAGCTACCTAGCACAGTTTTGGGTACCGGAACTCACTGCAAACGATAACTGAAAAATATTCACAGTTATAGTATATTTTATGGCAGTCGAGTCGTTGCCCGTAAAACCAATAACTCACTATTATGAAATAGTGAGTTATTGGAACTGACCGGGCACTAACTAACGAGATAACCATAAATCAATTATTTCGAAAATTAGGGAAATCGGTAACAGACTGAAGAAATGCAACAATAAACATCTGGATTTGACAGAACGGATCTTAAACATAATACAAAATCAAACAATCTGCCTAGTTTTTTTCATAACCATGTTGGGGTTGGCTTCCTGTCTAACCTAAAAATAAAAGTATTTTATATGGAGCGACTGCCCTCCACAACCCACTTACTGGGAAACACGATATCCCTTTGTAAGACTGGTTGTCAGACTTTCGGGGTTCTGACCACCCGTAACGACTGTCAAAGATCTACGAATGATAGCCGGGATCAACGGCTTAACGAGCTTTCCGAGGCACGGAGGGGTCTCGGTATGTAATGGATCCCATCCACGAACCGACCGCAGCAAGCTTAGCTTAACCGTCGATCGACCCGAAAGGGTTTGATCATTTAGGTACGAGCCCCTCCGTACCGTAAATTATAAACCTAATACGTGACGAATCAGAACATCCGGGAGTGTTTACCTAAATGTAAAAATAATATCGAACACACGTGGGTTTCGTACAGCCGGTCGATTCTGTAAAAATCTCACCGTAAAATCATAAGTGAAGTGAGCACTTAATAGTGTTAATCCCTAGCGAATGACAGCTCACTCCACGCTCACTTCACCCAAGCTTTCACGGTGAGGTGGTTACAGAATCGCACAGCTGAAGTCAGCACATGCTACACACAGTAGTGACAATGATTATCAAAGATAAAGGAAGGTGCTGCCATTACTTTTTTTTTTTACTTATAAGACTGAATTAAAGTACAGACGCAACACATCAAGCAACATCAAGCTACTACAATCTGTCAAATACCTTTAATAGATTTCAACTTTATCGCTAGAGTATAAGGTTCAAAGTCGATTGGGAAAATTTCACCGTTTCGGGTAGCTTGATGTGCTGGCATCTGTACATATAGAATCAAATGCGTTTTTTATAATAAAACAGAATCATAAATTCATTACAAATATTTCGTAGTTAAAATCAAACATACATTTCATAAAAAAAAAAAAAACTTGAAAATCGAACGCACATTTTTGTGCGGGTACCATGCAAAAAACGCATTTCTATTCCCATTCAGCAAGGCACGCTACAAAAGGTGCAAAGCGAACATGTGTGATTAAATTTTCAAAACACATCAAACGCACAGCTTGCCTCCTGCTACCAATTAAAAGTTTGACTTAGAGCGAATGACCACCATCAATGGTGGTTAGAAATGTGGTTTTTACACGTTTTATTCGTAAAAGTAGGGCTTGATAACATTTAATAGAGGTAAACTGCCTTAGAGGGGCCCGTAGCTAAATAATAACAGCCGCACAGGTCGATCGATCAGGTTAAGCTACGCTTGCCGCGGTTGGTCTGTGGATGGGTGACCATCTTTATATACCGAGACCCCTCCGTGCCTCGGAAAGCACGTTAAGCCGTTGGTCCCGCCTGTTATTCGTAGATCTTTGACAGTCGTTACGGGTAGTCAGAAGCCCGAAAGTCTGACAACCAGTCTTACCTAGGGGTATCGTATTACCCAGTAACTGGGTTGTGGAGGTCAGATAGGCAGTCGCTCCATGTAAAATACTGGTATTCAGCTGCATCCGGTTAGACTGGAAGCCGACCCCAACATATTTGGGAAAAGGCTAGGCAGATGATGATGATGAAACTGCCCTGTTGGTCTAGTGGTCGCAGGATTTACTGATAAGTACGAGGTCCTGCATGTCGATTCTGTAAAAAATCTCACCGTGAAAACTTGCGTGGAGTTGTCAGTGTCATATCACTGATGCTAGGGATTGACTAAGCAAATATTTACAATTATAATCGAGATTTTAATAATATTTTTTATGCTAATTCTTTTGATAATTTTATATAATTTCAAAACCAGTATTTAAGTTGTCAAAACATTACCATTTTGTGGGATTTTAAAATAAAATAGCAAAACAGAAACTCAGTCAGAATATCAACTTTGTTTTTTTTTTTTTCTTTTTTTTTTCCTAGATTAAAACCACACAAAATAGTAATGTTTTGACAATTAAAAAACTAGCTTTGAAATTATATAAAATGATCAATAGAAGTAGCATAAAAAATATTATCAAAATCTCGATTATGATTGTAAATAAATATGCTTGGTCAATCCCTAGTATCAGGTGGGATAACACTGACAGCTCACTCCACGCTCACTTCACCCAAGTTTTCACGGTGAGATGGTTACAGAATCGCACTGCTGAGCTCCATTCCCGGATCGGGCAAAGTGTTAAAATTGTAACCGTGGAGTTTCTTGAGTTTCTTGCCGGCTCTTCTCCAAAGGAAGCGACAATTGGAACCGCGCACCTAGCTTCTGACGTTTCATAAGTGTAGGTTTATGTGAAATAAAATATTTTGATTGTGTTTTTGAGTTTTTCCATCTGGAATTTCTTCACAGCAGTCCGGGGTCTGGATTAGTGCCCAGTCGAAAGCAATAGGGTCGCCCCCCTATTACAACGGGCTTAAATATTTGTGGGTGTACTATGGAGTACACCGAAGTAAACTCTGCTCTGTCATGTAATGTGTTATGTAAACTACTTAAAAGTGGAAACTTCGTTCTTTTAACTTCTCAATACTATACTCGTATATGTGATTGATCTCAGTTTCGGTTGATCCCTTCCTTTCTTATTTCTTGTTTATTCTGTGATTGTGACTTGACTTTTTAATGGCCATTTTCACCTAATTTTTCAAACTAGCAATACTTTAAAATAGCATTTTTATTAAACAAATGTAACATTCTATTTACCGATCGCGTCTAATAGCCATTCTGGACGTAAACACTTTGAATTTAACCCTATAGTGATGTAGCTAAAGTCGGATTTCCTGTAACGGGTCACGTCAGAACTAGCGTGTTTCGTGTAAACACGTATACAGGGTGGTTTCGACATGCGGTAATCGCTAAACGTCCGGTTGGGGCACGGTTCGGGCGACGCCTGTTGCCCCGGTTATAAAACCTTTATTAGGGTACGTGATGGGATGAAAAAAGGGCAAAACACTTTGATGTCTGTAACACATTTTTTGGAAAGACGAGATTTTTGTTAATCATGTGTGTTTTATTCGAAATGTTACTTGGCTTAGGTAGATTAATTTTCAGATTACAAAAATAGAACATACAATTCCATTATTATTTATGGGTTTCGGGTTCCCGGAAGTCGATAGCGTGAACTGAGATAAAATGAGAGCATCATGATTAATGGCAGGTATCGAAATAATTATAAAGACTTCTCGTTGAAAAAGGTTTTGAATTTAAACTGCACTTTGAGCTCCTGGGCCCACTCCCTCGCACAGAAAGGGGACCTGTGTCCCAGTAGTGGGAAGATTATAGGCTGATTATTCTTATGCTAGGTTTTTGGGTTCATTTCCTAGATCGGGCAAAGTGTTATTGGGTTTTAGGTATAGGTACAGCTCTGCCTTACCCTTCGAGGACCACAGTCGAGATGTTATGTTATGTGTGCACCCTTTAAATACGTGGATTAGAACAATAATGATTATTATGAAGAAAATCCCGAAACCAACAAATTGTTGGAAGTAAATAAACACTTGATATTTTTAGTACTATCAGAAGTTTAGAGTAGATAGCAGGACGGGAGATGAGAATTCGTTTGAGGGTCATTTCCACAACCGTACGATGTCGCCGTATAAAGATTACGAGGTAGACAGACGAGTGATTTGTGCCTCAATGATAATATAATTAGCAAAAATAATAATAACAAACATTATTCCTTACCTGTTACTGTCCAAAATGATAAGGGCTTGTGAAATGGATGAATCCAAACGCAAACGTAAACCCATAAATAGATACAATCGTAATGCGGGTTTCTGATTTGTATAAATATGTCAAAGAGAAACCGCAATTGGACCCTAAAATGTCACAACAGAGAAGAAGGTTCAAAGTTAAAGCTGGCCGAATGTTGGGTACGATCACTTGTTCAACCTTTGCTAAAACGACCAATCAGCGCATACTAGGCAACTATCCCGATGCCCTAGTGACTAAACGGTTACTCAAACTCGAATAACCGTCGATAGCCGTCGATCTTGAGCAACCGTTTGGTCACTAGGGCAACGGAAAGAAAAAACAGTGGATTTCACGAGTGACAGAATACTTTAGTGTCGTGTGTGTTCGTGTGACAGAGTAGGGTCACTGTTTTGCTTGATGTCCGTCGGAAGATCAGTTGCTTTAGAGGCATGAGTAATCGCCAACTTTGTTGGGGTTGGCTTTCTGTCTAACCGGACGCAGCGTAATATCAGTATTTAACATGGAGCAACTGCCTATCTGACCTTCCTACACCCATCCATTGGGTAACACGATACCCCTTGGTAAAACTGTTTGTCAGACTTTTGGGCTTCTGAATATTCGTACCGACTGTCTGATAAAAGAATGACAGCCGCGACCAACGGCTTTACATACTTTTCGAGGTACGGAGAAACCATGCGCCTAGCTTCTGATGTTTCATCAGCGCCCAGTGTACAATGTAAGTTTAGGTGAAATAAAGAATATTGAATTTTGATATGTAGACTGTTGCTAGGAACGACGCCGAGCAACTTTTTGCACGCGACCGTTAATCGCGTTGTGTGCGCTACCAGTACAAAACCGAGATTTGAGGTCACCCTAAATGCTCTTATTAGAATATGTACGACCTATATAAGTCCTGAAATAGACGTTCGGTATTGATGTGAGTTAGCATAGCTTTCCAGCCGGGATTATATAGATTCCCTCAAATATTCAGTAGCTAATAAGTACATTCCGATGTTTGGCGTGAGAGGAGATACAATTTTAAAGTGTTTCAAACAGTCAATGTGGTGACGAAAGTTGGAGAGCTTTCGTACACACGAAAAATCAAGCTCCAGTTTTAGCTGACCTCGCATTTTATAGGTTTTTCGTACAGACAGAAGTCAGCTTATACTGGTTATGTATACCTTGATGTATAGCCGTAGTGAGCCGTACCTAGTACCTACTTTGATTTTACCCGTAAAAATAATGATTGTTGTTGGTTCTGCAAATCTGGATATTGAAGATCAGTAGCAGAATATTTTTTATTTGTAGGTACCTAATGTACATGTTCGGGAAAAACAAAAAGATCGCTGATAAAGAAAACTCCTGTGAAAGGACACAATTCATAAAAACAAAACAAATCATGTCGTTTATACACAAACAATAACCAGACCACAATCTAAAAACCTACTTAAAAGTTCCCTAAACAATGAGAATGCCTCATGATTTTGTAACATTTTATTCAAATTAGTCTACGTTGACGACCTCGACTGTTTATCAGATTAAACACCCACCCTGTAAAGATAAAGGTCGTGTTGATATTAAAAACAAAACACACAAAAAAAATACATTCACGAAATTATTAAACTGAGCCAAAACCTTTGAAAATGTTTACGAAGTTACTAGTAAACAAACAAAAAAAAAATCTACAACTTTTTACTAAAAATATTTGGAATTTAGTTACCGTGTTACGTTAAGGTTATTTCAATTATTTTTTTCATTTTCGTTATTTTTTTTTAAGCTGGCATTTCTTTCGTAGCGACTGTTTTCGTGATAATCTACAATCACGAAGTATTTGTTGCTGCTTCGACCTGAGGGTTGTATTTACAAAAATAAATGTTTTCTATTTCTTTTTGTTTTAAGTGTTGTTCACTTGCGAACACGTGCTAGCCATTTTGATTGGTAGGTACAGCTTCAACTTGAGGCTTCAATAAAGGTCAACAAAACTTTTTGTTAAAACTGCAGAGGAGAACTGAAGATATACAAACCATTGCTTTATATCATCAAGTCTAACACCTAAGGGGCAATTCTTGTAATTTTAAGAACTTTCACGGTCTGATCTCAGTTTCAATCTGTCAGAAATACTTCTAATTTCCTACATTTTTGACAAGTATGTGCGATTGATTTATCGCTGAGATTGCAACTAGATTTTGAACGTTTTTATTACGGGAATCGGCCTTCAGTTTTCTTAGTACTAGTCTTTAGTTTTCTTAGTTTTAGTAGTTTTCTGTGTACTCATAGACACGAGCGGCACCCCCGTAAACGGCAGAGCTAAGTCTAGTTATGAACACATATCAAACTTTTTTTTTTTTAATTTCACCCCCGTGGGGGAGAAAAGTGGGGATAATAATCTTTAAGTCACAAAGCAAATGCTTTTTTAAAAACAAGCTCTGTCGTGCTGAAAAGGGAGCACAGTTTATTTGAAAAATCTTCGTTTTACTTAAAAATTGGCCCAAATATTTATTTCTATAAATTAATTCTATTATGTCTGTCGAAGGGCCGATGGCCGGTGGAGCAGACGAGTCCTGGAGTGGAGACCGCGTATCGGCAAGCGTAGTGTGGGACGCCCCCCAGCTAGATGGACGGACGACCTAAAGAAGGTGGCTGGGGTAGACTGGGTGCGGAAGGCGGAGGACAGGGTGTTGTGGCGAAGTCTGGGAGAGGCCTATGTCCAGCAGTGGACTGCGATAGGCTGAGTTGATGATAAATAAATTGTAAAAATCGTAAACATTAATATTCGAAAGCTATCTTTCAAAGGGAGGTGGGGAAGGTGATCATTTTTTTTAAAGTTCCGAACCGACGCGGACGAAATCGCGAGCAAACTGCTAGTAATAAATAGATAAGTTACAGCCAATCAAAGTGCTTTTTACATTTTTAATAGACTTTCAGAAACCGGGAAATTTAGCCCGTCCTGTGCCGCAGCTTGGCAAGCCTCACCTCAAACCAGCGTTCGCAGTACGCGTCCAGGTCGACTCGCTAACTTTTTCTGTTTTTCTTTTTTGTTTTTTTTTTTTTTCATCCTCAATCTCCTAATAATTTAAAAAATACCACTAACCCTCCTTAAGAAACACGAAAACCTATTAATCCAATCGTACGAATCAGTAAAGCCAATCAATGCATACACACATGTAACTTGTGGCACCTTGGCGCACAAGCCGGCAGTTCGTGGCGCCTTGCCAAGTAATTAGTCATGTAAATGGAAGCTACGCATCTTGCTGTTTGGCGACACTGGGGCACACGGCGCTAGGGATCTGGAAGGTGCAGGATCCTGAGAGGAGCGCAAATATTGGACATTCGGTTTGTGATTTGGGATTTGGAATTTGTGGGGAAGGTAAAGGGCATGTAGAAGTTTTGAAAGGGTTTAGAAAACAATTAGTTTTCTTCTGGATAAGAAGGAAAGAAAGAAAGAAGAAGAAGAAGAAGAATTTACGAAGGGTTGTTTTGTTGGTAGTTTTTTATGTTGAGTTGTTGGTGTATGGTTGTTTTTTTTTTGTTATCGAAGTTGTTTATTGAAACCGCATAGGTGTAATCAAAAAACAACGCCTTGAATAATATATATACAGAATGGAAACCACAAATATGCTCAGTTGTCCCCTACATTTTGACAAGTTATGTGAACATAAACAGTTGATTTTTTCCGCAACTGATTTCTTTCATTTTTGTTTAAATCTAGAAAAAGCGATAACAAGTATGTGGTATAATTTATTGCATATATGCGGTTTTCATACTGTATATACGCTATATTAAACATTGCTTTAAGTAAACAGGTCGGCCGTGCGATTCTGTAACCATCTCACCGTGAAAGTTTGGGTGTAGTGAGCGTGGAGTGAGCTGTCATTCGCTAGGGATTAACACTATTAAGTGCTCACTTCACTTATGATTTCACGGTGAGATTTTTACAGAATCGACCGGCAGTTCACAGCAAAAAGGATATAAAAACTGTTTAAAATAACTGTGATAACTTCAGTGTTTCAAGATATTGCCAATAATAAAGTTATTTTTCTAGCTTGTCATATTGTTGGACAAAGCTCCCAACGTTACACGTTTTGAACTATATAAAAGTTTCACAGATAATATTACGTCACGCCTGAATTCCCTGAAGTGTTAGGCAGCAATGTACCTATAGTATAGAAGGCAGCACATCAAGTTGGTACAATCTATAAAATTTCTTTAATAGATTTCAACTTTATCGCTAAAGCATTAGGTTCAAAGTTGATTGGGAAAATTTGACAGTTGCCCATGTTACCCATATGTCACCAGTCATGTTTTTAAATCCCATGTAATAAGGGGTGAGCCCGTTGTCATCAACCGGACACAAATCCAGACTCCAGGAAATCAATATTACATTCCAGACAATTGTCTAGATTGTAGAACTACTATCATAAAAGAACATCCCTGTCACTTCCGCAAACTTTTACTCCACGTTGTTCTGTAGCGCTCGCGGCGGATTGCAATCACTGATTGATCCCAGCCCGAGTACCATGCACTAGATATTTCTGGTTGACTAAGTACACACATATTAACTTAGTTGTATTAGTTTTCCAACTTCGTCTTTAGGAAACGTTGATTGTGAATTCCTGGAAATTGTTGAATGGGATTTGGAAAGAGGATTTAGTAAGCAAATTACAGTGTGGTCGGGTAAAACTTCAGTTAGAGGTCGTGGTTTCTCGGTTTGTAGGGTAGAATACACATTAAGAAAGGAATCTTTGAAAGTAGAAATGAGTTTGCTTCATAAAATTTCCATCGGAAAACTTGGGTGCTAACCTACCAACATTAGTCAACATTTAGTCGACTAAATAATTTTATGTGGATGTTAAGAATAGTTTTTCTTAAGATGGTTATACATTGTAAGGCATTTAAATAAAAATATAAGTATACAGGGGCAAACTATAATTTATAGTGTAAATAATGTAAATCGTTTAATATAATAATAAATAAATATAACTTAAAACTAAATATGATTATAAATACCTATATGAAATATAAATACCATAAAATTAAATGGTATTTTTTTAATTATACTATTTTAAAATAATATTTATTATTTTCTTAACAAAAAGCGCCTTTATCCTCTCTCCTATTAAAAATTAACTTTGCTGTGCCCAACAGGGTCCACAATTGATTCGATGTTTAACATTTCAACCATTTTGTACACATTATGGAATGCAATAAAGTATTGAGTATTGAAAATTAAATTAGGTGGAGTAACTTCGCAGACTTGATGTGTATCGATATATAGACACGATAAAACATTACGTCTGTGAAGTTACCAGAAAAAAAAAAGATTTTTAAACTGATATTATTTTTAACTAACTACGATCGATATATAATATTATATACAACATTATTTTTAGTACCTATATGGCAAACCCGAAACACGTGGCTAGTATTTTTATGTAAAGAATCTATGTACAACATTTCAAAACTGAATCATGAAAAATCACGAAGTTATAAGCTTGTTATGTTACCTGATTGTCCGTACAAAAACTTGGTTACCACTTAATACGCACCACCGGCCGACCGGCTGTGACCTGTGTGCATATGATTGCGGATATGTACTTAGTGTCGCTCGGTGTCCAACTTGTTAACATTTTTAAATATTTTTGGGAGAAAATATAACATGGTGTAAAAAATATTGGAATCGATTCAGTTACTTATTCTGTACAAACTATATACTGGTTTGCAGCATACTAAAACTAATGTTGTATATCAAATCTTCTTTTTTTGTTTTATCAATTTTAACTGTCAATACCCACCAAGTATGCAGAGTTTCTCTAGCTATTTCATTTGACCCTGTATTCTATTTCTAGCTTTATACACTCCATTGAGTGTTCTTCAATAAAATATGAGTACCAACTCAAGGAGAACAATATAATAGAATTTTGACAAAAGTATACACAAAACATTTTAATAATTCACCTCAATACACCCGAGAGAAGTCTACAGTTCTCAAACTGATTAAATTATTTCGTTGCAAACTTTTGTCTCAGAAAAATAAAATAAATTTTTAACGAATCAAACGGATAATGAATTTGTCATTTGGAAGCCCAACGGACACTTTAATTGGGCGGTATAAAACTTGAGAGAAGTTTTTATTGCGTCTCTCCTAATCAAAATGTTGCCACCCGAAGTCGAGTTTTATTACCAAAGAATCTTCAGCTATCTTTAAGACTCATGACTTTTTCTAACTCCGTGTTATAATGTTAAAAACTTTGCCTTTGATTTAAACTTTGAACAGTTTCGTTAATAAAGGTTTTTTTTTATGAGATGAAGTCTGGTTTGTCCTGTGTAATCCCGGGCAGGTATCCAGACTCAGTTCTGGACTGAGTTGGTCTCACTTTATTTGATATATCTAGTACATCCTAGATAGCTGGACAACTTTATAAACTTTTATACTGTAGACGTCGCCATTCAGTTGCTTAAAAAAATGGAAACAGAGCGAGCTCTTTATCTTTTGAGAATTGTGAAGTTTTGCAGAGAAAGGCAGGTTTATGGGTATAGTGACAGACTGGAAAATGACTTGTCTTTCGGAAGACTTTTTGTTTGCAAAAGGTCTGATCATAATTTTAAACAGGTAGTATGTCGTCAAAATCCTGTACTCAAATTAACTGACTACGAGTATCAATCTCAAACTGAATCATTTTGAAGGACATTGCTTTCCTTATCCATTGCTAGTTAGGGGAAAATAATATGATTTGTAACCAAGCTGTAAGTCATCTCAACTTGCTGTTAAACTGTGAACTCGCTTATTGTATTACCTGGTCAATAAATATTTTCTATACAACATGTAACGTTAAATGCGCAAAACCTCAGACACCCCAACTGATTTTTATTTCGATTGACCTATTTCAGAGAGAAAATAAGTCATTATAAAAATTGTAAAGGTTTTATGTGCTGTTTTAGTTTTACTGGCCATTCTGAGCGTTTTTTGCGTCTGCGACGACGCTTTATCGAGGGAGGAGTCGTCACCGGGCCGCTGCACCGCGCTGACATTGGCTTGCTTGACCTATTAATAAATAGACACGGCAACGTTTTTAATGAAGATATTTTGAAAAATGTGACCTTTGTTAAAAAGTGGTTCAATTAATTGTGCTCGTTATTCTGATCAAACTATTTTCAGGTTTTACACGTTGTATAGAATGTTTGAAAAAATTGTCTGCTCAACAACGTAAATAACGCAATGAATGTTGTTGAACTGTCAAAATTAAACCCATTGCTATTAATAGTGTGTTACGCAATTACCCCGCAGTACGTAAACGAACTTAGTTAATATCAATAATTTACCTTCGGTTGTAACTTACTGCCAAAGTAAAGTTATGCTTTTTACTGTTTTTAAAATTAATAAAGAAAAAGTATTTGTAGTCAAAAATTGTATAGTCAAAAATCTACCCGGTAGGTAAGTTTCCAAAAATGTTTTTTTTTAATAACAAAACGTTTGTGTTCTGCGGGGTGGTTGAATGGTTCGGAATAGGAAGCCCAATTTTAGCCTTTGTCAGCAAACATTTTGCAGTTCGAAATTTTTGCGAGTTCGGCGATGCAGTTAGATGTATTGTAGTTTGTTGGTAATTGTTACGACCTGCCGTGCGATTCTGTAACCATCTCACCGTGAAAGCTTGGGTGAAGTGAGCGTGGAGTGAGCTATCATTCGCTAGGGATTAACAAATATTAAGTGTTGACTTCACTTATGATTTCTCGGTGAGATTTTTACAGAATCGACCGGCTGTTCTTTATTTTTGTTATATTGAAATCATCATCATTCTCAGCCTTTTTCCCAATTTATTTGGGATCGGCGCAACGTCTCTTTTTATATACTGAAATAATAAAAATATTTTTTGTTATGTTGAAATTAAAATGAAAAAATTGTTTACAAGAAAACGTCAACAACTTGTGATCGGAGCCTCCTTCTGCGAGTCTTCTAACACAGGCCTATCTGCTTAAGCAGATAAGTCTGTGTTAGAAGACTCCGCTCTTCCATATTGCTAGTATTTTTGAATTATTCTAGTAAGTATAAAAATCATAACATTACTAGGTGCCTATACTAGTTTCTTAAACTTAGGTATATAATTTTCGTATATTGATTTTCATTGACACACCCTTGGGACATAATTATATACCTACATTATATGAGTATATACGTCCCAAAGGCATACCTACATTGGCAGTACCTACATTATTATTATTTTTGAATACGTGTAACTAGCTTTTTATTTAGCCACTCAGCCCATAATGTTCCCACTGCTGGGACACAGACTTCCTCTTATGAGAGGGAGTGGGCTGTAGACTTCCACGCGAGCTCAGTGCGGGTTGGCAGATATCACATGTCTTAAAATGTTTGGTTCCCTCAAAACGGTGAAGGAAAACATCGTGAGGAAACCGGCATGTCCTAGAGCCAAAAAAATCGAAGACATGTGAGTTACCACCGTGGATTACGGCCTATTATGTTATTATGCTTATGCTAACCTACATTGTGTGATGTCCTGTTTTACTACAAAAACAGTAGTTTGTACTCGGAGCTCCATTCACCAACTTCAAAGAACGTACATACATTGTGTGATCACTGGCAACCTACATTATTTGTACACCTGAATTATGCCGTTGGCGCTTGTATGTCTTTCGATCGGGATTTCCTGCAAAACACCGCTTGGCACGCGAGGACATCAAATCAAACGTTTGGGTCGATAGTGGTCAAACGTTTGGTTCTGTAGCGGTGCTTAAAACACCTCGGTTATTGGTTCACGTTCTGTCTGCGAAATTGGATATAGAATATGCTGGGCTTTGTCTATTAACTTGGATACTTACTTGATTGGCTGTGTGGTGTTAAGTGTTAGCTGTTTCGCTCTCCATGGATGGTCTTGATTATACATATAACTATTAAGTCCGTTCCAAAAAATATATTATACTGGGTACACATTAGCGAAACGTATCATTCAATGTAACACTGGTTGAACCAAATTCACCTACACTCTGATGTTTAAGACAAAAATGACAACTGCGTAGTCAGTTGTCATTTTTGTCTTAAAAATCAGACTTTAAGTAATTACGGAGTACCATTGGGAAGTGTCCTGGGACCGATACTCTTTCTAATATATATTAACCAGTTAAGCATACTAACACTTACAAATTGTAATATTTTTACATAAGCAGATGACAAAACGATTATCGTGCACGGCTCAGATTGGAATGAAACGAAACGTCACGCTGATAACTGTCTTATCACGGTACCAAACGGCTTGCTACTAATCTTCTTACTCTTAATCTCGAAAAAACCAAATTCATACCTTTTTCTATAAGTAAGAACAGCCAGTCTCTACACAATTTTGATATTAAATTCCACAGCTGCCACTTAAAGCCTGACTGTACATGTCCACACTTGAGTAAAGGGTCGCATATTAGATATCTCGGAGAGGTAATAGATGAGCATCTAAATTGGCACAAGCATGTTACATTACTTACATCTAGAGTTCACCAAATAATTTATATACGAGTATTTGACACTAGATTGACCAAGGAAGTAATTTTGACTGCTTTTTAATTTCAATTAGAGAAACAATTTATTACGTAAATAATGACACAATATAAATGCGTTTATTAATCATTGTAGTTACCTCCCCCCTCCTTAATTTCCGTTATATATATATATATATATATATATATATATATGTGTGTGTGTTTTATCTATATTGCCTAAAAGCAGACATTTTGACTTCATTTGGACAATATAAGTATACGAGTATACTAAGTTTCAGTCTTTCTAGTGTTAAGCTACTAAGAAACTCAGCGGACATGGACAAAACTGTTTACTTTTCCTTGTGCCAGTCACTACTGACATATTGTGTGACTGCCTGGGGGGAGCTACAAAAACATCGCTTCTACCGCCGCAGAGGGCTCAAAGAGGTGTTTAAAGGTGAAGCTACGCAAACCGTTTAGATACCCGACTGAACAATTATATCAGGACTGCAAGTGTCAAAACTCTTTGTTTTCCGATCCACTTTACGCAAACATGCCTCCTTCGCATCAAGACAAGTACTCCATACTCGACGTAGGACTGCTCGAGTATGTCAAGTCGAGCGTTACAGGACCACATTTGCTGCCCACCAATATTTCATCCTAAGTTCTAGATTATACAACAAGCTTCAAAACAAATTAACAATAAAAAGTCTAAACCCTTTCGAATTAAAAAGAACGTTGTTTTTCCTCCTAAATTTAAATTATTGCGATATAGAGGAACTTATTTATTCTTATTACTTATTTAAATTTTAATTTCCTTCATAGATATTTACTTAATTTACCACACACCCCAACGAACGAGTCTAACTCAACAGCAACACACACAAACACTCCCCACAATTAGCTTTTAAGCTCTTTAGTAAATATGTATGTTAGCATCAGAGTTATTACACAATTAAGAACATTTTGTAAAATCGTGTCAATCCCTTAAAAGTACACTGTCCTTCAAAATACAGGATTTTCCTAGTTTGAAGGGCAGGGCAGACTTACCATATCTAATAGTCATACCCATCCCTTATTGAAATAATTCTGACTGATGTTACCTAGGCTGTCTTTTAGTAAAATAAATACAGAATATTATTTTAACGTCTCCAAATTTTTACAGGATGTTCTACCCATGAATATGAACAACTTTCACTATGAAACCAACTCTGAGATCACGAAAAAAATCTGCTGTTTCATACATTTTGGTCAAGTAGGTATTGAACTTTTGTATTAAACAGCTGATTTTGTTTTCGTGATTTCAGAGTTGGTCCCATAGTGAAAGTGGTTCATACTCATAGAAAGAACACCCTGTAAAATGTTTGGAGCCTGTAAAAAAATCATCCAGTATAACAATTATTTACTTACTATTGCGGAGGCACTGTGAGGTAATGTAGGTGATATGTTAGAGGTCGTATCAAGGCGTGAATTTTCCGCAAAGATGGAGGCAAATAGATTTGCCTTCTCTTGCGCGGTATGAGCGAGCGTTCCATCAGACTTCAGCATAGAAGGCAGCATAGGACGGGAGAAGTTCGTCTCGACCGATTTGCCGGGAACCAGAACTCCTTGCTACACGAAGGCAGGGTGCCAGTATGGCCCCAATTTGTCTAACATGGTCGAAACGCGCCTTCCATAACACTCGTGTGCAATCCTTCGCGGCAGAATTGTACGCTCTTTTCATTGCGCGAGTACCTTGACTGTTGTTTCTGTACTTTAAGTACTGGTAGTACGCTCCCGTGGGACATTTTCGACATACTCGCTGTCGAAGTCACGGACGAAAGTTAGTATTCTATTATGCTATAAACGTTCCAAACGAAGGCCGTTTCAATCTACTTCAATTCAGTGGAGGTCGTTCAACAAACTATTGTAGATAAATGCTACAATTATTTTGAATTACAAAAGCGTTTCAAACGATGAAGGCTAAGACAGTTTTTTTTTCACAATTCTAATTCAGATTTAAAGGAAATTAGATTGACTTAATAAATTACGTTTCCAAATCATTGGGTGGTTAAATTCATTATCGTGATGGAGTTATTAACTGGAATCGATACGTGTTGTGTTAGTAGAGTTTGACCTGATAATATTATAGGTATTATTGAAGCGTTGGTGGATGTTTTTTATTATTTTAGTCTACTTTATTAGACAAAGTGGTTAGTCCCTTTATAAGGCACTGGGTACAGAGGCACGTGTCAACGTGTGTGAGTCACGTAATTTTTTTGTTGTTTTAGTTTGTAAAGGTTTACTAAGGTTTACTAATATTATATGGATTATGAGTACGTGTAGTCCAAAATAAAGAATATCATCAACATCTGCCTAGCCATTCTTTCCCTAAATATGTTGGGGTTGGCTTCCAGTCCCACCGGATGCAGCTGAATACTGCCTGCCTATCTGACCTCAACAACCCAGTTTCTGGGTAATACTGGTAAGACTGGTTGTCAGATTTTCGTGCTTGTGACGACACGTAACGACTGCCAAAGATTCACGAATGGCAGCCGGGACAAACAACTTAAAGTGCTTTCATCGGAAAGCACGTTAAGCCGTTGGGCACGGAGGGTTCTTGATATGTAAAGTTGGTGACCCATCCACGGACCAACCGCGACAAGCGTAGCTTAACCGGATCGATCAACCCCTGCGGCTGTTAAATACTTAGCTACAAGCCTCTCCGAAACGAAGAATATATTATGTTATTATTATTAATGATAGTTATGAATTTTAAATGCATAGGGCCCGTACTTTAATGATTCGAAGGGCAATTTAAGTGCAAGGTGACAGTGAATAGCTATTGCACTACACAAGGTGCAAAATCGCTTGACAGATATGCCATATTTTCTCAAATATATCTTATTGCATAATAAATGGTAACATGCGGTGCAATAGCTTTTGATATCGAATTAGTCCCTCGTAATTCACAATCAAAAGCATACGTACAGTCCGTTCACAGTTCCTTTACCTCTGATAGCAGCAACCTAAAAGCGACCTTATTGTGAGTAGTATAAAGATCACAATGGTTTTAACAAACTTGTCAATGGCAGAAACCCAAAAGAAACCTTATTAGAGTGAGAATAAAGGTCACTGTGATTTGGACAGTGATGCTAAATTACAGGTAATATAATTGTGAATGCAGTGTAGGCACACTGCACTCACAACTGGACGTAGTTAAATGAAAAGGATCCAATCCACAACATGGTCAAAAATGAGTTAAGTGCACCAAACTGATGCTAAAATAAGATCCAAGCAAAAACAACTGTCTATCACTTTTTATCAACTTTAGAACCAACCCACATGAATGGAAAGGTAAAAAAAATCACCTTGGACAATCCAACCTTCCTGGTTCATAGCCAATATTACAATTAAGTAAAACGAATCAAGGAGTCTGAATTCTTTTTGCGTAATTACAATTTGTTCATTACGTTCAATTAATTTTAAAATGAAAGAAAATAATTTTAAAATAAAGAAATATCTTCCAAACTTCAAACGTTAATATCTCTGAGTGACTTTGTGTGGACTGGATCCTTTTTGTGTCGTCCAATTATATTACCTCTGATTTGTTCTTTTGATTTGATCTTGGCTGTATAGTTCACTGGTTTTCCTTAACTTGGTTCACGGTAAAATGCATATAATTTCGGAAGGTAATATAGAAAGTATTTTTGTCAAGCAAGCTACGTATCTGTGTCAAATTCCATCAAAAATCCTTTGGTAATTCGGCCGTAAAAACTTTTCCAACGGAAGAAAGACTAACTTTTGCATTCGCCACCAACATCAAAAATTCAAAGTACAAGGTTCATAAGTATATTACTTACTGATAATATTACATTCAAGCAAAATTGAACTTTTAATACGTACAAGATCTTTTCAGATCAAGTTTTAAACTTCATATCGAAAACCAACAAGATACATATATGGAACTAAATTACAAGTGTTTTTCATACATGTATAATCTAAAAATTTTCCAATCTGTTAACTTAATCTTCATGGAGTTTTATTTATTTATTTATTTAAACTTCTCGCACAAAAGGTACAAAGGCGGACTTAATGCCTTAGGCATTCTCTACCAGTCAACCAAGGGTGACTCATTCAGGGTGGGGGGGTTCATTCAGGGTGTTGAACTCTTGGAGCGAACACTACTTGATGACAGCGGTTTTCCTTGTGAATATGAAAGCTTACTTCAATATGTAGGTAGTTGATTTGTTTTTTTTTATAAGAGACTAGAAATTTCTACGCAGCGCGCAATGAGATACAGAATCATGAACTGAATCTATGGTAACAGCTTTTGTGTCGAGTTTCCTGTCCCCTGTGTAATTATGCTACTATATGAGTTATTAGCAGAACTAACTATTATTTAATTAAGGGGTAGTCAATAGTCATGGTAACATGACTTTATTGCCCCTAATTCACGCCAAAAGAATGTTGAGCTGTTAAACTTAAAGTCTAGACGCCTTTTTCTAGAAACTATGTTTCTCTATGACTTGTGTAATAACCAGCCGTGCGATTCTGTAACCATCTCACCGTGAAAGCTTGGGTGAAGTGAGCGTGGAATGAGCTGTCATTCGCTAGGGATTAACACTATTAAGTGCTCACTTCACTTATGATTTCACGGTGAGATTTTTACAGAATCGACCGGCAGATATGATTGCATAGACTTCACTAATAAGACGACAGGTGCACGCATGTCTACTTTTTGCCATTTCCTCCTGCCGCATTAACGCTGCTTAAGAAACAAATTATACCTCACCAATTTGCCATATTAATATACCATAATACCGACTACGCAAATCCCTTCCTGTATCGAATATTACGCCAAAAGCCAGAATCAAAATGGGTACGCCACAATTGCGGCGATAAGCGCCCTCTGTGAAGATTGGCTAGAGAGGCGCCACGGCGTCCTCACCTTCCGCCTGACGCCTGTCTTCACCGGACACCGTTGCTTCGGGAGATTCCTGTTCCGTATAAGGCGGGAGCAATCGCTTGGGTGTTACCATTGTGTGGATCGCCTGGAGGACACGATGGAGAATAGGGTAGAGGTCTGCCCGGCTTGGGCGGAGCACCGCCGCGTCCTCACGGCGGCGATCGGTGGCGACGATCTCTCGCGTCCGGCCCTGGTCCAGGCCACGGTACAAAGCGTGAGTGCGTGGGAAGCCGTCACCTCCTTCTACGAAGCCGTCTGTCTGTTACTGTGACACCAATACCACTGAAGCGATCGTTATTAAATTAATTAGATAGGTAACCTGGGATCTCGAGAAGGACGTAGGTTGCTTTTCATCCTGAATATTTGTAGACAAAGGCGCGAGCAACAGTTAGTCAACAATAATAACAGCAGTTTCAAATATATGTCTTAACTAAAACATTAACCCTTAAATGCATAATGTTGCCATATGGCAACAAAGTACGTCATTTCATTTTTTTAAGAATGTGATAGCTGTGGGTTTCTGAACGCACCTGTTTTTGTCAAAACAATATATATACTCTATGAATATTAATATTATTGTATAATTATTATATAATTATTATCTAAATTCTATAGATAAACATAACAGATAACAGAAACTAATACACAAGATCATACACTATCTGATAATGGGACATTTCTACCAAATTCATGTCCTGTTTCACCCCTTTATGAGGGTAAAAGCTATATAATGGTTTATGGCAACATTATCATTAATATGGATTTCATTCTGGCCTTTGACGTAATAATATATTCGATACAGGAAAGGATTTGGTTAGTCGGTATCATGGTGAATTAATATGGCAAATTGGTGGGGTTCAGGAAATTAGTCTAAAATTATAATTTTTATTTATTTATTTAATACTTCAAGCACATACATGTACACAGGCAGACTTAATGCTATAGGCATTTTCTACCAGTCAACCTTTGGGTGATGCAGAGCCAAATAGTAGTAGGTGCAATCTTGAAAATTGAGGTATAAATATTTTAAATATAAAGATACGCATGAACCTATTAAAACTATAAATATAATACGTAATTACGTATAAATATAAGCACGAATAAATATACATAAGTACAAAAATATACTAAAAAGAAACCAGCGTCAGGCACCAGTTTTCTGGCATTTTTGCTGAACTGGGCCTTCTTGGCGCAACCGTGAGGCACACTTTCCAGTTTAATTTCTTACATCGGACTTTACACTTTTTTATTTGATTTTTATTTGTTTTTTATCTGATGTATGTCTCAGGTGTACTGTGTGTCTTATAGTCTGTGCTATAAAATGTATTTTATTTTTTTCATAATTTGTGTATATAAATAATAAAATAAATAAATGAATAAGACAAACAATGATATAATATTAGCGTTGTGACTGCCAGCTTCTTGTGAATGTGCTCGCGAACCTTAACTTTAAAGGATAATCTGTTGGTTGCCATCCTGATTTTCTGGGAGAGCGCATTCCGCAGAGGGATAGACGGAACGAAGAAGGAAGAAGAAGTCAAAGAAGTGTGCGGTGAGTAGGAAATTGGATTGGATTTTTAGTTATCGTTGGAGTTATAAAAAAAAATATATATTTTTATTTCAGACCTAAGTCCATAAGTTATTAGTTGTTAGTAACAGATTGGGCTTATATGCTGTGTTAATTTGTTTGATTTCTAGTTTATTCTGCATATAGTAGCATAGTTGTACAAGGGACAGGAAAATCGACGCGCAACCTGTTGGAATTATGGACTAAGGAAATAGATCATGATTCTGGGCCCCCTGCGCCCTGCGCAGAAATTTTTCGTCGGTTACCAAAAAAAAAAAAAACAGCTGTTTCAGAGACAAGTGTAATACCTACGCTATGTTTTTTTTTAATGTTCAACGAAATATTTTTACTGTCTGGAATAATGTGCTGAATTCATGGTTACGGTTTGCGCGTCGATATATGCCGCCTTGTATAAGTTTGAATAGAGGCAAATAGTTTTTATTTCTTTCAAACTACGACTTTGTAATTTGAAAGTTATACCTACATAAAATCAAAATAAAAATAAAATGTTATTTATTCAAACTAGGCTGAGAATTAGCACTTTTCGAACGTCAAAATTACAAAAGACAGTCCCTCAAAACGCCCGCCCTTCACCGCTTCCTAGTGCTTCGCTTTCGTACATTTTGTATAAGCAAAAAAAATATTAACAAAAACCTATAAACAAAACAAAGAAATCCTACAGAGCAGTAGACTTTTACAAATCAGCGGCTAATTGCGTACCTAACACATTTACAGTAAGTAGCAGTGGCTTTAATTTTGACAGTTCAACAACATTCCTTGCGTTATTTAGGTACGTTGTTGAGCAGACACATTTTTCAATGAATTAGCAATATCCTATAAAACGATTCCTATTGAGATCGATTGTGTGTTGCGGAATTAAGGTGCACAGAATATACATACACACATACACAGACATGATTGTCAAAACAAAAGTTGTTTAGTATGGCGGGTGCAATGCCCTTTACGGATGCAGGTTACTAGATCGCCACCCGGGTTTATATAAAAATCGACCATAAAGCTTCTCTTACAAAATACATATAGGTAATAATAAAATTTATTCAAAAATATAAGGACTAACGTGGGTATTTACTACGTGAAAGATACTTACCTACCTACTGCTAAAGACTGACGTAAAGTGTTGAACAATCATGTAACAGGTGGCTCATCATTTTCAAGTATTATGAAACCTCCGAAGATTCCTCTCGATCAATCATTACACCCTTCTCCTTTGTCGGATTATGTACTTCCCTTCTCTTTGGTATGTCTTTTATATTACTTATTTTATTCTTGTTTTTCAGAAATTTTCTCCAATTTTAAATCAATAATGAGAAATTAATCTTTTTTTATGTTTTTAATTTTATCCTTTTGGTGTAATACCCTAGTTCAGGCACGTAAGTCTTAGCAATATCATTTTTATTCAAGTAAAACTGTACTAATTTTCATGCCTTATAATTTTTGAATAAATATATTTATTATAATAATATTAATAATAATAATATATATATAATAATATATATATTATTATTATTAATGCCCTTACAGGGTACCTAGCTTCATGCTTTTTGTAACATCTTCTTTACAATATGGAATGTAAAAAATGAATAATATTAAAATGGGCTTTCTTCGAGGCAATTAAAAATTAATCCTAACAAAAATAGGAGATTTAAAAATGCAAGCACGTGAATAAGTGACCCAAAAAAGAAAACGATATTTTTTGTTCATTCCTTTATACACATGGGTTCTAAATTAATTGTTCCCAAATGAACCCGTTTTCCTTGCCTTAAAATTGGCTGACTAAAGTTCCCTTTTCTGGGCCCCGAAGACCCCACTTTTGTTACCAAGGGGTCCCCAAAGCTTACTGTAGGTCAATCCATTGAATTACCCAGAAAAGGTCTGAGTTTAAATTAGAACGGTTATACTCGTACGTAAATTACGTATGAATTTTATGGTTTATTTTGGTCTACCCTCAGATGTGTTTTAGCAACTATTATTTCATTTTTACCTGTTTATATTTATAATTTTCAAAGACCAATAATGCTTAAAGGCATGAAACCAAAAAACCACTCCAACTGGCAATTGATACTGTTCTTCACTAAAGTGTACATTTACAGTGCAATCCATTTATTATGGAAAACCTCAAAGCCGCAACAAATATTTATCAACTCTATCAAAAACTTTTCATAATAAATTAGCAATTTCGTTTATTTAATTTAACAATATTTTAAAAGAATTACTGCCTAGCTGGTCTAGCAGTCGCAAGCGGTACTGCTGATCTTGAGGTTCTGGATTCAGTTCCCGGGTCGGAAAAAATGTTATTGGGTTTTTGGGGTCCCGTAGTCAACAAAGAACCCTCATAGTTTCGCCATGTCCGTCTGTCCGTTCATCCATCTGCAGCTTAGCTCAGAGACTCTTAGTACTAGAAAGATATAATTTGGCATCACGCCAACAAAGTGGTAAAATAAATATTGAAAAACAAAAAAAAAAATGGGTACCTACCTCCTGTACACGTAGGTTTTTTTTGTCGTCTACCCCATGATGCGGGGTATCGTTGGATAGGTATTTTAAAAATATTGCGATTCAGGGACCCGTTTGTGAAATATTAAGCTTTAAAGTGCTAATTTTTGTAAGAATCAAGTGCAAAAGATGGTCACCCATCCAAGGACTAGCAAGCGTAGTTTAACCTGATCGATCGACACGTGCGCCTGTTATTACTTAGCCTCAAGCCGTTTTACATTAAAATAGTTAACATTGATGGTTGAAATCATCATAAATTTTGCAATAATAACAAACAATATGGCTTCTTTCAGCTAAACATAATACACACAATAACAATCAAACTACTGACAGAAAAGTAGGTACAGTCGCGAACAGCAATTGCCACTGCAGCCGCGAACAAACGCATCGAAGTTGTGACAACTTTTATTTGCAACGAAGTTATGCAATATTATAGCGTTGCCGGGTTGCAAGCACTTGTGCGTGCGACTGTTTATTTGAGATTGATGTCATTTTGCTGGATGTAAATATTTTCTTTCTGAACAGTGAACGAAACTGAACCGTCATGTTGGGGTCGGTGACGCTAAATCAGGTATACTCAAGAAGCTTATAGATAAAAGTGGAGGCAACACTAAATACCCAAGTGAAGACGACTGTGGTCTGACACTCTCTGAATACCTACATCACATAAGACACAGAAAACACATATCTGTCACACACTGGCTCGTTCTTATGCGTGTATTTATAAAGAGTGTGTGTGTGTGTGTGTGTGCTTGCGTGTGTATGGGTATTTAGTGTTGCCTGCACTTTTATCTATAAGCTTCTAGGGTATACTCGTCTCCAGTAGGACGGTGACGTTGAATGGTGTATACTCGGCGCTGAATCGTATTAGTTCGGCTCTAGTCGACATCTGATTTTAAAATTAGAAAATCATATAAGTTTTCACTTTTATCGTATGGTCATAAGCACACACCCGCCATTTTTATAATTCTCTATTAAGGCGCAGCTATACGACTTCTAATGATTTTAAATACAACATCACGTCTAAACGACCAGACTTATTTATTTGAAAAAAAAAAAATGTTATACTAGACAATTTCCTTCGTAATTTGATATGTGAATGTTTGAAATTATAGTTTTTTAACATAGAGTAATTAATTCGTAAAGTAATGTCTAACGCGGACAAAAAAACGATAATCACGCAAACATTATCGGGTGTATTTTCATAAAACTTTCATCATCTAAAAGACAATTTAATTTCCCAAATTTTAGTATATAGTTTTTATTTGTTTTGTGCTTGATAAATCAACGTGGATTCTTTTTTGGAATAAACTTGTGCGCGTTGAAGCGGGGACCCTTGCGAGCATCGGGCGGCAGTGCCCGCTCAAGGTTGCTGGCATTTAATGTCGTCTTAAATGCTCACAGAATGAGACCGCGAATTGGCAAACGTAAGGTAACATGGAGCGAAGATCTTCGCGGGATGAAAAATCGATTTGAATGGCGTGCAATAGGAGAGGCCTATGTCCAGCAGTGGACTGCTATATACTGATGATGATGATCATAAAATGGTAATTACATTTCTGTAAGTGACCATGTGTCCAAAAAAAACCATGTGTCCAAAATGTCCCCAAATATATATTTAGTTCTTTACGGCTAAATTAAAAATGAATTTGGTTCCAGTTAAATTGGGGTTCTTTTGAGCTTTGAGGTACTTAAGTATATAATTAGGTAATCGTATACTCGTAAAAGTCAAGAAGCCAGTAAATTAGAGCATACAAAGTAGAGGGCAGACAGATTTGATCCTCAGTATTCATTAATGATTAATTTCGATAGAATAAAGTAAAAGTATAAATATGATATATCGATCTGCCTGTTTTAACTATGTTGGGGTTGGCTTCCAGTCTAAGCAGATGCAGCTGAATACCAGTATTTTAGATGGAGCGAGTGCTTATCTGACCTACACAGCCTGAGTAACACGATACCCCTTGATAGGACTGGTTGGCAGACTTTTGGGAATCAGACTACCCGTAACAACTGTCTCGATATGTATGTAATGGACCCATCCACGAACCGACCGCGGTACCCGTAGCTTAACCTTCGATTGACCCGTGCGACTGTCATTATTTAGCCACGACCCCTCTTTCATCTTTATCCACAGCTCTGGCTAATAATGTGTAACTCGCCAGTCGGAGAAAAGAACATAATTAATTTGAACGTTTAAACAAATAGCGTAGCTTTTATACCCAGGAAGGGTAAACAAGAACAAACCCTAAAGCTATCGCTTCCAGTCGATTTCAAATCTGCGTGTATTCAGGTCAGAGCGCTCAGGTACAGTCGAGCATAAAACTAGAAACTGTGCAAATAGTTATTAAAAGGCGAGTGCCATTGTTTGTTCGTTAGTCGGTTTTAGAAAATGGTATCTCAATTACAATTTTTCCAATAGCTATTGGGTGGCTCAGCATTTTCCAATTAACGATGCATTTAGAGGTAATATGTTGATGATCTTTGTATACGCTGTTTAAAAGGGTGTTCTCTAGAATCTGTTAACGTGTTCAGCATGAAAAGAATGAAAAACATTTGCCTTTAAACTTTGTTTCGGGTTTACCTGACTGGTTTCGGACTCGAACAGAGCTCATAAATAAATATTTATTTAGAAAAAGCAACTCCGAAGTAAACAGAGAAGCACACCGGTAAACAAAATACCTTTTTATTTCAAACATTAGTTTAGATTTAATTAAGTCTTGTTTCTGAACAAAATGTAAGTACTTAATAAAAATAAAATCCCAATAAAATGAAGAATTTCTTATGATAAATAAATGATAAATGATTTATTTTCTGTAAGTAGGTTTGTACAAACACTTTTACATGTCAATCATATTTTTTAAACTAGATGAGGTCGGCGTTTCCTATCTGACTACTCTGAGAAGAAAGGCCGAAACAAACTCAGAGGTCACAGTCTCTTTTAAAGTCCAGACATAATCTTGGTCAGATCATGTGAAGACCATGCAGATTGGTGTCTGAAATGGTCTTTTGAGTAAAGAACCACACAGATTGAGCGGACCTGTCCAGTCAGTGCACGCATTTGTCAAAAATTGTGTAGCTCAACTCAGAACTTGAGGAGCCTTACGATTCGACGAACAATACCAATGAAAGGACATTTGGGTAGGCCGCATAAATTACTCAAACTGCCAGACCATGATTAAAACTAACTAAGAAGGAAAAAAGAAAAAAGAAATGACCCACATAGTCTTCACACTCACAATAATAATAATAAAAATAAGATACTATACAAAGTAAATATCCATGTCATTGTTTATATAAAATTCATCAATGTCAATGTGTATATAAAAATCCGGACATCATCTTTGATCTTTGAGGACCATGTAGATTGGTGTCTGAAGTGGTATTTTGAGGGAAGAACCACACAGATTGAGTGGACCTGTGCAGTCAGTGCACGCATTCGTCAGTAACCGTGCAGCTCAACTCAGAACTTAAGGAGCTCAACGATTCGACGAGCAATACCAAGCTTGCTTTTGAAAGACTAAAAATGGCAGCCAAACATATATTTAATCTACACCCACAAAGTACAGCTAGAACAAGCTGCAAAGCTATCATTTCCAGTCGATTTAAAATCTACGTGGATTCAGGTCACAGTGCTCAGGTACAGGCGAGTACAAAACGAGAGCAGCGTGCTCAAATATGATTACCGTGAACGTTTTGTCGTGAATTATACCTCTTTTTTTCAACATTACATGCCGCTGAAGGTAGGGTTATAGACGCGGAGTTCGACTTTTAAAAATGATTTTTATGTTATTAAAGTCGCGTTTTGAAGCGTGACTCCTAGACATAAATGCTATTTATTATGAATTTATTTGACAATGTTTGCAGTGTTTGAATTTTGATGTGTACGTACCTACTGTTTTAATATTCGCCGCTTTACAAACGGATTTTTCTGTGTTGAAATTAATTGTGTTTTTTTCTTTTTGTAGTAGCTATGATTCCAGGAGGGGCCCGTGGCTAAATAATAACAGCCGCACATGTCGATCGATCAGGTTAAGCCACGCTTACCGCGGTTGTTCCGAGGATGGGTGACCATCTTTACATACCGAGACCCCTCCGTGCCTCGGAAAGCACGTTAAGCCGTTGGTCCCGGCTGTCATTCGTAAATCTTTGACAGTCGTTACGGGTAGTCAGAAGCCCGAAAGTCTGACAACCAGTCTTACCTAGGGGTATTGTATTACCCAGTAACTGGGTTGTGGAGGTCAGATTGGCAGTCGCTCCATGTGAAATACTGGTATTCAGCTGCATCCGGTTAGACTGGAAGCCGACCCCAACATAGTTGGGAAAAGGCTAGGCAGATGATGATGATGAGTGGTTATGAGTCTGGATAGCCTCGTTTTTCTAGTGGATGCAAACGCTACTCCTTAGAATGAGGTCTTAACATGTTTCGATTCCCGGGTTGGGAAAAGTGCCTAATATAGTAGCCCATGAGTCTGCATTTGTACCCGATTGATGGCAATACTGGCAAAATTTTGATGTTCTATAGGTGCAACTTTGCCTAACCTTTCGGGGAATAGTGAGGCCATGTTAGGTATGTATCATGTTAGCTATGAATAATTTTTCCAGCTTTATAATTTTTCTTTAAATAAGATTTCACGTAGGAATGAGGATGCGCGGGCTCGCGAAAGATGGAAGGAGTGGGGGGAGGCCTTTGCCCAGGATTTGGACAGCGGAGACTAATAAAAAAAACCGGGTAAGCGTGAGTCAGATTCGCGCACGAAGGGTTCGGTAACCTAATTACCTATCTATAAAAACGGCAAAAAAATCATGTATGGGACCCCCTTAACACATTGAACGCCATGGTGGTCACCAGTGAGCAACAGCAATTACATATTTTGTTAATTCTTTGGATAGTAATAATAAATAATTATTTACATTATTTTGAACCAGCCAAGCCAGTAAAATGTAATGTGTAAAATTTGTCGAAATCGTGAATCGGCATCAGCCCAGATGGAAAGTATAGTGTGGTCACCGGTGACCACCACGGCGTTCAATGTGTTAAATATTTATTTTATTCAGTTTTTTAGTATTTTTTTTTATAGCGGCAACAGAAATACATCATCTGTAAAAAATTCAACTGTCTAACTATCACGGTTCATGAGACAGCCTGGTGACAGACGGAAGGACGGACGGACGGACAGCGGAGCGGGAGTAATAGGGTTCCTTTTTACCCTTTGGGTACGGAACCCTAAAAAATAAAAAAATCACGTGACCATAAACAAATAAACCTGCAAATATATATTGCGACGTAAATGTTTCCATTAACAGATCTTCTATTAAATCCATTGAGTCTGTTGGACTTTGACACGTTAAACTCGTTACCGACTCGTCAATGGTGTATCCTTGGCCTTGTAGGTTTGCATGTTTGTATCACTGGAGTGGATTACGTCATTGTTGCAATTGTCGGTGCCATTTCAATGGTGTAGTTAATTCGATAAGATTCTGCAGTCTAATTGCGTAACACACTATCAGTGGAAATGGGTTTCATTTTGACAGTTCAACAACATTCATTGCGTTATTTACGTTGTTGACCAGACACATTTTTCGAAAATATGGAGCAATGAATTAGCAATATGCTTCAAATTGAGAGTAATAGTGTGTTACTCAATTAGGGTTCTGATAACGGTCTTCATAAGCCGATTGCCCACAGCTATTATCTACTAGCTTCTGCCTGCGAATTCGTCCGCGTAAAATCTCTTGCCTCCCCCTTCCCCCGTCGTATCGCATCGCCTGCCCCCGCTATTATTTCATTTTCACTTACCGTTCTTTCTTGATTTTTTTTCCTATTGCTCGGCTCCGAAGAGTCCTAGCGTGATGTTAATAGTAGATAAATAATAATAATAGCCTTTACCCTTTCTTAAAGATTGTGCTATCAAATGCAAAAATAGTTTTACAAATTCGACCTGTAGTTCCAGAGATTAGCGCGTTCAAACAAACAAACAAACTTATTAGTACCTATCTATACTAATGACAAAGCTAAAGAGTTCAGAGATTCTAATGTATACTAATAACCTGATTGATTGATGAGATTAAATAACTGATAAAAAAGTTAAGTCTACTGACGTCAACGATTATTGTGATTCATTACAAGATAAAACATTCTGTATCAAAATAAAACAAATTAGATATGGGCAATTCTTTGATAAATAAAACACAAAACATCTTTAAACTGTTTAATTTAATAACATATAACTGTTTCAATCAATTAATTTGAGGATTATGAGGTTTTTATAAATGGGAAAATAATATGTAATTGTAAGTAAATGTAATTTAAACATGCAGTCAAAGTCTACGGCACTATCGGTGGTAGAGGAGAGGTCATCTACCACCGATAGTGCCGTAGAAGTGGCAAAGTTTTGGGAAAACAAGATTTAAAATATAGTCGTGCTAGCGACACGGAGAAGAAGAAGAATATAATTTACAACAAACACACTGCATCATGACGACATGGCAAAAACAATCTACTTTGTATGTATATAATTGGCACAACCAACGTCTTGCATTTGCCTAATTAGCTATTAGAACTGGTTATACCATGTTTATGCTCACAAAAAAGTAGGAAGTTTCCTTATAAAAATATTAAGTCCATAGACTTAATATTTTCGTTTTTGCGAAGAAAATGAATCGCTTCAATTTACATGTAGGTACATATTATTTTAAGGCTGTTCGCTTATACGGTATGTAAATACAAAACAATCCTCTTCAATAAATATATTTCCCATATACACACATCTATAGTCAAATCAAAGATATTGCCTGTTCAAGTGGGCTCCAAGGCATATTAAAACAGGTAGAATAAACTATAGTATCAATAAGTTGAATACATATTATTTCTGCAATTTTTTAAGACATCTTAATTTCTCGGGCTGTCTAGAACTTTCAACAAGCTTCCATTGTCACTCACAAAAGACGAACCAGTGATAGCTTTAGCTTTGTCGCTAGCTAGAAACAGTACAAGGTCAGCTATTTCTTCAGGATCAGAAATTCTGTCCAGGGCTGTCATTTCCTGCATATATTTGAAAATGACTTCTTGCATGTCTTCGGTTGCTCCCATATTTTCAATGATATCGGTCCGCACTGGTCCTGGATTGACAACGTTCACGCGCACTCCACTTGAAGCTAGTTCTTGTGCAACAGCTCTTGAGAAATGATCGAGACCAGCCTTCGAAGTATTGTATGAAAAACTATCCTTTACTAAAACTCGGAGTGCAGCAATGCTTGATATATTGATGATGTTCCCTTTGGTCTTCACAAGATGTGGAGCAGCAAGATGTGTCAAGTAAACTACTGAGCGCAGGTTTGTCGACATTACTTGATCAAATACTGCCATAGCGTGGTCGGATAGAATACTGCCTGATCCGCCTATGCCAGCATTGTTTATCAGAATATCCAATTTCCCAAATTTGCTCAAAGTTTCACTAACAATTCTTTTGACATCTGCATCTTTCGAAACGTCAGCCACTAGCACAAAAGGATTACCACATTTCTTCGCGACGTTGTCCAGTTTCTGCTTGTTCCTTCCTACTATAACGACTTTAGCACCTTCTTCAGCAAACTTGATAGCTGTAGCTGCTCCAATACCAGAGCTGCCACCAGTCACTATAACCACTTTGTCTTGGAAACTCATGTTTATGCGCCGACTACCAGTTTAGTACTAAATGTTTGTTGTAACTTCAGCTATTTAATGTAAGACAATATAATCTAAAAATCAGTCAATCAGTCAGGTCAGTGATAAACGAAGAACGATTGATAAATATAATTAATTTTGAGATAAGTGGAATCGCCTAAATGAAGGCCAAACGATCACAACAACACTGTCGGACGGACTATGGACAAGGTTGATTATGCGCCGATGATATACCTACACATTCGAAAGCTTGTTGGATATCATAGGCCAAAGCTAAAGTATATGGACAGAAGGTAAAGTCCGATCATCACCAAATACATCATACTAAATACATATGAAAGTATATGCGTAAGTAGACCTTATAACAAAAATATAATTTTCAAATTGTTTATCTCTGTGTCTGTTTGTTCCGGCTAATCTCCGAAACGGATGGACCAATTTTGTCACTGACAGATAGCTGCCTGTAGACAGACGCCAGCACATCAAGCTACCCGAAACTGTCAAAAGTTCCCAATCATCTTAGAGCCTTACACTTTAGCGATAAAGTTGAAAATCTCTTAAAGAAATTTGAAAGATTGTAGTATCTTGATGTGCTGGCGTCTGTACGTTTATTTTAGAAAAAGAATTAGGGTTCCTCACAAAAGAAATTAAACCCATGAAATCAAATTTGTATTCCGACATACACGCGAACGAAGTCTGGGGCACCGCTAGTTTTATTATAAACTGACAAGTTCTTATAACAATAGGAGAATCATCTTCTAGTTTTTGAATAGCCGTAAAAGTCAGTACGATTATAAGTGCTATAACCAAATCATAAACTCCATAGTGAATTCAACCGCAAACCATGGAAAGGGTATGTTGAATTTCTCTGTAGCCGCTATTTGTTATCTCTGTCTATTCTATCTTCCTTGGTTTACATTACCGAACTGTGTAAATAATATGATCTTAGTCGTGTCATTTGCATCGTATAATATGACAAACTTTTAAAAATACGATCAATGTTTTTATGTGTTACCATAAAGTATGGATTTACATATTTTGCGTCCAACACGATAAAATTGTGCAATATAAAAAAAAGAACCGATCAAGTGCCTGTCGGATCACGCGTTATGATGGGTTCCAGGTAAGTGGGTCATCCATATTTGGCCATAGTTGGGATGCATTTATCCCAAGAACAAACTTCACTTTGTAGTTGAAAAATGATTCTCCCATATATAGATAGGTACGAGTATACGTCACGGTCGACGGCGAAGGCACAGAACAAGGAAAGGTGGAAGAATATGGGGGAGGCCTTTGCCCAACAATGGAAAATATAGGCTAATGGAAAAAATATATAGATGTATATCTATGTATTTTTTTGTCACGGTCAATTCTCCAACTGCAAATGTAAGTTTGTAATCGCAATGTTTTTTTATGAGATAAAAACTACAAATTAAGTATGTTTTCCTTTATTTGTGCTGACAGCGCTTGCCAATACGTGGTCTCCACTCTAGGACTCGTCTGCTCTACCGGCCATCGGTCCTTGCCGCTGCAGTTTGCTTACTCTGCAAGCTATCTAGATTGCTCCTGTTTTTTTCTGGATTTGGATTTATTTGCGAATATCAAAATATTTATAGAGTAAATAATATAAATGACCGTATTTTTTTATTGAGTTTACTATATTTTTAGAGTTTCAAGGGACTTTAGACCTACGTATTTGATATTAATTTAAAATTGATATCTCCACGCGTTCCTGAGAAAGACAATCTGATCCTAGAAGGGTTTCGTTTTTTTCTTTTGAGGTACGGAACTTTAAAAACAATCAAATGCCTGCGTATGTTTCTTTGTTTTTCTAATATTACGAAAACCTAATTGATCGTTGTCTTTCAAGTTTAGTGAGTCATTGTTTTAAGTCAATAGGTGCAGATATTTCTGTATCAATTTGATGATACCCATTTGAAAAAAAGAGTTAAAGTCATTGTTTGTGCAGTTAATTTAGACGGAAGATAATGAATCAAGATTTATATGTTTTGTGTAATCATGATTTAAGACAAAAAAAAATCTCAATGAATAGGCAAAATAAAATGTTATTCTCATAATGACACAGCAAATATGTATATGGATAATAAATTTGAAGATATAGTTTTCATAAACGTAATTATCATTTTATTAAATTTAATAACCAACGTCGAATAACATTTAACCCACGTTATAAAAGCCGCCATATTGGATTTTCATTTTGAACTCTATCGGCTTTAGCACCCTCGAAGAAATTGTCTTATCTTTATACAGAGTGGCAAGGACATCAACGTACAAACTGTAACCATGAATTCAGCACATGATTCTAGACGAAATATTCACAATTTGACGGTTTGACATGGATAGATTATAAAACTATAGAAAATTAATACGTTATATTGCAAGCAGTATGATACAGTTCACAATAAAATTTGTCGACAGTTTACAATCTTGCGAGATATATTACAACCTCCATTAGGTTGGGGTTAGGGTGTTCGAAACCATACAGTAAGATATATATATATAATTCTTCTGTACGTATGTATGTCACTGAGCTGCTCATGAGCGACTGAACCGCTTTTGATGAAATTTTTTGTGTCCTTGGATGATTTAGATTCACAATGTTAACCCTTAGGCAGCGCTGTGATAGAGTTTTAGGAAACAGAACATCGACTAGCATTCTGCGGATACGGCACGGTACAAGCAAAACATTAAAATTAATAATGAATTAAAGAAATTCCAATTTCCCAAAACATTTCACAGTTTTATTGACAATTCTTTTGACGTCTTCTTCTTTAGAAACGTCGCCTGCTATCAGTAAAGGATTGTTACAATTCTTTGCGACTTTATTTAGTTTCACCGTGTTTCTTATTTATTTATTATTTATTTAAGCTTTTCGCACACAAAAAGGTACAAAGGCGGACTTAATGCCTTAGGCATTCTCTACCAGTTATCCAAGGGTGGTGAAGAGACTAGATGGCAGGTGCTTTGGTTGAACCGAACAATGATAAAAAAAAAACTATTAAAATTGTTGAATTATAAATGAAAAAAACGTACACTAATACAAAATATATATAATATACATATATAATATATACTATAATATATACTTATCATATATATATACATATATATATATACATAAACAAAATCAAGGGAGAAGACTCTACACTATTACCACCCTACTATAGCCACCTTGGCACCTTTTGCAGCAAAGTTAGCGGTGATGGCTGCTCCAATACCAGAACTAGCGCCAGTCACGAGAGCCACTTTGTTAAAGAAACTCATGTTTATAATGCACCAATTGCAAACACGGTACTTTATCTTTATTATGACAGAAGCTATTTTATATAACTGACAATCTTATCTGAAAAAATATCAAGGTGAAAAGTACAGAGAGGTAATCCAGAGAGCGAGAGAGGTAATCTAAGATAAGCGGACACTGCAATGAAGATCGAACCAAATTTGACGGACCGCAGGCGACGTCGATTATATAACAGAATATTCAACATATATTTGGTGACAATTGACTAAGCCAAAAAATATTCAAAATGATTAAAATGACTGTTGTTATATAGTGTGGTAGGAACATCGACGCACAAACTGTAACCTTGACCTGCAGTAACATTCTGTAAAGATATCTGTGTGAAAACTTAGGTTATGTGAGCGTGGAGTGAGTTGTCAATAGTGTCAATCCCTAGCATCCGAACTCCCTTCACCTAAGTTACAAGGTGAGATTTTTACAGAATAGCACCACAGCTGGTTGATTCTGCCGGTAGATCTTTAGATATTTTTTACATTTTTACAGTATTAATAAAAAAATCATATACAACGTATAACGTTAAATGCGCAAAACCTGAAAATAGTTTGATCAGAATAACGAGCAGAATTAATTGAAACACTTATAGGTCAAATTTTTCAAAAAAATCTTTATTAAAAACGTTGCCGTGTCTATTTATTAACAGGTCAAGCAAGCCAATGTCAGCGCGGCGCAGCGGCCCGGTGACGACTCCTCCCTCGGTAAAGCGTCTTCGCAGACACAAGAAACGATCAGAATGGCCAGTAAAACTAAAACAGCACATAAAACCTTTACAATTTTTTTAATGACTTATTTTCTCTCTGAAATAGGTCAATTGAATTAAAAATCAGTTGGGGTGTCTGAGGTTTTGCGCATTTAACGTTACACGTTGTATATGACGGCGCGAGCGTGGGCGTTGCGATAACAGGGCCATCATCATCATTTCTTGGTACGGGTTCCATGAGGTAGGTGGGTACTCGGGCAAACCAGTAAAACGTAGTTTGAAGCACAAATCACAGTATCGTTTATTCGGTAATTTACAATCACTTTATGAGTAGTAAGAAACAAAGGTTTGTACGGTGAACATGACAGTTCCGATTGTATGCACTCAACCATCCGGCGTCCGCTCCGCAAATCGAAAGCCGCCCGCTTTTCCAATCGACTCTGTCCACGTGTAGAAAATGGCGCGAAGTTATAGCGCCACCTCACGGCGTTCACTGTACTAACCGATCAACCAGTGAGAATTAAGTCCCGGTTTGACTGATATTATGAAATCAACCGGAGTTAGTATTTTGATTATGTTGACGTCTTGATATTGCTTGCGGCGACATACGAGTATATATCTTTTTAATTAATTCAAATAAATAAAAACCATTTAACATTTATACAAAAGAATATAGGATTATTCATATTAAATAGCAACCAAAAACCACTAAGGTTTAAACTTGTGTTATCATTGTTTCTATCTCAATATCAATCTATACAATGGAGGATTTTATAAGTATGCGTTATTGTTGATACAATTAATGCCATCTTTAGGTCTTAACAGTTACATTCATTCCTACATAATAATTAAGTAATATTGCTTAAGTTTACATTTGATATTTTTAAGTGTAATACATTTATGTATTTCTGAGGGTAGACTATTAATAAGACTTGTTATAATATAACTGGTAGTTCACTTGCCATACGTATTGTTGGCGCGCTGTGTACGAAGCCTATTCTCAGAAACTGCCCGAGTGCATACAGGATGTTCGATTTTGTTCCTTAAATATTATAGGTATCATAGAAATACCCATGTAAAACTTCAAGACATGGATCAATAACAACAGAAAGAAAGTGATAAGGGCATCCATTGTATATTTTGTAGTGTTTGATGTATTTTTGTATTTTGTAGTGTACAATAAAGTATTTATAAATAAATAAATATACAGTTAGGAATTTATTCCATAAATTCTGAATCTACCTGTGAATGCTTTACTCTATATATAAATTCAGAATACAATCTGTATGTGACAGCCCGATCTAGTCCGAAGTTTGAAACTCGAGAAATCAGTTACGTTGATAGGTTAGAACTTAGACGTCAGACAGATAGTTGCGAATATTGCATTGTACCTTGAATTCTGTTCATCACAAGTCATGTCCCCGAAACCCGACTCCACTTTAATTAATATTGGGACTCGATACATCAGTAAATTGGTCGGTATGGATATAACCACGTTGGGTATCGAAACTGCAGTTCGATTCTGTAACCATCTCACCGTGAAAACTTAGGTGAAGTGAGCGTGAGCTCTCAGTGTCATCCTACCTGATATTAAGGATTGACCAAGCAAATATTTACAATCATAATCGAGATTTTAATAATATTTTTTATGCTAATTTTATTGATCATTTTATATAATTTCAAAGCTAGTATTTTAGTTGTCAAAACATTACTATTTTGCAGGGTTTTAATCTAGGAAAAGGAAACTGATATTGTTGTGTGATTTTTTTTTAAACTCCACAAAATAGTAATTTTTGACAAGTAAAATACTACATATTACGTAATTATTTAAAATGATCAATAGCATTAGCATAAAAAATATTATTAAAATCTCGATTATGATTGTAAATGTTTACTTAGTTAATCCCTAGCATAAGTGGGATGACTTGGATTTCAAAAAACAGATATTTCCCGTCCAATTTACCGTCACTTCACGCTTGTTACATATGTAGTGAAATTTTGAATCGGAACAATATGACTGTTACGTATTGTGAACGAAAAAAACAACCGACTTCCAAAAAAACACTACAAAGTGAAGAATAATTTTAATTTTGGAAGTCGGTGTCGTTGGTTCCTCATTTTGGTTTTTTGACACCGACTTCCGAAATTAAAATTATTTTTCACTTTGTAGTGTTTTTTTGGAAGTCGGTTGTTTTTTTTTTATATAAAATTTTTTATTTTTCACTTTTTAGTTATATCTACCCCAATCAAATTCATATAAAGACTACTTGCTATGTAAATATCAGTGACAGGAAGCTGCATCTGCGTTTATAGGGTACAGACGTGATGGTATGTTGTGCGATTGCGTAAACAATGCATACATATGCGATAGCAGCAATCGCGGTTGTTTTACTGGTATTAATTATTATTATAATAAAAAAAAAATATAACCTTTGTAGTGAGTACAGGCGTGATATTATGTTGTGTGATGGTGTAAACGATGCTTAGATATGCTATAGCAACAATCGCGGTTAATCTGCTGTTATTTATTGAAGAGTTCCCCCGATTTCTACAAGATCCCATCATCAGATATTGAAATGGTGACAATGGGACCACACGGGAAGCACCAGCTTTCAAATAAAAAAAGAATCATGAAAATCGGTTCACCCAGTCGGTTATTATGAGGTAACAAACATAAAAAAAAAAAAAAATACAGTCGAATTGATAACCTCCTCCTTTTTTTGAAGTCGGTTAAAAAGGGAATTGTTTTTTATTTTTGAAAATTCAACAGTATTATCACAAAACTTACTTAAAGCATTAAAAATCTCGTTCTTTATGCGTAGAAATCGTCTAATTTATAAGTGCGCCCATCACTACTTGTTGCAAACACATTCAAAATCTACTGGAGGGGTGAGTAATTTTTCTATACAAACGTATAGAAAATTTACTCACCCCTCCAGTAGATTTTGTGAAGCTATAGAAATGACTTAAGTATTCCTTGCGGATGAATAGTAAAAAAATAAACTAGTGTAAAAAATAAGCAACATCTAGCAATAATGGTCATCATTATCTTCCTAGCCTTATCCCAAGTATGTTGGGGTCCGCTTCCAGTCTAAACAGATGCACCTGAATACCAGTTTTTTTATATAAAGCGACTGCCTATCTGACCTCCACAACCCAGTTACTGGGTAATACGATATTCCTCGCTGTCAGACTTTCAAGCTCCAATAATTTCAAATTATACATTTTCGATCTAGTAATTATGGTAGGATTTTGAATACCTGGAAATACCGTAATATAATGCAGGAGATTATTTCTGCGTTATAGACGCGGCAATCTTTTTTTTACTGCTATCTCTGAAGATCGACTCTCACGGCAAGTGAAGATTTATTACCCGTCGGCGTGCAAACGCAATTATAAAACTAATATGGAGGTAACATGATAGAAACGCAATTATTTCATTTCTAGTGAAATCTTACGTGATTCTTTAGTGTGTAGGCTGTATTTCTGAAGTCAAGGAAATTGTTGACTGAGATTAATAATTGCTAAGCAAATAGACTAGTCGACAGCGATGCAGATTAATTTTTCTACGTTATATTTTAGTTTGAGAATAGTTTTAGTTAAGTTACGATATAATTTTGTTATTTTTATTAATGCATTAGGTATTATTGTTATTTACTGACATATTATTTAAATCCTAGACGTCAAATAAACAAAATAGATTAAAGATAGAACTTCAATTGTACTCAACCCTTAATTGCATGATTTTTACTTTTTAAGCAAATTAAATTTATTTGGACGTAAAATTAGCTCTATAGTAAGGAAAAAAATATTTAAAAAAATATATTCATAAAAATACTTTTTATTTTTAAATGGCCTGGTGGAAACTTACATCTTTATGTAGTCAGAACGAATCTACTGGGAACAAAATGAGTTGAATATCTCTAACAATTGGGGAATCTCCCTACTCTGTGGAAACGAAAATATGGCATTGTATTGGTTGATGCAAATTTACATCACGATGCATTTAAGGGTGAAATCCGTGTATCACACTTATTTCTGCTGAAAATTATACATACGCGATTTATTATACCACACAGTGGGACGTCATTACGACATTCGAGAGATAGTTTCTGAAAATCAGCGCTGTTGACGATAAGTTAGTCCGACACAGCATTTTAGTAACTTTGTAATGATGTAACTTCTATGTAATTTATATTTATGTGAACTTATGAATAAAATTATTATTATGTCATTTATTTATTTAGTTATCTTATTTTGTTATATTTTTAAACAATTATTATTTATTAATTATTACTATTATTATTTATTTTGCTGAGCAACGATCTGTTATTGCACAGATGCGACGCACGGCTTAATTTTTCTTGTTATCTGTTACAAAAGTAGTTATTTTTCATTTTCTTTACTTTAGTGACTATTTGTTTGTTGTCATTTGCCAGTGCCAGTCACAATACACAGTTATTACGCAATGTGTCTTTGGTCTTGGTGTAGCCATTAAATTGTGACCCGACCTGACATCCAGCAATGGACAAAATTGTCGAACCTTAAACTTTTAATTGTTGATCACGAGGTTTTTGGCTATTTTGTAAGTGTGTATTTTTATTTATTTATAGACACGGTAAATTAAAGAAGCTTGTTGATTTGTTTAACTACTGTAGGTAAAGTGCATAGAATTAAATGTGCATTTACATGAACTGAAAATTCCCAGGGCTTGCTGTACAGTACTTTTGGATTTGGGTTTTATAAACTGAGCAGTCGATATTAGGTCTTTCAAATAACAGACATACACTAGTCACGCATTTAGGTACAGACGCCAGCACATCAAGCTACCAGAAACTGTCAAATTTTCCCAAATAATCTTGAACCTTATGATTTAGCGATAAAGTTAAAAATCTATTAAAAAAAATTGACAGATTGTAGTAGCTTGATGTGCTGGCGTCTATACCTACTTTGACAAAAATATTTAAATTGTAATTTTTTATTTTTATGAATGGTAAGGTTTATCACTCGACGAAACCATTGCTTAACTTATTTATTATGTTTTGCCTCATAGAAGATAGTAATTATATTCTTATTGAGTGAAATAAAGTATATTCTCAAACCTTATAACAAAACACAAAAGACCCCGTGACCCAACGCCGTGTAAACAATTTAATACCGTAGGGACGGGTGGTCTTTTAAATCGCCATCATTTAGGATAGCCGCCCAGATGCCGTCCTTGCTAAGATATATTATTATTCTTCGTACTATTTAATAACAACTACGCACTCGTGTCCTGTATACAGTTTAGTAGATCGACCTTTTAAAGAGATAGTTTTATTTTTGAGGCCTTTTTCTCACTGAAGGGCACTTGAAGCTCTGGGGATTCCTCAAAACATATAGAGCGTTCTATTGTCAGTGTGAACTGATACCATGCAATCATTGTTCTATTCCAGTGTAGGTTTTTAACAATAGGAATAAAGACATTCGGTCTCTGTGTGGATTGACAATGAATTGACAAAACCCATTCAGAAACATTTTCAGTAAGAAATACTGTAATTCCGTTAAATAAAAATCATGAAGTCGTGCTTCATAGATAAATAAAAATCTTATAATCAGTCATTTTTATTCACGGACGGACAATGCACAGCCTAAACCGATGAGTAGACATTATTAGCATGAAACTAGACGCATGAAATCTTGCACTAGAGCTCCTTGTATAACGAAATGAGTACTAAGGATTTTTTTAAAGTTTTTCCTAAAAGGAGTTAAAAATAGGGGATGAAAGTTTGTATGGAAGTTCGAAATTTTTGGCGATAGGCAATCCCGTCCGGCACACATCTTGTAAATAAAAAAAATAAAAAATTGGTTATTCATAACGAATTCTCACAAAAAAAGCGCTAAACGTCGTATACAACATCTCTGACGCTCCCATATTCTAATCCGCTTACCTCACCTCAAAACTTTACCCATATAAAAATGGGTACAAAAAATCCTGCCACCACTATGGGCAGTAATTCCCGTTTTAGCCAAACCCCATAAGATTTTCTGCCCAGTGCCCAGCTTACCACCTACTTTTACACAAGGATTTACTAGTGCCGGCTTATAGCCGCCATTTTCTTGATGACAGCCGTGGTCTTCCATTTTATTTAAGCATTGCGGCTTTTTCGCATTCTGACATGCAATTTATTCAAGCTTATCTAGTTGTTGGTATTGAGATAATATGAATTCAGAGTCGGTTTTATTGTTTTTGCTATATTTTTTTCTTGTCGCTACTTATTGAAGGTGAAATGGGTTGAACTTATGAAGCAAACATATTTTTTTAGGGTTCCGCACCCATAGGATGCCAATGGAACCCTGTTACTAAGCCTACGCTGTCCATCCGTCCGTCCACCCGTCTGACTGTCAGCGGGTTGTATCTCAGAAACTATAATAGGTAGACAGTTGATCAGAGAGTATATATTTTTACTACCGCTATAACAACAAATAAAAATAAAATAAAGTTAACACTTTGCGGGACACTTAACGCCCCTTGACGTAATAAAAATAAAACTTCTATTGTGTCTCGTTCAGTGTCCTTCAATGTGCTGATAAAATTAAAGGGGATCTCCATACATGAAACGTGTTTTTTTCGGCGTTTTTTGCCTAGAGCAGGGATGGGGAAACTATGGCCCGCGGGCCATCTCCGGCCCGCGAAGTGTTGAAATATGTATATATAATGTAATATTGTACAATGAATTAGTGACTCATAAAATACATATAAATATTTTTATTTCATTAAATAATATAGCCAAAAATGCAATAACTTGGCCCGCCATATGTTTTTTTTTGTAAATATTGTCACGCGAAGGAAAAAGTTTCCCCATCCCGGGCCTAGAGGTACGGATCCGTTCGTGTGCGAGTACGACTCGCACTTGGCGCATTTTCTAGGTAGATTAGACCTACCAAAGGCTTTTGTCAAGAGGATGGGCAGAAACGTGGACGTTTTCAAGATGCTACGCTCATCCTTCATCATCATCACGTAGTGTGGGACGCCCCCAGCTAGATGGACGGACGACCTAAAGAAGGTGGCTGGGGTAGACTGGATGCGGAAGGCGGAGGACAGGGTGTTGTGGCGCAGTCTGGGAGAGGCCTATGTCCAGCAGTGGACTGCGATAGGCTGAGTTGATTGGCTGATTGATTGATTGATTGATTGACGCTCATACTTGGTACTGCCAAAGGAATGGTAACTATAGTGATTATAACCCCTAAGACTGTGAGAACTAGGACGAATACTAAGCAAACAGTATGTTTGCAACCATAAATAAGTCCCTAAGATGCTCACAGCTCAGTGACATTATAAATTAATAATAAAACATACCTAAATACATGATAAAGAAGGCCATTTATCCCATAAAGTTTTTGTTACAGCTCTCAATGGAGCGATGTAACAAAACGTTTGAAAAGTAAGTATCTACCCGTAACCTTTGTCCCTGGTATGACAAGTCACGATCAAGTGATGTTTTGTGACGAAGTACAAAGGTACCTTTGTCGGTACATATCTACCTACCTGTCTGCCTACATCAATGAATCAAGGTTATGTCGCTGTTATTAGATAGGTACGTTATCTTATTTTGACTACCTACTTTTTGCTCATGTAAGTAGATAATACATTTTTTTAACCGGCTTCAAAAAAAGGAGGAGGTTCTCAGTTCATCGGAATGTTTAATTTTTTTTTATGTATGTTCCCCGATTACTCGAAGACGGATAGACCCATTGGAAAAAAAAGAAAAAAAAAATGTTGTTTGAAATGGTATACTTTTTTCTGGGTGTGGTCTTCTTTCTTTTGGGTGTGGCCTGTTGGCCTCTATTCCAATGCACACACAATTTTAAAAACGGAGTGCATGTCTTCGTGCGCCTTTTAACTTACTGACTGCCGCCGGATCGGACGGGCAACGACAGGCCACCACAGGCTTCATGGAATGGGACGATTCCCACGGCCTGTCGGCCTGGCCTGGTACGATCTGGCCTGTGAGAAAATGGGCCGTAGGATAGCAACATTAGTACTCAACGATTGTCATATTATATTGATTGGTGTTTCGCGAGTATTTTTCTTATGAACAAGCACTGGTTACGCTTGAACTCACATAGCATAACCGATGGGATTTAAATTCATATGACTTCAATGTTTACTGTCGTTCATTGATTTATTGGTCGCTGGATTATTTTATCTAAATCCTTGATTAACAAACTGTCTACTCCTATAATATTGTAGGCCGAAAAATTCAAATTTACAATTCATATTATTTTTTGTGGTGTCCTGTCAGTTCATCAAAAAATAATTTACAATTTAAATAAGATTTTTTGCTTCCGGAGTGAAAAAAGTGATTTCATAAGATTAAGTTATAACGGTTTCCTTATGACTTAACTCCAGTCTATCATCACGAAAATTAGCTTCAACAGTTTCAAAAAACTTCTAAGACAAACTTCAGCCTTAAAATTCTCCAACAATTTGAACAAAATGCCGAAAACATATTCATTGAGTAATATGTGGGGGTAACTCCAAACTTCTCATATCTTCAGGATGCTGTTTGACGAGCGACGAACAAATATGTTTTACGTTAGAAAATTAGCATTTATTGTTCTTGCTTACAAGTTTATGAGGGAACTTTTAGATGTTGTAAAAGTAAACGTTTACTTTATTTGCCTTGTAGGTAAGGTGAAACTGAGACAAATGGATTTGTGTTTTCAGTTGTGGAGAAATGGCTCTAATTCCCGCACGTTACATGAATATCTAATTATTCTATAAACACCGAGTTTTTGTTCCAGTAAGCGAATCATTGATAAAATAAACTTATCATTCTGGCGCAGTCATAGTATTTATAGTAATTTATTACCAATAAGCCTGATATAGTGGTGATGGATCGATCAGAGCGGTGCGCAATGATTGTTGACATAGCCGTCCCGCATAGTCGAGAAAGATAAACAAATCAAGTATTTTGACTTGGCTCGCGAAGTTGTCGATATGTGGGATGTGAAATCAGTAATCATTGTGCTGATAGTCGTGACAGCCAATGGGTTAATAGCCAAGAGCCTCGACTAACACCTGAAGAGGCTCTCGTTGGGCAGCTGGATCAAGGGCTTGATTAAGAAAGCGGTGCTTCTGGACACGGCCCGTATTGTCTGGAAGTTCCTCTCTGTGGGGCCCTGACCGCCGGTAGCTTGGACCCTGGTCCCGATACCGGTGGGTATCGGGACCAGGGTCCAAGCTACCGGCCAATTTTAATATTTTTAATATTTTTTTTTTTAAATTGTAATATTTAAAAATATAATTTATATGTACCTATTTAATTGCAAAACACCTGCCACCTGATCTCTTCACCACCCTTGGTTGACTGGTAGAGAATCCCTAAAGCATTAAGTCCACCTTTGTACAGGCGCCAGCAGATCAAGCTACCCGAAACTGTCAAAATTTCCCAATCAACTTTGAACCTTATGCTTTAGCGATAAAGTTGAAAATCTATTAGAGAAACTTGACAAATTATAGTAGCTTGATATGCTGGCGTCTGTACAAGTACCTTTTTATGTGCGAAAAGTTTAAATAAATAAATAAATAATACACATAAAACATTCAAAAGTCCAAACTCAAGGTTTGCCAACGTGCAGTGGAGCGCAGTATTCTAGGCGTCAAATTGACAGACCATATTCACAACACCACAATGCGGTCCAAAACACAGATTACTAACGTTGCTCAAAAAGCCGCTAAGGTGAAGTGGGACTGGGCTGGCCACGTCTGCCGTATGCCCAATGAGCTGTGGGCCAAAATAACCACCACGTGAAGCACACAGCTAGAAGGCGTCGAGGCAGACCCCGTAGAAGATGGCTGGACAAGCTGGACAAAACAAACGACCAGTGGTTCACTTTAGCCCTGGATCGAAAGAGCTGGAAGTCATCGGGAGAGGCATTTGTCCAGCTGTGATGTCAGCTAACAGTAACCAGTAACCAATACGTATATAATTAAATAAAGGAAATAATAGCAATCTATATATATAAAAGAAAGTCGTGTTAGTTACTCCACCTATAACTCAATAACGGCTGAACCGATTTAGATGAAAATTGGCAGGGAGGTAGTTGAGAGCCAGGAGAAGGACATAGGATACTTTTCTTTTTTTTTCTTATTTTCTTTTTTTTTTTTCGGTTTTTGGATTGCAATCCTCGAATACCAACGATGAAATTTCACGCTATCAAGTTGGTCGTTATGTGAACTGTAATGAAGCGATTTGGCGTATATTCGCATTTTCTATTCACGAACGTCATCCTACTGTTATGCATTTGGCGGTGCATCTGGAGAATGGTCAACGAGTATATTTCACGGCTTCGAATGGTACGCAACGTGCTGAAACACCTCCAGCAACTACATTGACCAGTTTTTTTGCAATCTGCCAAAGAGATCAGTTTGTACGAACTTTGCTTTACTCGGAGATGCCACGTTATTATACTTGGAATGCTTCATCGAAGAATTTTCAAAGACGGAAGCAAGGCGATGCGGTTCCTGGGTATCCAGATGTGCGTTCTACTGATGCTCTTGGTCGTATGTTCATCCAAAGAATAATGAATGTTTCTATTTGCGGTTGTTGCTGGTAAATGTGCGTGGGCCAACGTCATTTGAGTCACTACGAACTGTTAATGGTGTAATATTCCCAACATATCGTGCTGCATGTGAAGAATTGAAGTTATTAGAAAACGATAGTCATTGGGATACGACAATCGCTGAAGCCATTATCTCTGCATCTCCAAGTCAGATACGCACATTATTCGCTATCATAATTTCGACATGTATTCCATCAAACCCATGTAACCTGTGGTACAAATACAAGGATAATATGTCAGAAGATATTTTACATCAAATTCGTGTCAGTTCCAGAAATCACGATATTGAGATGAATGAGGAGATACATAATTGTGCTTTACTCTTGATCGAAGATATGTGTTACCTCATGTGCGGTAATTTATTAATCAGGTTAGGAATGCCAGCACCATATCGTGAAATGAATGACGCATTTAATCGAGAATTGGAACGGGAACGTGAATATGATCACCAGGAATTAGATTTAGTAGTTCAAACGAATGTACCCCTGTTGAATTAACAACAAAAGGAAGTTTATGATACTTTAATGAAGGCAATCGATGATGAAAATGGTGGTTTATATTTCCTAGATGCCCCTGGTGGAACTGGCAAGACATTCCTCATGTCATTAGTTTTAGCAACTGTTCGGGCGAGATCTAACATAGCGGTTGCAGTTGCTTCTTCTGGAATAGCAGCCACATTGTTAGAAGGATGCCGTACGGCTCATTCAGCATTCAAATTACCGTTAAATCTTCAAACTATTGAAGAACCAACGTGTAATATTGCAAAACACTCAGCAATGGCCAAAGTTTTAGCGGTATCGAAAATCATCATCTGGGACGAATGCACAATGGCGCATAAACGTGGTAATCCACGTTTATGCGCCATTGTGCATTCGTCCCAAATAAATAAATCTTTTAATCTTTTAATCGGCGTAAATCTTTTAATGTTCGGTTAAGTGCTTCTAATGAAGCACTTAACCGAACATTAAAAGATTTACGCAATGACTCGAGATGTTTTGGAGGAACAATGATTTTACTGTCTGGCGATTTCCGCCAAATACTGCCAGTAATTCCAAGATCTACGGCTGCCGACGAAATAAACGCTTGCCTCAAATCGTCAAATCTATGGCGCTATGTGAAGAAACTGCAACTGACAACAAACATGAGAGTTACATTGCTTAATGATACATCTGCTGAAGATTTCTCGGAGCAATTGCTGACTATCGGTAATGGTCAAGTACCTGTCGATGAATCGAGCGGATTAATATCATTTCCAAATAATTTCTGTAATTTTGTCTCATCAAAAGACGAACTTATCAACAATGTATTTCCAGTGATTATTTCTAACTACAAAAATAATGAATGGTTGAGTGAGCGAGCAATTTTAGCGGCTAAAAATAAAGATGTAGATGACCTAAACTACATAATTCAAAATAAGATCATTGGAACAATGCATTCATTCAAATCTATTGACTGCGTCACAAATGAAGATGAAGCCACCAACTATCCAATTGAATTTTTAAACTCTTTGGACGTGCCTGGCTTACCACCGCACAATTTACGCCTAAAGGTTGGCTCCGTAGTAATCATGCTTCGAAACATAAATCAACCAAAACTGTGTAACGGTACGCGTTTGGTTGTTAGAAAATTGATGAACAATGTAATTTACGCTACGAGAATGATAGGAAAATTCAAAGGTGAGGAAGTTCTCAATCCGAGGATACCGATGATCCCAAACGATATGCCGTTTGAATTTAAAAGACTTCAATTTCCGATACGTCTTGCATTTGCCATAACCATCAACAAATCACAAGGCCAATCCTTAAAAGTTTGTGGTTTAAATCTAGAACATTCATGTTTTTCCCATGGTCAATTGTACGTGGCATGTTCACGGGTCGGAAGACCATCTGCTTTGTTTGTTTTAGCGCCTGATAATAAAACAAAAAATGTCGTGTATCACAAGGTACTTAAATGAAGAGCAACCTATGTACTAAAATACAAAAAAATTAAATACCTACTATTTAATTTTTTTGTATTTTTTCCAATTAAAAAACAAAAAAAACTGCTTATTTATTGCAATTAAGGCGGAACAAAGTTCGCCGGGTCAGCTAGTATTTAATAAAACCGTTTACAAAAAATGTAATTATTTTTATTTTTATTATTATTATTTTTTTTAATTAAAGTGTCTAAAAAATAAACTACAACTAACGTTTTTTTATTAACCGAGCAAGTAATAATGGTTCGGAATTACAATGTTAGGTAGCGACCCGCTCGAACTAAGTTCATTAAAACCTGTTTCAGGCCATCACTTTACATTCCAATTACCTAAATTGTCGCATTAAAATTTTAAATAAACCTGTTATAAAAAAATATCTATTAACAACTATGGGCTAATCAGGGTAATTAGGTTATCACGGGGACACGGTTGACGCAGTGGTTAAGTGATTGACTGCTGCGGTGCGTGTCGTGAGTTCGATTCCCGCACGGAACAAATATTTGTATAACCTACAAGTATTTGTTCTGGGTCTGGCTGTTTGTGTATGTGAGTACCTACAAGTATTTGTTCTGGGTTTGGCTGTTTGTGTATGTGAGTTTAAATGTTTGTAAACGCACCCACAATACAGGAGAAATTCCTAGTGTGGAGCAACGTTTTTAAAAAAAAATAAAATAATAATACCATATTTTCATCTGACACTAAGGACTATTCAAACTGCATCCATTCCAAATACAGCGATGAATTCAAAAATACATTTTTTTTCGACTGAATTAGACTACATAGCACTTCAACCGGCAGCTAGACTTCAAATCCCGATCACAGTGAAAAACAAATTTTTATTTGGAATAAATATTTTAATACCGAGGTTACAAACGATACCGAAATTGAATATATTGTGTGCTGGGTCGCAAGCAGAATGAGGTCACATTAGTGTCATGCAGTTCATTTTTAAGGGTTATAAAGGTCAGACGATAGATTATTCTTTTCTGTCAGCTCATCAACCGAGTCTTTTTGTTCTTTTCGTGTCGCCAACACCCATCCAAATGGGTGATTCCCCACAGTGATCCCCCACTTCGACAAATTGTGTCTGCAGCTGTCTATCAACCAAGTAAAAACTCATTTATGCACAACATTATATCGTCAACAGTGTTTATCAGTTTTCATCATCATTATCTTCATTTCAGTCGAAAGGCGTCCACTGCTGCCTTTCCCCAAAGATTGCTTGAATTCAGAACATTAACTTTTGTTTCTAACTGAACAGACAGCTGTGCTGCTGGGGATTTTGTTGCGCCACTTCTTCTTCCCAGCGAAAGCACTAGGAAGTGGTGAAGGGCGGGCGTTTTGGGAGACTGTCTTTAGTAATTTTGACGTTCGAAAAGTGCTGATTCTCAGCGTAGTTTGAATAAATGACTTTTGATTTTGATTATAATAATATCAGTCTATTACTGTCCCACACACAGAAGAAGCACCGAAACGGTCAAAGTGGTGGTGCTTGGTCAGGCCTATATGCAGCAGTGGATGTTCGGCTGAAGTGATGATGATGATTACTGTCCCACAGCAGGGCAATCGCCTCTCTCTCATATACATAATCATCCTGTAGACCAAAACTTGCCTATTTTCCAAAACACTATTATATCTCCCGCGCCAACAGGCTCCGACTGGTCACTATGGCCGAAATTAAGTCTAGCGGACTATATTTGTTTCAAAATGAACGTAACACAAACGCGTTGTTAATAATAACTTTACCCGCAACGCAAACGAAAATAAGTTCTAAAAAACACATTCAGCAATCCACTCAATCTACGTACAAATACCGATTCGCCACTATAGCCTAAAGATAGTTCAAAGCTGTATTGCCTAGCCCGGTTGCGAATAAAACAGCCAACCTCCAACAATTTATATTATTCCATCCTCCAGTTTGCCGTTCAGTACAAAAACACGAACCGCAAGTACAAGAGTAGATATTCGACAGAGTTCTAACTTCATTCATACGATTACGCTGCGGTTAGAAGCACAGATATTGGTATGTTACGGTACTACAAAATATGAAACCGATTCAAAGTGTAGATGATTTGGTCAACGTCATGAACACAAACCCAAGGCAAGATAGTAAGTACTGACACAGACTGGACAACCAAAACATACTATAGGCAGTTGCCCTGTGATAGGTACTACTCTACATAGCACAGCTATGTGGATGTCACTTTACCAAGATACTTGATTTATTCGATGTCCATTCTTGGAGCTGCTAATGTAAGAAGTGTGGACTGCCAGCATCTGTGTTGCGATTTCGCCTTCAAAGCAAGAGTGAACAAGCATCTTCTGGGCACGCTCGCTCCATCGTAGACCTCGTTCACGGCCTTCCATCAAGTGAGATGGAGGTCAAAAGCATGCTCATTCCGCAATAAAAAAAAAAGTGTTGCATTTATAATATCACCGGAGCATACAGTATCATGCTTTGAAGTTAAGAAACATCTACATGCATACGCTAAATTGTACTCATGTACCGTTGGCAGTGCGATTTTCATAAGTCTCTGTAACATATTTATCTACTCTTGTCCCAGGTAGAACAAGGCCACCGCTATACGGCATTATAAAAAATATCGAGCATCCCTCGATGGCATTTTTATTACACCGCAAAATAATGACGGTCCCCTTTCGTGGACTACCGTTTTCAGACCGGAATATATTTAGTATGAACGCTTATAAATGGTGAATTGTGAATAATGTTATATAGAGATTATGGTTAAGGTTTGAAATATGGTGTAATAGACTGGTTTTCAACGGGTTTTGGTTGAGTTGAATTAAATAAAGGAGTCGGTGTGGGTTTTTGACTGATTTGGAAGTGAAACAGCTGTTCGATTGTCTTTTGGGATTATATGTAATGTCAAAATGATAATTTTGAATGTATTTTGCATTCTTTTGTTTTGAATAATTCCGCTGTGTTATTACACAGCGGAATTATTCAAAACAAAAGACCGAATACTTTCCGTGTTTGATATACTGAGCTAAAGCTATGCGAAAAGCCGTACAGCCAGACTGTTCTGTAGAAATCTCACCTTGAAGTGAGCTGTAATTCCACCCGATGCTGGGAATTTACACCATTGATAGCTCACTTCAAGCTCACTGATCTGAAATTTCAATTTTCGTTAGATTTCCACAGAATAGATCAGCTGGTGTCGTTTTCTATGAAACTGTCAAACACCAAACGAAAAATCAATTAAAGAGAATTTGTTAGATTTAAAGTAACTGCAAATTAAACAAATTCTCTTATAATCTTCAAAATTACTTTCCTCTTCTGTCTTTGACTCTGGTCGACTACATATGAGAATTAGGTACTCTCCCTGAAGTGCTCTGAGCTATTTTAAAACTGTCATAATTTTCAAGATAAGCAACACGAGAATAAGTTAGATTTAAGCTCCAATAAAGTTGCATTCAGAGATATTTCAAGCGTACCTGAAATTCTGAATGCACCACAATCTGGTCTAGCCGTCATTTTACCTACATAAATGCTGTATTATCCTGAAAGGACAACATTTTCAGGTTTCTCAAACAACGAGAAGTACAAAAGTACTACAACAATGTTTGCCTTTACGGACCATTTACAGGATAACAATAACTACCGTAGACACGTCGACCAACAATAAAGTTTGTTGGAGAAAAATATCCAGCGTATTTTTCTCCAACAAACTTTCTCTGAGGAAGTTGGTAAATACAGCTCGTCTTTTAGTTTGCGACGTTTACTGGATAGCTTTAAACGATCTCAGGAGGTTAAATGCGAAGAATCAATTGAGCTCAAAAGGCCTCTAAGGAAGTAGGTACTTGTACTGTAAAAGTAAGTCATTAGGTTGTTTCAGATGACAGAGAAAGCGACCACATTTTGAGAACTTTAGCCAGTAGGTATCAATAACAACACAACAACAAACAAACAAGAGCAACAAAAGAACAACAACAATAACAACAACAATTTTACAACAACAAACAAACAAACAACAACAACAATCCAACAATTCAATGACAAAGTAAAAAATAAAATAAAAAATAATAATATAAAATAACCACGCTCTGCTACCATATTAGACATACAAACTTTCTGTATATGTGTCTATGGTGTAAATTTGAATTTAAAAAAGGTATGTTCTGAAGTACTTTTGTCAGCTGTGATTCCTTGTCACTTCTTTGTGTGCTTTTTCTTATATAAAATGATCTCCTGAATATATTCACAACAAGTTATTATCTCCTCGTTTCTTTTATCCTACACCAAACAATTCCAAAAATTCTTAAAAATAAATCAGGTACAGTTGTGGCCCAGTGTTAACGATGGCGACTTAGGCGTTACAGGTCGTAGGTTCGAACCCAGACAGGCACTTTTCTTTGTGTAAATTATTTCATCACCACTGCTCTCAAAACGGTGAAGGAAAATTTTATATAAAAAAAAACAACCGACTTCCAAAAAAACACTACAAAGTAAAAAATAATTTTAATTTTGGAAGTCGGTGTCGTTGCTTCCGCATTTTGGTTTTTTGACACCGACTTCCGAAATTAAAATTATTTTTTACTTTGTAGTGTTTTTTTGGAAGTCGGTTGTTTTTTTTTATATAATTTTTTTTATTTTTCACTTTTTAGTTATATCTACCCCAATCAAATTCATATAAACACTACTTGCTATGTAAATATCAGTGACAGGAATCTGCATCTGCGTTTATAGGGTACAGACGTGATGTTATGTTGTGCGATTGCGTAAACAGTGCATACATATGCGATAGCAGCAATCGCGGTTGTTTTTTTTACTGGTATTAATTATTATTATAATAAAAAAAAATTATGACCTTTGTAGTGAGTACAGGCGTGATATTATGTTGTGTGATGGTGTAAAAAACAATGCTTAGATATGCTATAGCAACAATCGCGGTTAATCTGCTGTTATTTATTGAAGAGTTCCCCCGATTTCTACAAGATCCCATCATCAGATATTGAAATGGTGACAATGGGACCACACGGGAAGCACCAGCTTTCAAATAAAAAAAGAATCATGAAAATCGGTTCACCCAGTCGGTTATTATGAGGTAACAAACATAAAAAAAAAAAAAAAAAAATACAGTCCAATTGATAACCTCCTCCTTTTTTGAAGTCGGTTAAAAATGTCATGAGAAAACCAGCGCATGTCCTAGAACCAAAAATTCAAAGACATGTGACATCTACCAACCCGCACTGGGCCCCCGTGGTGGATACGGCCCACTCCTTCTCACTGAGAGGAGGCCTGTGTCCCAGCAGTGGGGATATTATTGGCTAATTACACTGTAAAAATTATTAATGATTTAAAAATTTCATTTCAGTACAGTATGTTTAAATTCTGCCAGCTTAGAATTTTTGATTCGAGATTTGAGAAACCGTAAGATTTTTGTAATTTATATAATAATTTTAAAAAAATAATAATAAAAACTTTATTGACATAAAAATATTACAACCGTACATGTGAGGCCCCTGACTGCAGCGAAACTGTGTTACAGGAATCAGTGTTCTCCGCCTTACATCAATACACATTTATATTTTTATGTAATAAAATACAAATAAAAGTAACACTAGTAGGTATTGAAACAGTAAAACTAAACAATAATAAATAAAGAATAAAAAGAAACAAAACGGGCGTGTGATTGTGCGTGTGAGGGTGTGAGTGTGTGTGTAGGTGTGTATGTGAGTGTGTGTATGTGTGATGGTGAGTGAACACATTTTAATGTACATGAGTGTTTGTGTGAGTATCTTAATGTATTATTTTTTGCAAATAACTAAAAATATGTGAAAATGTCTGCAGTTGACATGACTTCAAAAAGAAAATAAATCATTGTGAAAGAAAACAAGCGTACTAATAAAAACAATATTACAACGGTTTACTTTCCAGACTATTAAAACCCCAACTATTCTGCATTCGTTAACCCTGTAATGTTTTATTCAGGGCATGTAACGTCAGCATGCCAGTGACAGGTTGAAGACGTCGGGACACGATGCCATAGTAATATTTAATAGGAAGGACGGACATGAGTAGGTACAATAAGATTTTATGTTTTTGTTGCAGACTGTATAGAAGGCGAGTCGGTACTTTGAGTGTCAGAGGGTTTTTACGTGTTCTTCGCATAGGAATGTCATAAAATTGGTGTCCTATTTTTGTACTAAGGTTTACCTGTATATTTTATTGGCTATTCGGGATAGGTACCCTACTTTAGTTGGTACTTTCTCTTTTTAACACGCTTGTATTAGTTGCACCTGTATGTTTGTTTATTTGTATGTAACTGACTCGTTTGGGCTCGATTTTTCCCCACTTTAAGCGATCAGATTTACTTTAAACGTTGTAGACTTATCAACGACCGACGACAATACAATATTTTTATAAAAAAAAAAGTTGAAAAAAAAAAATAAAAACCGAAAAAAATAATTATTTAGAAAATCTAAAAAAACACGCTTTAATAGCAAATTAAACTAAAAATCAGAAACACCTTTTATTTTAAAATTCTAAAATATAAATAAAGCTATGAAAAGAAAATTAAATTCATTGTAACACAAGCGTGGGGTGAAAAAGATTTTCCATTCCGTAGCTATCCCACAAATAAAGGGACCACAAGAAAAATTTCTAGAAAATCTGATTAACCTAAGAACATCGATTAGGTACCTTCGTTCCTCACAATTCTGGTAATATTCCGTTCAACATAGATTTGGACCCGCCTCAATATCACCATATTCTTTGTGAAAACGCCAGCTTTGAACGCCATCAAAAACCATTCGCGACCTTTCATAATACCCCGTTTCTTTGCTACGCTATTGGATTCAATAATATATTTCCTATTCCTTATAACGAATATAAATCTAAGAATCGATTACTAAAACGATATCGGTTAAGATATGAATGAATATTCTGTTGAATGTTATGAGAAGTAAGCAATGGAGTACCAGTTAAAAACTTCGGGGTAATTGAGTAACACACTTTTAATCAGTATTGAATTGATAACCTTCTCCTTTTTTAAGTCGGTTAAAAATACCTATATGTAGGTAGGTACTTATTATGTGAAATACACTTTCCAACCTACATCTACACGCTTACGTAAAGTCTAGAACAATCATGTAACAGGTGGCTCATCATTTTCAAGTATTATGACACTTTGGGTGCAGGCTTTTGAAAGATACTCGTACTAGCGTCACGACTTGATAGAACATCTAGATTTCTGCGCTACATCTATGTTAAATATTAAAACAAACCTTCCACCCGAAAAAACCTTAGCACCCGTGCGAAGCCGGGGCGGGTCGCTAGTATAGATATAAATTAAAGATTGTAACTCTTATATAGGGTTAAACTTTCTATTACTGGCTTATTACTTTTGATCCTCTTGTCAGAGTTTTTCTATATCGATAGTTTCAGGCAAAACCTAGTTCTTCTTTTAGAAGTCAATATAATAAAAAAAAAAAAACAAAAAAATAAGCATCACCTTTGTACCTATTTTCCTGTTCTGTTTTTTTCTTGTCTGTTTATATATGTGTGTACATAAATGGTGCAATAAATAAATAAATAATTCTAGCCCCCTATTACATGGGACTTAAATATGACTGTTCATATAAAGGATGGTACTGACATCGACGCTCAAATTGTAACCATAAATTCAGTAATGATTCTGAAGTCTATTCAAACTTATGTTTCAAATTAATATTATTTCAAGTTAAAAAAATATCAACTTTATTTTAATGCTTTTTAAATTGATTTCAGAGTGACTAGCACTGTTGAAAAAGTTATAAAAATGTTTGAAGAGTTGTAGCGTAAACTAAACTTTATTATGTAGGATTTAAAGTTATTTTTCCGTGAATTCATATTTGTTTACATTTTTGGCATCGTATGTTTAGTATACAAAAAAAAGCTGTTTCTTATAAAACTGCAAGACCATATGCGTACTGTTCGTGTTTTTATAATTGATGCTACGTTTACGCCTATCGTCTATCCCTCTACAATTAATATTTATAAAGCACATAACAAGATAACCGGGAATTGTTTACTGATCCAGACAACAATATCTACCAATGTGATGTCCTGAAACAAAAACAATGTATTTGGAGGAAAACAAGGCGATACTGTTAGCGGAGCAGTATCAATTATTTAGCAATGGATAAATTGGATCTGGCGCATGACGTTTACGTCTACAACGAATTTTTTAGAAGGGGACGGATTCAAGCGTAGTTTATTTAAGCTTAAAGCGAAGTTAACATTTCAATCGCTTGAAATTTTTTGTGGTCAAAATCAGACTATTGAAGGAAGTGGCAAATATTGATAATTTATTACGAAAACATTATCCATCGCGGTTGCCTAGTGGATTAAAAATCTCCAAGAATAATTTTTCTTACGCGTTTTTTTTAAGCTTTCTTCTTAAGTGCACAGAAAATCCTATCCTATCCTCTTAATATTAATCCATTTTGCTTGAAACAATATCTGCAGGAAACAATAGGCGGCCAAACTTTTTTAAAACAAAACAAAATTAAAATTATGTTATTTTTTTAAGAAGATAATAATTTTAAGATATTTTAAAGTACAGTAGCCATTTTTTTTTCAAGTTAGTTTTATTTTAATTTTCTTAAATAGTCTTCACACTCAAACGGCTGGATCAATTTTGATGAAATTTGGCACACGGATAGCTTATAACCAGGATTAACACATATAATACTTTTTATCCTGATATTCTTACGGGATCGAGACTTATGCGGGTGAAGCCACGGGGCGCAGCTAGTGTTATATAAAAACTAAGTTCGTAGTTTCTTTAGAATACATGAATAACTAAAATATTCCTAGATTGGGTTGTGTGATGACTGTACATTGTAGTTATTTTCAGTCTCGAAAAGGTCAACGTTTCCAAACATTGTACCTGTCAAAATATAATAAAAATGTTAGCCTGTTCTAAGTTTATCTGTTAACATGAAAATATTTATTACTTCCGGAACAGCGAGGTTTATTTTTCCGTTTCTTCGTGGACATTTTATGGCATACCTGTTTTAACGATTTATGGGTGTAGCAATATTATTTTACCACTACAATGCTTAGGTACTATTAACTAACGTACATAATAAAGATGGCAATCTGACGATAAACACCGCCATTTTAAGTAGGTAATAGTATTCATACCTAGTTTTAGTTTTCCGTAAATACACAATTTACTAGGAAGATAAAATAAACTCTTTAAAATAACTAAATAACAAAAATGTCGCTTTAGGCTCGCAGGAAAAGATAAACGATTGCGCCCTTTGAATTAGACTATTTAGTGGCAACATATTTGGACGTTTGTCTCTCTTCATAAATCAGGAGTATACAATCAAAGTTGGTAAAGTCCACAATGTTTTAAAAGTGAGATTTAAATTGCAACACATTTGTTTTCGTATGTATATTTACCCCGTAGAATAATTTTATACAAATTCTAGTGATCTCGACTGTTATTTCAAATTGAAAATTGACTTTACAAACAAACCTAGCAAAGTCCAAGTGAGTTGAATTTCAATTTGCGTAAAGATAATCATTTTTATCGTTTACTGAACATTATAATAAACGACATTAGTATGTTGGAAAAAAGACAATTGAAAAATAGTTCTTTAAACAGCACGTTGAAAAATATTTAAAAAAAATACAAAATTAAAAAAATAATTTCTCATCCCTAAATACGTCCCCATATGTAATCGTGTAGTTCGCTCCAGAAACAAACTGCTTGTAGCTCCCCACGGGGGTCCTTAATGGGTTTTATAGCGAAAGTCTAATAAAACACGACAAAAAAGATAACACAGCACACGAGAAACCTTGAGGAAAGGCTTGGGAAAGGAAAGAAGTTAATAATTGAGTTAAAATGCCACTGTAAAAAGAAAAATAAGCTAGGAATGTTATATTTAATGGCATTAAAAAAAAATGTTAAATGACAAAAGATTTATTTTCTGTAAGTAGGTTTGTACAAACACTTTTACATGTCAATCATACTTTTTTTTTAAACTAGATGAGATCGGCATTTCCTATCTGACTGACAGAAGACAGGCCGAAACAAACTCAGAGTCACAGTCTCTTTTAAAGTCCAGTCTCTAGTAATCTTGGTCAGATCATGTGAAGACTGAATCATGTAGATTGGTGTCTGAAATGGTCTTTTGAGTAAAGAATGTTAAAAACAGACCTGCTAATGTACATACGCTAGTACATCAAACTACCCGATACTTGCAAATCAATTTTGAACCTATGATTTAGTGATAAAGTTGAAAATCTGTTAAAGAAATTTGACAGATTGTAGTTGCTTTATGTGCTGACATCTGTATAGAGAGGTCCAAATCGCCCAAATTCCGGCTGTGGGAATGTCAGAGGACGATTTTGAATGTCATGTTTACAAATTCAATAAGTACGATATAAAAATCAAGGCAGCAACTAAAATTGATAACGTCAATACATAGGTCGTATAATCAATGCCAATGAGAGAGAAAACCAGCATGTCCTAGAACCAAAAATTCGGACACATGTGACATCTACCAACCCGCACTGGACCCTTTTGGTGGATTACGGCCCACTCCCTCTCCCAGAGAGGAAGCCTGTGTCCCAGCAGTGGGAACATTATGGTCTGATTACGTCAATTGTTCACTGTGTTGTAGACTATGATTTAAAAAAACATTGAGGATTAGAACATTTGTACGTAGATTGGACAAGCCAATCTAACAAACCAAGATGTTTAAAACAAACACAGAACCTGAAGTGCTAAAATAATTTATAGCACATACATAAATAAAGCGTGCGTGTACGAAGCTAGCAAAGGAAATGAAAGGAGAGGTGTGGAGTGAGGTCATAGCCGCTGGCGATTTGTTCTCTGTGGCCGCACGAAGAGCTAGAGGTGTTTCAAATGTGTAAACAATTTCCGTTGCATGTACCTACGTTTTGAATACACTCGGATGATGATTCGCATTAAATGTTTGCAAATGCTTCAAATATAGAAAGGTAAATAATTCAAATAAACTAAATTCGATAAAGATAATATCTCATTCATCTGCTTAGCCGTTTCCCAACCATGTTGGGGTCGGCTTCCAGTCTAACCGGATGGATCTGAATACCAGTATTTTGCATGGAGCGACTGCCTATCTGACCTCCACAACCCTGTTACTGGGTAATACGATACCCCTAGGTAAGACATTGTATTGTATTTCAATAAAATATGAAAATTATTACTCAATATAATCTTTTTATTTGTCTATTAAACGAGTGAGCCGATAGCGATATGTTATCTGTGACTACACAAGGTGTTTCAAACGCGTAAACAATTTCCTTAATACTGTTTGTTTTGTTTTCGCTTTACCATACTTTATGTGCGGCTTGAGAAATGCTAAATATTTTTTATCGGGTGTAAAAAGACACATTACGAAGCCGAGAGTCACTTGTACCTCCCGTCATTGTAATCAGTTTTTTTGTACTGGACCATATCTGGGAACCTTCTGGTTACGGAGATATTGAAGGTCAAAATTCCAATTTTTACTGAAGTTTTTTTTTTTTATGAAAATAACTTTTGAATGTGATAATACAACTTTAAATACCCTCAGGACCCCTGTTACGTTGCATGCACCCATAATCACAATGTTTTGCGTGCGTTATATTGCGCACTGCCGCAAACAGCAAATTTTCACACCAAAAATAAAAAGCAATTATATTTACAATGTTACTGAGGGCTGATTTTTCAATCGAAAAATAATTTTTATTCATGGAATAAAATTTACGTCTGACAGTTTTTGTATAGAAGAACTGTCAAAATTGGAAAATTATTCCTCCGATAAAATTATGTGGCATTGGAAAAATCAGCCCTGAGTTTGATGTGCAGAATGTGTAGTTGATGTGACGGCTATTTTACAACCTGTATAGGATCTTAAACTTTTTTTTTTATCTTAACATAACATAATATCACGCCTGTAATCATTGGGTGGGTTAGAAAGAGGTGTTCCTATAATTCACCCATATTTCGGCAACGTTGTGATGTATATGTGAAATAGATCTTATAGTTTTGTAACCCTGTCTATAGATGTTGTTTATTTTATTGTTGATGAAAAAGTGTTAATACCTGCTTAGATGCTTTTAACTGTGCATAAGGAAGGAAGTACCTATCTGTCGCTACAAGAGATCCTAATACACAAATCAAAACCCTTTAAAAATTAACTGTGTATATTTTGGTTCATAATATGAAAATGCCAAACGCCAATACAATTTTTCAATCAACTCTCACTGTCATTGGAACCCCGCACTGGCACAGCCAGTTATTACCTTCCCCGATTTATTTTAACAACCAAACACGTCAATTTGAGAATTCAACCCCTTGAACATACATATTTATCGGATTATCAATAAATTCCGGCAATTGCTGTACGCCACAGAATAGAAAGATACAGAAGATTGGATCCATTCAAACAAGCAAAAACGCACGCATACAGACACGCGTGGCTTTCTTATCCCACCTCCACGAATATTTTTGATTAGTTAATGGTATATTTTCGAGTTCAACACTAATTCATATTTTAGAATAGGAAAGATTCGAGAGTCAGTCCTGTTGGTTGCAAACAGAAAAGTTATTTTAACTTAAACTAACTTTTGCCCGCGGCTCCAGCCACGTGGATGTCGGACAATATCTCACGGGAACGCACTACCACCCATACCAGGGTTTTTATATAACCTTATTTTTTTACGCGGCGCACGCCATGAAAGCATGTCGGCATGATTTTTTCGGTGTCCTGTCATTTGACAATAAACTAATCACAAATTTTCATTTTATAAAAATAACGTTTAGTAAATTTATACTTGACAATGTTATTACTTTACAAACTATTCTTACTGTAAATAACTCATTTGACACATATAATTGAAAGACAAAATTTCACTACATCAGAACATCATTTGACAAACTAATCTTTTTATTATCATGTTAATGATAAAACAACGCAAAGCATAAATAACGTTTGACAAAATGCATTGCTTGATTATATTAACTTAATTTATTTGAGATTTTTTTTCTAAGTATCGGTCCAAGAGCGAGCGAAGCGAGCTCAGGACCACTTCGACCCGGACAGGTTAGGTTCGAAGGAGATGACGGGGGCTCAAGTGAGCGAGCAAAGCGAGCTAACGAGCCCCGTCATCTTCTTCGGGTTTGGTTCCTTTAAGCCCTGTAGACAGAAATAGGGGCCCCGCGAAGCAGGACTCCGTCGACTACATCTCATTATTATTGCTTGTAAATCAACTTGTTTTTACTCCGCCCCTAAGACGACCCTCTGAACCTTACTTTATATTTACTTAAATCACAAATTGTAATCAAATGAAACAGTTACGGCAATAGGTGGGTATTTCAATCCGTATTTTTGTAAAATCGCAAATTAGACAAACGAAGTACTTGGTCAAATGAATATTTTTGGAAAGATATTTTAAGTTTTAAAATATTTTCGCAAAGTAAAACATTTGAGAAATCTGTATTTTGGCAAACTTATAAAGTACTATGTTTGCGATATTATTTTTAAAATGATCATTTGTCATCCATTTTTTGTCAAACATTAGTGAACCGATTTTTTCCGCCATCATGAATCCTTCCTCACGATCTGTCCCAGTGTATGCAATGAAATCTTGCAAGTTAAATTTGACTTCCTGGTTTCCGCTTGAGTTGAAATGTTGCATGCATATGTAAATCGAATAACAATGCAATATTAGTATTACATGGAACTGATCTGATGATGGACCCAAAAGGTGGCCAAGGGAACTTTTTACTATTTAGTTCATAAAAGCCAGCTTAAAAAAAGAGCTTTTTTTTAACAATAAGTTGTAGTGATAATTATAAAATTAAATCTATAAGCGCTTCATTTTTTGTAGCTACAGACCCGGTACCGTAACAGTGCTGAGTTCTTGCAGTACCTACTTACAACGAGTACCTACATTCACACTCGAGGCAAGTCAAGGCATTTTTGTTTGACATTAGTTTCTGATCGATTTACGTACGCGTTTATGTGAGCGTGCACCTGTTTTCTTTATACGATTCGGCCTTCTGTACCTACCTATTTTATGAATGTGTGCCGTACGAATTTTCCCGTTTAAACATTCGAGCCCCGATACTTGCTCTCCAATATTTGCATTTACACCGGAACACCGTATTCGAAGATTCATGGAAGTGTAATATTTGTTGAGCAAACGTTGCGTTGTTGTCACTCTGACATCAATGTTGTATTAGGAAGTTTTAGTTATTTGCTGTTGCTAAACTTCTATATCTTACCGCGCGTTGATCGTTCAATCTAACTCAATCATGTTTGACGCATTGTCATAGTGACTTTACGCTTTTGCTTTTGTTAGGTAAATTCTTTGAAGGGTACTGATTTTGCGTCTTTTTACATTTTGACCAAGATGTAAGTTTTAATAATAATAATAATCATCATTTTATTATCAGGTAACTATGGCCCATAAATATAATAGAATACAAAAAATAACGTTATACAATAATAAACTAATAAAAACCTTAAAACTATGACTTAAACTTTTTTTTTTTAATGACTATACCCGTAACGTTGTCGGCGACGTGTTTCGCTGCGTGGTGTCGCGTAACCGTCCTCGGAAATATACAACGTGTAACGTTAAATGCGCAAAACCTGAAAATAGTTTGATCAGAATAACGAGCAGAATTAATTGAACCACCTATAGGTTACATTTTTTAAAAAATCTTCATTAAAAACGTTGCCGTGTCTATTTATTAATAGGTCAATGTCAGCGCGGCGCAGCGGCCCGGTGACGACTCCTCCCTCGATAAAGCGTCGTCGCAGACGCAAGAAACGATCAGAATGGCCAGTAAAACTAGAACAGCAAATAAAACCTTTACAACTTTTTTAATGACTTATTTTCTCTCTGAAATAGGTCAATTGAATTAAAAATCAGTTGGGGTGTCTGAGGTTTTGCGCATTTAACGTTACACGTTGTATACGACACCTTTCGGCCAAAAGTCCTCTTATAGAGTCGTTTTATAGAGTTAAGCCTTGTAGAGTTGCGGGCTTGGCTTTTCATTAGATCTGATAACTTTTCAACAGTGAAAGCGCTATATAAATCTAGGGAACCTATTTTACATGTAATGTTTTTGGTGGGTCATATTCATCATATGGAACCCTCTCCATGCCAGTTCAACTTGCACTTGTCTGGTTTTTTGTGACAATCGAGGTTATTGCGTAACACCAATGAAATGGTAATCGATTGCAATGCCCTTCGTTTTGACATCCGTCATATTACATGTTTGAAGAAATCGTCTGCTCAACAACGTGAATAACTTAATGAGCATGGCTGAACTGTCAAAATAAAAGGCATTTTGACCGATTGCCATTTCATGTGTATTACGCAATTACCCCGCTGATTTTGTGTTTGGATAGCGTATTTTTATTTGTCATAAGATAGGTAGGTACCTATTGAATTTCACCGAATATTAGAATTACTTCAAAAGTAATTTCATCCACTTGAAGTCTTTGACACATTATAGGGTTTAATAGATAATGCCAAATAGATACATACTTATTACGTTACATTACATACTTACTACTTAAGTACCTAACCCACTTCAATGTCAGACCCTGTACAAATATCAGACCCTAGTTTCTAGTTCAGTGGTTGAGGGTTAAAAACATGCCTAAATAAGTGGTCATTCGATGCTAATAAAGGGAATAACGATCGTCGTTTTTTTTATTGTTCTTTATTTGAAATTTGAAATACTGCCTTTTTTTCTTCTTTATAGCGTGCAGCCTGTATTTTTGCCACTTGAACTGCCAAAGTCCACCAGAAGGCACGTAATTAAAAATTTCATCTCAGCGACGAGCTTTTGACACTGGTTGCGTCAAAAATGCAGGTAAATTATTAGAGGTTGTTTTGACAGGTTGAGACTGAGATTAGAATATGGCCTTTCATAAAAATGCGAGATCTCCTCCTATACACAAGAAAGTAATACCAGAGGTAGGTATATATATTTCTTTCTTGTAAAAGGAGTAAACATTTTGTAGGAGTGAAAATCTTTGCCGAAGATTGTGTGTCAGAAATCTTAGTTGTCTTCAAACCACGAGGCTGCTTGTGGCGAACATATATAAAGTTGTCGTGGATCGCATGCATTTCTAGCGTGATTATTACAAAAGATATAATAACATAAAAGATTTGCAAACAATGGTTTCGTTCTACAGATTCTGGTATAAAGGTCTACAACAGAAGAACTATCTAGTTTACTTTTGAAACACATTTATTACACCATAATGTTTGTTTTTGCTCCCAAGTTTTAAACTTGTTACTGCAAGTTCTTGCCTATTAAAACTTAAATAGAGCTTCGCTCTAGATCATAAAAAGATTGCAGTTTCTATAGATACAGTAGCATAGCTTGTGGCCGCTATAACAACAAATAATAAAAATAAAATAAAGTTAAAAATTAAAGGCCGCTTTTAATTTTTAACTTTTTTGTTATTTTACATTCCTACAAGAAATGTTTTTTTTTTTAATCTTTACAAATAATCACTTCTGTTATTATCTATTGTATGGTGCACGGTAATACAGAACCACATAGAGCCACACACATAGCCGCATACCCTACGTGTACAAGTCCGATTCGCACTAGATAAATATTTTGGTTTGGTTTTGGTTTTTATATTGGTGTCATTCCTTACGTACCTATGAAAAAAAAAAGTTAAATAAACGTCAAAGTTGACAAAAGAAAAATGGCGCCCACTCTTCAACATGCCGCCGATCCAATTAACCACAATATCATAACTCATCGCAAAATTAATCGATTCCCGTTATAGGCAAACCGCTTAATTGAGTCCTCGCTTGCGGGGTATAGGGGCGGGGGTAGGGCGAGAATGGGGACCGGGAGAGGTGCGGGCGGCGGGCGCTCGTAGCGTGATACACAAGAGGTGAAATGTGGACAGATCTTAAGATATGTGACGTCACAATGGTTAACGGTGAACAGGTGGTGATTTTTTATTAGAAAATTAATTGATGATTTTACAAAATTATGTGAAACAACTATGTGTAGGTAACAAAATAAAATATACACTTATTTAAAATTTATTATATGCAAGATTTATCAAAATTAAAAATCAATCACTATTATGTCCATATCACTTGATTCTTCACTTTCGAAGCAGCCATCATCAGAATCATCTGAATCGTCCTGCACATTAATAATAAAATCAAAAACATCACCTAGAAATCTGTCATGTTTTCAGTATTCGTCCTCGAATTTAATTACATGGTTAACACAATGCTCCCACTTCTCCACGTATTAAACAACCAAGCAAACAATCCCTCCAACATATTATTTTTTTTTTTGTCAAAATTAGAGTCGATAGTTTTTTGTGCTAACTGTCCTGTAATATCACTCCAGAAAATTATAATTTAATTGGGTTCAGGTTTGATCTTTTCAATAACTCGTCAATTTTGTAAATACCTTCTGTGAAATAGCTTTTCATTTAAGTAAGTCATCCTTTCTAAGTTTATCATCAAAAGGAACGTCATGCCATCGTAGCCAATCTTACACAGCTGGCTTAGTAGAAGCCATAGTCGGCTTCTTCTCTTCTCGAACCGAATGATAAGCTGCGTTATCCATTACTATGGCAGAATTTGTTGCTATATTAGGCATGAGTTATAGAATCGTGCTAATCACCTGTTTTACATTTAGATTTAAATGGATTATGGATTTTTCTACAAATCTGTCTTGGTTTTTCGGTGATTTAAATCTTTCGTTGTCTTTTAATAATTTTCCTTGTTGTACAATTCTAGATACAGACTTTCCGATAGTGCAGTAACTTTTGCTACGGTTTTGTTCAAAGGTATATCTTGTTGATTTTTAGCAGAATGTGGTTCCAATTTTTTTTTTTAAATATTTGTATACGTTAAAAGCCATTTGCTTGTACTGGCTATTAATTTTATGCACGAAGAAATTTCGACTCATCTTGATAATGTAATCTCATGTATAACTCTCACAAAGCGTCCGCAACTGTCAACACGTACGATTGCTAACCGCGTAGCAAGTGAACTGAGTTATGACAAGAACGCACCCGCACCTCTCCCGGTCCCCTTTCTCGTCATACCCCCCCGCCCCTATACCCCGCAGGCGAGGACTCAATTAAGCGGTTTGCCTATAACGACGCTGTCCAGTATTAATATTTAAGTCCGCCATATTGGGGCCAGCGTAAACTTCAAGTAACGTAAACATAATAACAGTGATGTTGACGTAAAGAGTGTTATAACCGTCATTTTGACTTTTCAAGTCCACATGGTGACAGGTGTGTTGACAGTTGGGTAAATATTTCACAGTAGGGTTATATTTAGAGTGGTGTAATTTGTTTTTTTAAAGGTGTTAAGGAGGGTAGCTACATAACAGTAGTGGTAATAAATTATGATGTTAAGCTTAGAACTAGAACTTAACGAGTTACTGTAATGCTCTGTACACGGCACGGTTTCATGATAAATGATTTTATTTCTGTAAGTAGTTTTGCATAAACAGTTTTACACGTCAATCATAAAAAAAACTACATATTTTTAAAAACTAGATGAGGGCAGCGTTTCTTATCTGACTACTCTGAGAAGAAAGGCCAAAACCAACTCAGAGTTCACAGTCTCTTTTAAAGATCAGATATAATCTTAGTCAGATCATGTGAAGACCATGTTGATTGATGTCTGAAATGGTCTTTTGAGGAAAGAACCACACGGATTGAGGTAAAAAACCCGTCTGTCATCAAGCTTCCATGGTACACTATGACCGTGCTTATACACGGCGAATAAAGTAGTTTTTCGTGGCAAGAAAAACGGGCCTAAGTGAATACATAGGTATTCACTTTCCTTTTTCAATCCGATTATGAAGACCCAATTTATTTATTTGGCAAATTACTTGCACATGGGAGAAGTAGGTAACGATAGTATTTATTTAATTCAAATAGGTACTCGTTTATCTAAAAATAACAACGTGATAATGAAACGTCTCTTATCTGAACCAGATTGAATATAGGGTGAAATTGGCAAGCGGAACTTCGCAGGTGTGATATCTATTGGGTGTACCGGAAAGTTCTGTCGGTTTTGGTTGTACATAGAAATTTTTCGAATTTTTCTCTATACCAATACGTTAAAAGTATTGAATAATATTGCGTCATAATTTCTGCGTTACGGACTATAAATACACGTATTGCGCAATAATTTGTCATTCACTTCTGAGTAGCCGCAGTGTCAAAATGAGTGCCAACGATAAAGTTCATTTGAGGCATTGTATACTTTATGAGTTCCAGAAGGGAAATAACGCTGCTACAGCCTGTAGAAATTTGTGTAGTGTTTTTGGACTCAAGTGTGTATCTGAACGTGTAGTAGAAAATCAGGGACAATATGTAAGTGATTAAAATATAAATAATAGCTTTAAGAACTAACCACGAGTTTTATTTACAAAAACCGATAGAACTTTCCGGTACACCCAATAAATATAATAAAACAAGAAAAAAATAAATTTGATAACTTTTTTGTGGGGTCATCGACCACTGTTAGTGTGGTTACTCGAAAGATCAGTTTTTTGTGTATACTTCACAGAAGTATCGATACCTAAACACGATAAAACAAAAGAAAACAGTTCTTCTCAACTCATACTTCAACTAACAACCCTCTCAGCGGTCGCTGACCTCTCCAAAAAGAAACATCAAATATTTTCTATTTTTACGTCTGCAGTTTCGCTAGCTAATTAAATTTGACCAGATAATAATATTATTTAAACCGGAAATGAAACTAATTATAATAAATTCAGTACCCTGAAGATTTCAGATATACGTCGGTTTCGGATAATACCCGAGGGAGGAGACGGGATATTTCGGATCGTAGGTATCCGAAAATCTAGAGATAGTACGTTCACACGTTCCGTTCGTACGAATTTGCCGGTGCATTTCCAATTTCTATATCCGAAATTCCTCCTGGGATCTTTTCATCGAGTCATGCATTTCCTTAGTGTGTTCTAGTATTATCCAATATAGCAATTCATGAAGTTTTGTGCTTTTGTGAGTAAAATTGTACCAGTTTTCAGTAATGGAGGAACTCCCTAAAACTGGTATAACAATTTAAAGTGCAGCAAGCAATCACACTAAAGGCGAAAGTTTGTGAGTGTGTGTGTGTACGTTTGTTACTTGCTCACGCTCAAACGGCTGGACCAATTGTGATGAAATTTGGGACACAGATAATTTACAACCAGGATTAACACACAGAATACTTTTTATCCCGATATTCTTACGGAATTGAGACTTATGTGGGTGAAACCGCGGGGCGCAGCTAGTTGTTATATAAATAAATAAGCAAATACATAAATACATTTTACACATCAACGCTGTCACTGAAAACCAGCGCTGGGGCTATGTTTCGCATTTATGGTCGTAGCATTATGCTGAGAGATGGCCATTTTCTCTGGATGTGACGCATATTTTCCCCCAACTTGTTATTTTTTGTGTTTATGTTCTTTCTCTGCGTCATGTTTACCGCAAATAAATGTATTTTCTTTCCTTTTTCTTCTTTTTTTTTTCAAAAGTAATTTTTTTTACAAGTTTTTAATAAAACACATCATTGATCACTGCTAGAGTAACGCCGGCTTTATCATTTCTCGAGCACTTGGTTTGTTGGACTACGTTTTGTGAGTTAGTTTCTCCAAAGAAATAATAATTCTGGTGTGTGGCAACGATTAATAATATTAGAATCAATGATAATTAAAGATAAATTGTTTTCGAATCTTCTATCAATATATAAATAAATAAATAAAGTATTAAGAACTGAAAGAAAGTCTTATTCACAAAGCTATTTACGCTTAGTCACAAAACATTTACCTACCAACAAAACTGCCAAAATAAAATAATTGTCTGTATCCCTTAGCTCCGCGAACGGCGTGCGTAATTTTAGCAAAATGACAACCCAAATCTCGGTTTATTGTTTCAAATGCTATTATTTAGAAGATTAGAGCGGCCTATGGGGTTCAGTCGCTTAGAGATTTCAATTTGCAGACTATAATACACCCCTGTGCGGGATGCGTCCCGTTTACGTAAGATAATGTTGTATTGAACCCTTGTGTGGATGAGCTGCCGGGCTCATTGGCAGGGTGCGTTCTTGAATAATGATTTAATCAGTTCAATGTGATAAGGTGCACTTATTAATTTTATGTTAATTTACATTTTTCTTCTTTGTATCTCATAGGGCCGATTACACCACAAATCACTAAATACGTTTCTCTAGACGAATTTAAAACACCTTTATTTATTTATTTTATTTTACCATTTAAGTACACACATATATAAACAGACAAGAAAAATACAGAACAGAAAAATAGGTACAAAGGTGATGCTTATTTCATAAGAAATCTCTTCAAGCATACCTGCAATAGGACAGCAGATAGAGAAATGTAGACAGCGTGTGAAAGAGTATAGGAGAAAAAAAAACATGAATTCGTATACAATTATTCACTTAATAAAACTAAAAAAATACTGTGAGAATATACATACATACTTCTAAAATAAATATCACTGTAATATTCGTAGAAACATAAGATCTTTATATCTGTGTTCACGAGTAAAGATTGATTGATTGATTGATTGAACAATCGCAGAATAGTCTTCGAAAAACCTTTTGATTTCGAATAATTATTCGGAATATAGGTCGAGTTGAGAGATTTGTTCCGCAGGAAATTAACTCGGAATAAAAATTGGAAGGCTTTGACAAAAAGTATCAGAATATGTTCTGTCATGCTTGATCATGTTTATTGAGAGATTCATTGTAGGTACATCAGGGACTTTCTTAAACTGAAATGTTGAGGAAATGAGCTGTCTGTATTTTTTGTGGGTCTCAGGCCACGTTCGCACGGACGTAAAAATATAAAAAGAAAATACGTTTCTTCGCAGTAAACATGACGCAGAAAATAACCCAAGCACAAAATAAAGTAACAAGGTGGGGGATACCATGCATCAAATCCACGCAAAACGGCCATTGCTCTGCATGATGCTAAGACCATATGTGAGACAGAGCCCCAGGGCTGGTTTTCAGCGACGGCTTTTTAACTCTCGGTGTTGAACCGAGCATTGAGAATCCCACAGAACGCATCCCGGGCCGACAAAAAATCACTTGGATTTTCAAATCTCGGTGCGAAGCAGTGGGTTGAAAATCCTGCGCGCGAAAAAAAAAACGCACTCGTGCGTACTTGGGCTTATGGTTTTATCTTACGATTTTCTATTGTTTTCTCAGAAGGAAAATATTGTTTTGAAATCACTGAAGGAGGCGGATTATATTTTTTGACAAATTCTTACTTGTATATCGTATGTATAGTTGGTTATATACGACGCTTTGTCTTCTTTCGAAAGTCAAATTACTGACGACTGAAAGAGAGAAATCGGTGTGTAAGTAATGTACAAAAATACTTCAGTTTCTCTCTAATGTCTACTCAGTCATCATTTGCAGTTTAGGACATACTTAACTGTAATACAGCTTCTTTATTTGTAAAGAAAATACCGTTATGTACAGACGCCAGCACATCAAGCTGCAACCCGAAACTATCAGATTTTCCCAATCAACTTTGTTTCTTATGCTTTAGCGATAAAGTTGAAAATCTTTTAAGGAAATCTGACAGATTGTAGTAGCTTGATGTGCTGGCGTCTGTACATATAAACATTCAAAATCTATAAAAATACCAATCAACTCAATACAAAATTGCCAATTCTCTAAAATTTTACAACCAAAATGGCATGATAAAAACAACCACGAAACTGCAATTCACACAGAAATATCATGCCATTAAATAAATTCTTTCATATTTAACATTTGAATGTTTACCTAATTGCTATGCACCGTCACGTCGCGCTTACATTTGTGTGCTGAGGAGAATATTCGCGGGTCTACGAGATATCTCGAAATTTTCCAGTTACAGCTTATTGAATGGACGATAATTTTGCCATCGCCAGTGTCTCCCGCGAAATTCAAATTTTCTTGCGTTTTTCTCAATTTGAAGGTCAGAATCAGCATCGTGATTGCGTAACACACTATTCCTTTCAATTGGAATCATATTGAAGCATATTGCTAATCCATTGCTCCATATGTTCGAAAAATGTGTTTGCTCAAAAACGTAAATAACGCAATGAATGTTGTTGAACTGTCAAAATGAAACCCATTGCTACTGATAGTGTGTTACGCAATTACCCTGCAGGTCGTATGTTCCTAAATATACAGGGTTATTTTAAATTGGCTAGCTAAACTCCGCAGACGTGACGGGTTTTGAAATCTAAACACGATAAAATAAAAAGATTCGCTGATTTTTTTTGGAGGTCATCGACAGCTGCTGTTAGTCTTGTTACTTAGAACATGAGTTGAGAAAAACTGTTTTCTTATGTTTTATCGCGTTCAGTTATCGATACCCATCACGTATGAGAAGTTTACACAAAAAAACACGATTTTTAAACTGATATTTCAAGTGACAAAAATTGCGGTCGATGACTCCACAAAAGAATCATCAAATTACTTAATTTTTTGTTTTATCATTTTAAAATAACCCTGTATTATTCGAGACCATAATAATGTGTTTACAGAATCATAAGTAAAATCATCAATCAATAACCCTCTGAAAGCCACATCTGTTGCTAGTTGGCCACGTTAATTGTAACTTGTACATATTTGGCCAAACGTAGCCAACTACCCGGTCCACAGAGCACGAAACCCCAAAGCGCAAGTCACTGCTAGAGGCGGCACTGTCAACACTTTCTATAAAAAAAAATATATATAAAAATAATCATTTCTGTGTTTATTTAAGTTTGTGATCTACCTGAACGAGCCGCAATAAATACTTTTTCATTCAAAGCAAGTGTGTCACCATTTACTCGCACGACGATACCAATGACTTAAAGAAACTTAGAGATTTGAATGCCGAAGATGACAGAAGTTGTGTGCTCAACGCACTTTGGGCACTATGAATAGTATTATTAGATACTGCTATCTCTAGACACTGCACGAAAACGGCGAAGGAAAACATCGTGAGGAAACCTCCTAGAATCAAAAATTCGAAGACATGTGACAAATTACCAACCCGCACTGGACCCGCGTGGTAGCTCACAGCCCACTCCCTCTCACAGAGAGGAGGCCTGTGTCCCAGCAGTGGGAACGTCATTATAGGCTGATTATGCTTAATATATATGCTTATGCTGCACCCTGGCGTGGTGCGTCCGTGTTCTGTGACTGGGCCCAAGTAATTTGGTAAGTAACTTCGATTTGACAAAAAAAAAAAAAAAAAAGAAGCTACAATCTGAGGATGAAATTTAAAGCCAAACGCCGCAACGGGCCGCAGCGCAACGCATTTTCATACAAAAAAGTGCGATGCGGCCTGCCTGTAGTGAGCGATGGTTCATAGAAAATGTGCGAAAGTGATGAAGGAGGATTTTTGCAAAGTGTTGCGTTGCGACGCCGCCCGCCTTAATCTGCGCAAGCCTTTAGAGTACGCAAAATTTGTGTAAGTTCTTCCTTAGGGAAAAAATAATGTAGAAGGAAATACGGAAAGCGGATTCCCTCGAGACAGAATTAACGCTAGGTGATCTTAATGATGGTTCTCAGCTAAGGCTTTCATTAAAGTAAATCGATGATATGGCATCGCTGTTCATGTAAAAGAAAAAAAGAAGGAATAAATATTTTAGAAGAAAATGACAATGAAACGACGCAAATAAATATTGTGCTTTAATTGTATACGCATTAGTGGAATCTCGCCTTTATTAAAGATACATTTCCCAAAACATTATAACCTCTTCCGACCTCACTTTCAAACAAAATCTAGAATTATTTCGTACAATATTTTCTACACAAACATTTCTCATTTTGCGACAGTAATTATTTTACAAACTAACAACTTGTAGACAAGAGTTGAAATTGAATGTCAAAAGTTTATTACTATGGCTACGTTGAAGGCACGTTGTTTATCTTAATCTTAGATATCTTACCATGTCTGCATTCTTGTCGACTTGTCAGGTGAAATAAACTATATTAATAATCATATTAATATTTCAAGCCGTATTCGCTATGAAAATGTAAAGCCTAATGCGGCCACATACTGTATTTCCCTGAAGGGTTAGGCAAATGTCTACCTACAGTGGCCTCCAAAAGTTAGTTGACATTTACCCACTTCAGCTGTGGCACACCACATTATGATTTAAAATTCTAATGATCCGAATGTTTGAACTGCTATAACGTTTTTTATTGACTAATTCTACCTTTGAATTTTCATAAAAAATAATCAAGTAATCACTTAAGCCCGCTCTACACTCGCGCGCGAATCTTGCTGCGAATTCACGCCGCGATTCGTGCCGTGAACTCCATGCGAAAACGTGTCCCTCCACACTCGCAAATTTTCGCAGTTTCGTTCACGATCTCATAGAAAATGGACGTCGATATGTCTGTTGCTGTCGTTGTGACGCTATGTGATGTAGCATACCACTATAACTATCTTTGTATAAAAATAAAAAAACAAACAAAAATGAGATGGAGAAAAAGAAGATGGTGGATGACGAAAATATATTGCAGTAGAACCAGTGTTGGTTGGATGTGTTTGGAATATTGATTTATGCGCTACTGCGAAGAGCTGCGAGTGTAGATGCATTCGCTTTCGAGCGCCGCGAACCAAGCGCGAACCTTGGTCGCGGGACAAAAAACCGAATCCGATCGGGGAACAACGCGCTTAATAAAACCACATAAAATAGTTGGCCTAGGAGGTAACATGCAAACAGGCTTAAGTCACAATAATGTAAATTTTCAGAATACTGAAAAAATCTGTAGAGATTAAGATTCTCTACAGATTTTTCAGTATTCTGAAAATTTACATGATTGTGACTTAAGCCTGTTTGCATGTTACCTCCTCAGTTATATTATTTTAAAACGAAAAGAAATGTTTTTATGACTTGGCAGTATGAAGTACCAAAGTCGAATGACACAAGTTGAAAATTAAAAAAAAATAAAGTTTCGTGGCGGCAATTAGCTATTTTCTTCTTCAAATTTGCAACATTATTTATGCCTCTTTAATTTTCTCGCAATCAAAGTGAAAAGCAGAGTGTATATAACTCGGGCATAAACGAGCCATTTTACCCCTCGAATTAACTATCCACCATATAAATGTCTCGGGGTAAAATTACTTCTTTTATGTACCAGTTGTACAATCTACTATTATTATGTTTGTACACCATATAAATTACATATATATAAAACCACATTTACAAGTCAAGTGTTTTCGTCATCTATGTTGTAATCCCAATTTCCACTGTATTCTTAAATCTAAAAGTTAACGCAACTATTTATCGCAAATATATAAGTAGTTTTCAGCGAAAAAAGGTTTAAAAAAGATTCTCTACATTATCGCCGTTTCAAAATGCCCAGAATTTTAAAGAAAAGTGTTCTTCGTAATATATATACATAAATAGTTTTCGTTTCCTTTAGTTCCTCGCATAACATGACGTGTAGTGTGTCTTAAACAGAAAGTTATAGCGACTGTGACCGAGGTATATAAACGTAATTTAACTGAACGTCAAATCTCGTACTTAAAAAACGTTCATATTCAAGTCGCAGTCTCATGTCAGTGACAATCAATGTCTAAAATTTGTCAAAATGTAGGGAAATTAGACGTATTTTTGACAGATTGAGACTGGTATCAGACTGCGAACGTTCATAAAATTATGGGAATTGCCCCTCATGTGTTTAATTTAGACACATTTCCATCTCTGTATTGCGCTTTTAGGGCGAATTTCACCAAAGAAACTAGACGCATTCACCAAACCGCATTCAAGAGCTGTCAGTGTCAAATATTCCACAACAATGATGACACTGACAGCTCTTAAACGCAGTTTCAATATGGTGATCGTGTTCAGTTACATTGGTGAAATTTGGCCTTAGTTTGACATTTGATTGACAGTGACAGGAATAACGTGTATAGATCGCATCCCGAGAGTTGAATGGGGTCTAAAAATTTGAAGTTTTTTTTTAAGTTTTTTTTTTGTGTGATAAACAAGTGGTGACTCTCTGATAGAGAGGGGTTACATCCACCTATGAGTAATACACCAGAGGAGTGATGCCATTATCCCATGAGAAACAACGATAACTGTATTCCATACTATTCAAGTGCGGGCAAACAAGGGAGCATAGTCTAACGTCCCCGTAGCGCCAAAGTCGTAATTTTGGGGTTAGTTTTTGAGAAAATTTAAGTTAGTATGTCTCTATTACTAAGCATTTCCGCAGGTGGGGGGTGTTGCAGGGGGTGCTAAAATGGAGCAATCGTGTTTTAAAGTTGTACCCTGCTTGTCGACGAAAATAGGCGGGTATGGTGGTAGATTCTTAGAAGGATTCGATAAGAATTTGATAATAAGCTAGATAACTTTATAAAACTTAATATACTTAATGCATAATTTATAAATCGACCCTCGTTAAAAGCCATCACTAAGTACCATTTCAACCGAGTGGAAAATGTTCCTAAAATCAACAACCAATTTTCGGGCTCAAAAGTTTGTTTACAAGAGTAATTTCGGGACCATTTGCAGTGAAGTTATCATGTAGTGAAATAAAGCTGTTTATTAATGCACTTTGCTTTTTGAGTTGCTGTAGCGTGAAATGATTTGTTAACGTTAACTGGAATAGGAGTGCTTTTAACAAGAGGTAAGAAAATATACCTACATATCCACGGATATAAGTACGCTATAACCATTTTAAATCTCTGTTTCATGACAATATTCGTGATTTCATTTATTATTTTTGCACTATTGAAACAAAACAAAATTCACCACCAAACTGCAATTTACACAGAAATCCTGTTATATAAATTAATTTATTTAACATTCGAATGCTATGTCTATGGATATAAGTACGCTATTAGTATTTGAAATATCTCTTACATTACGATATTCATAATTACACTTATGTCATTGTTCTGGCCTTCCAAACAAAGAAATATGTTTGAGTCGTAGCCCAATTACGGCGTCCTGATGTTTCTGTAAGCTTATGTAATTCCGTATAATGAGTAGGTGCACTGTATAATATGTAGGCTGTTGGGACAAGCATCCTACTTGAATTGATTCTAACTTGAGATAAGTAACCTTAGTTCCCTCAAGTTAGAATCAATATTGAGTTTTTAAAGTCATGGTAAAAAAAAAAAAACAATAGTCAGATAAATAATTATCTTCCTTCTCATCCCTTGCACCACCCCACAGCACCGTACCTTCAAACAATAGCGTGACAACGAACTCGGCCGCTTCACGTTGAATAACAATACGCCAGTACGACAGTACACCAGTGAGCCAGTACGCCCTTCAAAGTAAACTTTTACAATACGTAGCCACAGAAGAGAACGTATTGCCAACACGACACAATCAACCCCGAATACCTCCGAATCAAGAATGTTTGAAAAAAGAAGCCTCTAAAATAGTCGCGTGACAAACGAGGTTTAATGCAATTTTAAAGTCGGGTTAGGTTATAAATCTAAAAGAAGGTCAGAGTTAGGAAAGAATTTGAACGTATGGTACATAAATAAACAGCCTAGATACTTGCCAACTGCTGTTTGGTATTCGGGGATGCATATCAGTGTAGTTTCGATCAAAACCACAACTGAAATATTATCATTTTTGAGGAAAGTAGCATGATCACCAATGCGATGAAACCATTGTAAAAAAAAGATGGAGACCTGCAGCACTCGTACGTTACTGATTCAAACATGTGACTGACATAATTCAGCAGCCATCTAATCAGACATTCTCCATTGTAACTAACACGCCTTGCACTCATAACCTGCCTGGTATACTTCATAGACCATGAAACGCTATTTAAAAACTTCTACAGCAGTCTGCTCCAACTATTGTGCACATGCTTCGCACTTCGCTTTGCATTAACAATGTCCTCACCATTGTCGCTATAAACTTTGCCGACCCTCTAAAGCGAACATGAAGATATAACCGAACGTCGTCACCACAAATTCTCATTACCAACATGTCTGACTAACACGGAACTTCACACAAAATGGACCCGCTGTAATTGAGGTTCGGACCTAACCCTTTCAGAGGCAGATCTCCAAAGTTATACCCTGGGAAATGTGTCAGCGGCAATAGAAATGTCTAGATTATAATGATGGGAACTATTGTTGGGCCAAATGTTTGTAATTGGGACGAGATGGTGCGGACAGTTGAACGTAAATTGTATAGACTATTATAGGGGAACAGTAAGAAGTTTCGTTAGGATTTTAGAGATGCCAACTCCATGAATCATAACGTAATAATCATGAAATCGATGCTAACAGGAACCCATTCCCAGGACAATTCATATATTAAACGTATAATCGGCATTATCTGCTAAATTTTGGCCATTCTATGACCGTTAGACAAGTACAGTAATGGTTATTTCATCAGTTCAGTTTGTTGTCAACAGACATAAGGATAGCCCTCTATATTTGGATTTCGACATAATGTTACCTCCTCTCTGTTGCCTCTACAACAAACACTACTGGGGAAGCTCGAAAAGAAAAACAGTACAAACAAAAATCCGAAAAAACAAAAAAATTGCCACAGAATTCCCAGAAAATATTTTCAAAAAGCCTTCTCACCGACATATGGGAAAATTCGCATTGTATCATGAATTGTACCTACAGTTTTATTCTAACATAGACCCAAAAATATTGGATAGGATAAAAGCACTTTCAATCGCACAATCCGGAAGGCCTCAAATCCTAAATAAAGAAAAAAAAATATGGCCAGATTCTGCAATCCTAAAAATCTACGTCAGCCCTCGTTCGAAGTGAGTAATACTTTTTTGTTAGGTATTCGCTATATGAACCATTCTGTATTGATATTTAGCTCACCTGGCTTTTATCATTTCACTTTAGCTCGCTTACATAAAAGTTGAAAATCGTGAGTAAGCTCAACCCTCCCTGCCTCACCCCGCACTCCAACCTGTATGGCCTGAAAAAAGTTCTAGCCCATCGTAGATTATTGATCTGGCACACACAACATATATACATACATATGATATATGACAGTCGCTTTAAATAATCAAATAAATGGGAAAATTAATCACTCTGTTGTCTAAACTATAATTTTCTTAACGTCTCGCTTTGTACCTAAGACTGCGTTCACGTATAACACACAGCTAGTTCCGAATAAGTACATAAGTGCATATGTCAAGACAATATACAGCAGAATCTTCATGTTTACCCAAATCACCAAAACCATTAGCCATTAATTCTTAAGTTTATTAGAAGGATCACATTGCTATCGATGCATAAAAGGTCCCTAAACAGCTGATCAGCAGTTTATACCTTCTAAGTACCAATTGTCATGGCGATCCTTGCTGCCAATTGCTTTCACAAAACAATTTTTATATTTTACCTATGTCATTTTTATTACATTACTAACATTATTGCAACATACGTACATGGAAAGTTGTCTAAACATAGAGTCCATTTGACTATCATCTAAATCCTGCCAAACCAACCCAACCCGTGCCATAAACTCTTTGAAATACCCGTATTTTATAGTACCTACCATTGGCCTTGGTGTGATACCGGTACCAGAGTAGTACCTGTACTATTAATAGCGGTAGCAGACTAGGTATTTCTAATCAGTACCGGTACTGTAGAAAAGAGACAAAGGATAGGCATTAGAAATATAACTTCAACGTTGGCAACCGTACAAGGTCCCTTATACAGACGCCAGCACATCAAGCTACTACAATCTGTCGAATTTCTTTAATAGATTTTCAATATTATCGCTTAAGCATAATGTTCAAATTTGATTGGGAAAATTTGACAGTTTCGGGTAGCTTGATGTACTGGCGTCTGTACAAGTAAAAGATTTGTGGTACACGCCAGGTACCTCGATTTGGTACCGGCACTTGTAAGTTGTAGTACCAGTACCCGTCTGGACCCGGTTACCGTCTGGACCGGTACATGTACCGAAATGGCAAGAACCGGTAACTACCAGCACAGAACCTGTATTTTTGGTACGGGTTCCAAGCCCTGTGTACTCACAGGGCTTCATGTCGCAAAATTTTGCTACCATTTTCCTAGTCACTCATATATTATGACATCAGTTTAGTATCACTTGACATATAACTAAGATATACCTAATGCAATGTAACTCTAACAGTTACAATTGTTTAGAAAATGCAAAGGATAAATTGCTGTTGTGTGACCCATTTTCGTCGCTTGAAAGTTTCAAAGCCCCTGCAACCGCAAAAGTAGCGCTACTTCAGAGCACTTGAGTTAATGTACCTCCGTAACGTGAAATGTTAATAATTATGCATGAAATATTCTCCAGAAATACAGCATTGTAACTGAAGCTACTGAAATTCCTTGAATGATACTGTTACCCACAGTTATTTTGATATTAGAGAATTACTAACATTCAATTCAATTCAATATACAGGGTCAAATTAGAGATGCCTGTGGCTAAATAACAACAGCCGCACAGGTCGATCGATCAGGTTAAGCTACGCTTGCCGCGGTTGGCCTGTGGATGGGTGACCATCCTTACACACCGAGACCACTCCGTGCCTCGGAAAGCACGTTAAGCCCGTTGGTCCCGGCTGTCATTCGTGGATCTTTGACAGTCGTTACGGGTAGTCAGAAGCCAGAAAGCTTGACAACCAGCCTTACCAAGGGCCATCATGTTACCCAGTAACTGGGTTGTGGAGGTCAGATAGGCAGTCGCTCCATGTAACTCATGCTCCATTCAGCTCCATCCGGTTAGACTGGAAGCCGACCCCAACATAGTTGGGAAAAGGCTAAGCAGATGATGATACAGGGTCAAACTATATTAGCTAGCGAAACTGCAGACGTGATCGGTATCAATATCTATGGTACCTATTACATCATCCTTCATATCCGGCTCGGTTCAATATATTTTACTAGGGTTCCGTACGTCCGAAAAAACCGGAACCCTTATAGGATCACTCGAGTGTCTGTCTCCACATCTGTCACAGTAATTTTGCTCCGCTTCTAATGGATCGATTAATTTGAATTTTGGTAAACATTTGAATTTCTGTGACCGAAATACGGACGTGTAACGTAAATAAATTAATTTTGAATTTAGGGGTCACTTTTTGGAGGCCTACAAGAACACATTTTTTTTACATTTTAAAAGTTTACCATGTAGCCCTTCATTGTGTATTGTATATTGTGTACATAAACTTACCTGGACAACTATGAAAGAAAAAGTCAGAAGCTAGGCGCATAGTGCAAATTGGGCGTTTCCTATGGAGAAGAGTCAGCAAAAAACTCCACGGTTACTCTTTTATTGAATCTCAACTCATACTTCAAGTATTTACTCGTAACAACATTAGAAGCGGTCGCTCGACATAAAAAAAAAAAGAAACAACAAATCATTTATATTTTATCGTGTTTAGATTGATACCCACCACATCTCTAGAGTTTCGCTAGCTAATTTAATTTGTAAACATAGTTCTGCAATAGCATCAGAGAAAGATCGACTTAGTTCGGTTTGATGCATTTCGCAAATGGTACAAATAGCGTACTAACAATTTTACCTATGGACTAATTGGTTTACGACGCTCTGTCAGCCTTTGGATAACAATGTCAGTAGGTATAGCAAGAGCTTTCTATTGTTTATTCGAACAATTAACGTATTCCAGATAGACAGGTTTGTTGCTTATGATTTATATACAGTTTGAAGCTCGTTTGTTATCCTTTCCTAATGTTAGGCACTAGCAGCGATTTTAGATTTTGACTAAAGTTTTCTCGCTACCGCTGTTAAAATGTCTTGACGTGAGATTTTGTCATATAACTGTATACTAAGCATTAGGAAAGGATAAAAAACGATGTTCTAACCAAACGTAGTATCATCTGTGGACTTTCGCTGGCTAATTTAATCTGACCCTTTATACTATCTATACTAATAACAGCCGCATGGGTTGATCGATGAGGTTAAGCTACGCTTACGCAGTTGGTCCGTGGATGGGTGACCATCTTCACATACTAAAGACCCCTCCGTGCCTCAGAAAGCACGTTAAGCCGTTGGTCCCGGCTGTCATTCGTGGATCTTTGACAATCGTTACGGGTCGTCAGTAGCCCGAAAGTCTGACGACCAGTCTTACCAAGAGGTATTGTATTACCCAGTAACTGGGTTGTGGAGGTCAGATAGGTAGTCGCTCCATGTAAAATACTGGTATTCAGCTGCATCCGGTTGGACTGGAAGCCGGCCCCAACATAGTTGGGAAAATGCTAGGCAGATGATGATGATAGTAAAAGTGTGTCTAATGCTAAAATTCGTGGAAAACACATGGCCTGACAGGCGCGTGATTATTACTTTAATTGCATCCACAGAACATATAATTCTACTGATATAACACACGTTCTGTAACAACTACCTATTTGTGTCTCTAATAACTTTATATATAATTGAAAGCTATTTCCAGCTCGAGTGTCAATTGACAGATAGGTACAAATTCCGATCACCAGTGATGTTTAATCAACGACCACATTAATGTGACATGTAATTGGCAGACATTGCCTTGCTTTTGCGTTCCTGACTAAATAAACCTGAATTCGTAATAGAATGGAGAACTCAAATTGAACTCTACATAAATATTGTATTTATGTATAAAATCAATCAATCTGCGTAGCATTTTGCTATTTTGCGGTCGACTTCCAGTCTAATCGGAAGCAGCTGAATACCATTATTTTACAAGGTGCAACTGCCTATCTGACCTCCACAACCCACTTACTGGGAACAGGATTTGACGACACGACAGGATCTATATTATTATGTAGAACAGAATAGGTGTAGAATTCAATTATGCTACAACTGTTTGTATGAAACTATGCCTCGATTCTTACAGCAAAGAAAACTCACTCTAGCGAAGACTCGAGAGAACGGTTTACTCGAGTAAAGGTTATTTTTTTTTTTATTCCACGTTCACATGTCTCCGACAAAATTACATAGGAGTGAACGTTCATCTGCTCCTTTCATTTCATTTGTTGTTCATTTGGTAGACTAGTGAAAGATACCGAGTGCCGAATTCACTAATGAATTAATTTTTCACATTTAATTCAAACTATGCTTCGATTCTTAAAAAAACAAAGAAAACTAAATTGTCTCAAGAAAATAAACACAGTCCCAAGAAATTATTAGGGTTTGCCCACAAATGTACTGTCTTTTAGGCCTACGAGGCTCATTTTAGGCACTACAAGCCCGATAAAGACCATTTATAGAGTTATTTACGGTTATCTGAGTCTTGGAGATATAGAAGCTTCTTATTCTTACAAATTGTGTTACTAGTTATAACTGTCATCTTCATGGTTGGATTCGTAAGGTCCTTTGTACACACGTCTTTCTCGCCGGGAAAAACTAAGGTTTATTCGCTGTGTGAAGGAACGGTCGTCAGTTTTGTATGGATCACTATGGAAGTTTTTTCACAGACAAGTTTTTCTACAGCGCAGATTATACGCAGTACCGTAAGGTAACTATGCCGTGAAAAAAGGGCCTAAGGATTGACGTAGGTAATTATTTATTGCATACCTAGAGATAGTTTGTCATTCTGTGAACTTTGAGCGTCGTTACGGATAGTCAGATGCCCAACAGCTTCCGGCTGACGCAGTTACTCTCTGGCCACGGCTGCTTTGGGAAGAACTTGTGTCGTATAGGTCGGGAACAGACACGGGTGTGTTATCAGTGTGTGTCTTGCCAGGAGGATACGGCGCACCACATGTTGGTATAGGCGGGAGCGATCTCTCACTCCCGGCCGCCGTTCAATCGATGGTCGAGAGCGGGACCGCATGGGACGGGGATGCCATGCTGCGAGGATGTCATGTCTGCAAAGGAGGCGGCCGAGCGGGAGAGAGAAGCCGCATCCTCTCTCCCCTCTTGCAGGAGACACACCGGGCGCCCGAGAAGGGCACAAATCGATCTGCGACCTCCATGAGAGGTGGCCTGTGGGCGGCAAACTAGGGGCATCCGTCGTCCGACCAGACAGGCCCCAATTGGCGACGCAGTATACCACGCGTGCCACTCGAGAGTGGGTGCGGCCATTATGGCAATGGCCGCATCCAGGTGGGACCCGCTGAGGAACAGCGGGTCAAGACCTGTCAGGGGAGCGGTGAATGCTTATGCGAATCCCACACCCTGGCCACAAGCAGAGGTAGAACACCGTGGTGATTTTAGCCGGTAAAAGTCCGGCATGCCCCTCTGTCATCCCCAGGATGGAGAAAGTCCGTGAGGATTGCCACCGAGCACCAAAAAAAATTGCCAGAAGCACAAAAGTCTAACAACCTGTCTTACCAAGGGGTATTGTGTTACCCAGTAATTTGGTTGTGGTAGTCAGATATGCAGTCTCTTTAGTCGTTCACTCTTGACAGAGTGGTCGTGGTTGATGGCTCTGCATTTTATTTGGCCAAAGCAGCCCTCGCGATGCTCATCCACTTATTCCGGTCTTCAGCGTCTCGGAAATTCTGAACTATGGAGGTTTGTGTTGACGCTTTGATATAAGGTCTATCCAGCGCGTAGGTGACGGACCGCGTGACCGCTTGCCCTCCACTTGTCCCTGGACAACGAGTCGTTCCATGGAGTATTCGTTACGAACCACGTGGCCGAAATATTTGATAATTCGTATTTGCACAGTCGACGAGACCATAGATACACAGTAGCTCCATGTAAAATAGCTGCATCTTGTTTGACTGGAACTCTGAACGAAGAACTCACTGACTGAAGCGACGGTGGGTAATAAATAGCTAGTTCAATCTAAAATCACCAAGTACAAATCAAAATAATTTCATTTCCCACCCACAACATCGCACCCACTAATTACCAAAACATTATCACACAGTTCTGTATCGAAGTTGTCTTTGTTGCAACAACTTCGTACCAATTTACACCCGAAGCGTTGAACCGTGCACACCAGATAATGCCGCTCTTACTTACAACGTACAGAACCGCAATTAACATCAACACAATTTGTATTCGTTGGAATTATTCTCACAATGTGAACGCGCAGATTTTCATCATCATTATAGTTGATGGGGTAGGGAAGAGTGGTGAGTAAAGATTCCTTGGTGGGTAATAATACGAGTGTTTTTGGGTGTGAATACGTCATGTTTTAGAACACGCTGAATAATTTGTTTGATTTTGTACTTTTTACGTTATTTTGTTATGAAATCAGTTGAAGGATTGCAACATAGCGGTGTAGTGAGGTGAGGTTAAGTTGAGGGCGTGAACTAAACAACTGTTAACATCGCCATCAATACGGCAATGTCAAAAAAGGCTAGAGAGTTCCCTATATCGCGTCGTAGATACACTCACGCCTTCCTGCGTCAGATACTAAAGAACGACACCTGCTACTCGTACGATCCCTACATACTTCTTTTCTTTCGTGTACTTTGGTACGTCTGATCACACACACACACCGGTTGCAAGTACTACGCACCTGACTAACGCGTCGCCTTTGCCCATATTCAGCGAACCTTCTCCTACCTACTTATCATCATCTGCCTAGCCTTTTCCCAAGAATATTGGGGTCGGCTTCAAGTCTAACCGGATGCAGCTGAATACCAGTATTTTACATGGAGCGACTGCCTATCTGACCTCCACAATCCAGCTACTGGGTAATACGATACCCTTTGGTAAGACTGGTTGTCAGACTTTCGGGCTCCTGAATACGCGTAACGACTGTCAAAGATCCACGATTGACAGCCGGAATCAACGGTTTAAAGTGCTTTCCGGGGCACGGAGGAGTTCCAGTATGTAAAGGCCCATCCACAGACCAACCGCCCCAAGCGTAGCTTAGCCTAACTTACACTTTTGTTTTTTTTTTTTCTCTCTTTCTAAATATCTATTTATATACAGAATGACATGAACATTTACTGTTTAAAGTCTTATATTATTTTAATTATTGTGAATGTGAGGACTATGTGGGTTTCCGTTTTAATCATGGTCTGGCACTTTGAGTGGTTTATGCGGTCTACACAAATGTCCTGTCCTTGGTATTACTCGTCGAATCGTTGAGCTCCTTAAGTTCTGAGTTGAGCTGCACGGTTACTGACGAATGCGTGCACTGACTGCACAGGTCCACTCAATCTGTGTGGTTCTTTCCTCAAAAGACCACTTCAGACACCAATCTACATAGTCCTCAAAGATCAAAGATTATGTCCTGAGTTTTATATACACATTGACATTGATGAATTTTATATAAACAATGACATGGATATTTACTTTGTAAAGTATCTTATTTTTTATTATTATTATTGTGAGTGTGAAGATTATGTGGGTCATTTTTTTTTCTGTTTTCCTTCTTAGTTAGTTTTAATCATGATCTGGCAGTTTGAGTAATTTATGCGGCCTACCCAAATGTCCTTTCATAGGTATTGTTCGTCGAATCGTAAGGCTCCTCAAGTTCTGAGTTGAGCTGCACGATTTTTGACAAATGCGTGCACTGACTGGACAGGTCCGCTCAATCTGTGTGGTTCTTTACTCAAAAGACCATTTCAGACACCAATCTACATGGTCTTCACATGATCTGACCAAGATTATGTCTGGACTTTAAAAGAGACTGTGACCTCTGAGTTTGTTTCGGCCTTTCTTCTCAGAGTAGTCAGATAGGAAACGCCGACCTCATCTAGTTTAAAAAAATATGTTTGACATGTAAAAGTGTTTGTACAAACCTACTTACAGAAAATAAATCATTTATCATTTACCTGATCGATCGACCTGTGAGGCTGTTATTATTTAGCCACGCCCCCCCCTTCTCCTTCCTACTCATAATGAGCCTATAATGTTCCCACTGTTGGGACAAAGGCCTCCTCTCTGTGAGAGGTGGGCCATAAACCACCACGCGGGTCTAGTGCGGGTTGGTGGATGTCACATATCTTCGATTTTTTGGTTCTAGGACATGCCGGTTTCCTTGCGATGTTTTCCTTCGCCGTTTTGAGAGGAGTGGTGATGAAATAATTTTCACAAAGTAAAGCGCCTGTCTGGGTTCGAACCTACGACCTACAACTCGTAAGGCGCGGCCCTTACCACTAAGACCACCACTGCTCTCAAGAGAGATCTACCTAGTAATGATTACAACAGCCAATAGTACACTCCAACTTTCAAAACATCAGGTCACGATATCCGACTCCAACCTACAGTTCAATGTCTCGCAAAATAAATCAATATTTGAAAAATATCCATAAATGTTCCATTGCCTAGATATTTGCATAGCGGGGCATTATCATTGATATGAACCCAGTGGGGAGGCAATCTCTCGGATGGATGCCGCCGCATTGCACCTGACATCTGCATTACGGAATTTACGGAACAAATATTACACGGAAAGCATTTTTTTAACCCTTTTTGTACGATCGATTTGCACTGTAATTCGAGATTCGGAATCGGTTTTAATTAACTAACTGGCAAGGATAGGATTTTGTGATGGTACGAAATACAGGTTTGAATGTATCTAGATCGGGTAGGTCGCTACCGAATGTATAATAAATACATTGTGATTCCGAACCATCATTACTTGCACCTGTAATAAAAATATTTAAGTGTTAATTTTTTTTTGTTTTTTTTGTTTTGGAAATTTTCACAGTTTTAGTTATAGTTAGTTATGTTATTTTTGACTAAAAGTTTGCAGTTAACAATAAAAAATCATACTTCGTCTAAGACATGTACGGCTCAAAATGCTATAAATGGTGTTAGCTATCACTCCTTTAAAGCTTTGCACTCAGCTTCTAAACACCCTATACAAGGTGTAACTTAAATAACGCACAACCCCTTAAGGGGTCATTGTACTCATCATTATGAACAACTTTTACTATGGGACCAAACCTGAAACCGCGAAAAAAAAATCAGCTGTTCCCTACATTTATGTTCGCATAACTCGTCAAAATGTAGGGAACAGCTGTTTTTTTTTTCGCGATTTCAGGTTTGGTCTCATAGTAAAAGTTGTTTATAATGATGAGTACAATGACCCCTTAAGAGGTTGTGCGTTATTTATGTTACACCTTGTATAGAGGACAGAGGTTTTTTGACAGATTGAGACTGGAATTAGAAGGCGACCGTTCTTACATTTATTGTCACTGAGACGAGATTGCGACTTGAATTTGCATGTTTTTTTTTTTATTTATGAGTATTTTGCATCCATATACTTTGTCTCTAATCAGAGTGTTGATGCGTTTCCTAATAAGTAGGTACCCCTCACTTTTCTTATTACAAAGTTAAACATAGGTACAGTATTTTTTCTCACGAAGCGACGCGTGGTTTACTCGTGGCATCCATGTTTATAAACACGCAGTGAATATGTGCGTGAAGACGAGTAGCGTCAGTTCGACACATGCACGAAGACATACACACACTTCCGACTTCGCACGTGTCTCAGACGGTACCGAGAGCTCTTGCGCCTACACACACTTTTACGGCGTCTTTGTACACTGGGTAACCAAAAGTGAAGCACGCGTCCCTTCGACAGATAAAAGTACTATAGTACATGTCAGATAAATCCACTTCTGTACCTGCCGTGTACAGATTACTTCAAATATAAATAAGCAACCCTTTTTTTTTTCGGTGGGAAATTTTCAAATAACTTCTCCCGCTCTGGGCGGAGTGGGAGGGTGTGTCAGACTTTTAGTGACTAAAACCCACCCGTGTTCCTTCAGTTGCTGTGCCAAGGGCCACGGTAACTCTTTCGAACAATCCGCGACCCTGGCCGAAATCAGCAATCCTGATATTAAGTTACAATAAAAACACAATCTGCGCTTTGAATATAAACAAAATAAGATTACTTACTATAATGCAACTCCATTCTTATTTAATTTGTTATAATAAATCTGATTCTAGTGCTCCCGCGTTCTGTATTGTAACGCCAAGGTTCGTTACGTTAAAAGAAAACGTCTGTCTGTATTTTGTTTCACAAATTCTTGACACGGATTCGTGTGGATTATACTAATTGAATGATAGGAATTCAGTACAAAAAACTGCCGGGAATCGAACTCGATTTTTACAAAAGGAGTTTAACACCGCTCATCACTTTCCTTTATTTTACACTAGCGGTTTCACCCGATATTCTCGATTCCGTGGGAATATCGGGATAAATATCTCCCTATGTCCAGTAGACAGTGAGGTCTAGCCATGTGTCAAACATTCAAATACATTTAGCAGTTTTAGCGTGAAAGAGTTATAAAAAAAAGATAGAAAAAATAAAATCTTTTCATTGTGTTGTATCAGTTTTAATATATTGTATCAAGTTTTAATATTAAAAAAAAAAAAAAAAAAAAAAAAAAATTATTTAGGTTTTTACAAAGTAATAAATTTACAAACTTATAAATACTTAGTAGTACCAGGTTCTTAACAGATTGACTTAAATACTTATTTAAAAACTAGTTTAATTTATATTTTATAATTTCTATGAAAGGTGCGTTGGTACTGACATTATAACTTGTGGCGACCTGCCTGAGCTAGGTTAATAAAAACCTGTGTTTCAGGCCATCCCCATACTAAGCGATCAGCTGATTATTTGTCCACAGTTAGTTATTATTTTTTTAAATAATACTATCCTACTTAGGTACTAAATACAAATAAATAAATACCAATTTAAATACTACATCATTATTGAGGTACTTCTAGAAGTCTTTCTGTGTCTGTGTAATCAAGTTTACCCAAATATTCGCGTATCTTCAGACTACAATGTTTGTAACTGGCACTATAAATATTAAGTATTCTATTTAGCTTATTATATAAATCGGGTCCTAAAAAGACATAGAATCGGTTCACAAAGGCATGTCTAGTTTGAGGCCTTATGCAGACCAAATCCTTCCTTCTCTTGTCAGAAGGTACTGGCTTGTAAGCGAGTTCAACATGCTGCTGTAATATTATGTGCATTATAAACAATTGGCGTACTGTTAGCACCTCACATTCAATGTAAAGCTGGTGTGTAGGAAATCTGAAAGGCCTAAAGGTGGCTACCTTTAGAATTGCCCTTTGAGCACGTTCTAGGGGGAGTAAAATAGACTTTGCTGCACCGCCCCATGAAGTTATGCAATATGTAAGTACAGATTGGCACAAAGCTAAATATACCTGTTTAATTAATTTAAAGTCAGCAATTTGGCGTAGATTCTTAAAGATATATATGAGTTTACGAACTCGAGTACATTGCAAATCAATGTGTTTACGGAAGTTTAGATTTGTGTCAATTGTGATACCTAAATATTTCATGTGATCGACTTTAGCTAGAGTAGGACACGAACAAGCAGAGTCAGCGTCTGGCGTACAGTTATGTGCATAAATGTTAAGGTTAGTAAGTGGTATATTAGTGTTTCTCATTCTAAATAGAATATACTTGGTTTTATCTGCATTTAATGTTAGTTGGTTCATACGAAGCCAATTTGATACAATGTTAAAGCCAGTCTGAGCATATTGATAGACCTCCTCTCGTGATTTAGCTGAGAACAATAGGGCTGTGTCATCTGCATATGACATTATGATACCATCTGTTAATTTTAGGTTGCACAGTTCATTTATGTAAATTAAAAATAACGTTGGGCCCAAAATACTTCCCTGTGGAATGCCATAGCAGCTGTTTTTAAGTTCTGAACTTTTATATTGACCGAGTTTTACACACTGATGACGATTTCTAAGGTAATCAGAAAAAAGTAGGAGTTGTGTTCCTCTTATCCCAAGTGCTTCAAGCTTGTGCAATAGTTTAGAGCAAGAAATAGTGTCGAAAGCTTTGGCAAGATCCAGGAAAATTCCCATGCAGTGCAAGCCCGTATCCAGGTTTGTAGTAATATAATTTGTCAACTTGTGAACTGGTTGGCAGGTTGATCTTTTTGGTCTAAAACCAAATTGACTATCGGAAAGTAATTTGCTGTCCTCAAGATATTTTATTAACCTATTATTTATAATTCTTTCCAAAATTTTCGAGAGGCCAGTTAAGACTGAAATGGGTCTGTAATTATTAACGCAGTACTTGTCTCCAGATTTGAATACAGGGGTGACCAATGCTTTTTTAAGTAGGCTAGGAAAAACTCCATTTGACAGACATAGCTGAAAAATATGTGTTAAAGGTTGAGCAAGAAGGTAATTAAATTTCTTAAGGATTCTATTTGGTATATCATCCCACCCGACTGCACTGTCATCTTTTAACCCGGAAATTATTCCTAAAACTTCATCGACGTCGGTTTCTAATAAAACAAAAGAATTAACTGGATTTACAGTTCCAGCCGTCTGGTGTTGGCAAGGGAGAGTTCTAGTTCCAGGTGTTTTGTCAGCCAAGTGTTTACCAACGTTGACAAAAAAATAATTTACTTTATCTGCTGCAATATATGGGCTAATATCTGTTGATAGTAAATCAAGTGCAGGTTCGGAGGTTTTTGTGGTAAATGTATTTGTTCTAATATATTTCCAAACCAGTTTACTATTTTTTCCTGCTGATTGAAGCTCATATTTATCATGTTGTATTTTTATTTTCTTCAGAAGGTTATTGCAGAAGTTCCTATATCTTTTATACGTTATGCTAAGTACCTCGTTGTCAGGTGCGAGTTTAGATTTTAAGTGCAATTTATCTCTATGTCTTATGCAACGGACGAGACCTGGTGTAATCCACGGTTTGACATTACTATATTTTCTAGGCATTTTTGTAGTGAAAGTGTTTTTAATAATTGCTTGTTGCAGTGAGCCTATAAAGTAGTTTAGTGAAGTATTTGCGTCGCATGAGTTGTAAACTGGGTCAAAATTTATGCTGCTTATATCAGTTTCAAGTTTTGCCATATTGACTTTGGTGTAGCTGCGCATGCAGTTTTTTCTGGGTAAAGATATTTGTAATGTTAGTATAATTGCATTATGATCAGTTAGCGAAGAATTAGTAATGAATGTTTTTGTTAGTTTTTTTGTTTTCAAAATAATATGATCCAAGCATGACCCACTTTGATGCGTGGGGTAATGATAAGCTGGCAATAGTCCGTGATATGAGCAAATGTTTAGGTAATTATGGGCATGATTATCGATTTTCCCGGAAACAATGTTAATATTTATGTCGCCTATTAGTATAATAGTTTTGAAATTACATAGCTTGTTTAGAAGTGTGTCAAGAGAGACTAAAAATCGGTCAATATCTTGAGAAGGAGGTCTGTAAACAGCCATTATCACTATATCGGAGCTAATTTCAATGATCAAGCAATTACTATCCTGAACTATCGGTTCCTCTACTGTTGCTTTCAGATTTTTCTTGATATAAACTACTAAGCCATCATTTTGATTGATGTGTCGACTTGTTTTGTGTGCAGAATAACCATCCAGGGGAGGTAAATTGAGTGTCTGGTTGGACAACCAGCATTCGGTTAGGACAATTATATCACAGGTTATACCAAGATTTTGTAACAGCACTTCAAAACCGTTCATGTTTCTATTTATGCTGCGAATATTTTGGGTGAGCACAGCAAATGTTTTATCCATAGCAGGAATAAAATGTTTACAGTCTTCAACATTACATATTTTAGTTTCAGACACAGAAAAGCTGTCTAGGTTACAAAGTAAATTATCAATCATAATTATATTTACTATTTAAGATATAAATCTACAATTAAACTACTGTTAGCGTGCTTAAAAATATATGAAATATGTAGCGCTCTTAGGCGCCTTCATAATCGATAGAATTTATATAATTTTCCTCTGCGTACCTGCGTGCCGGGCAACTGGGATCACCAGTTTTGTGGTCACTTTTGCGTTTGAAGCGATCGCATGTCGCACATTTGTGGGGAGTGTTTTTATTACTGCAGTCCTTAAAGGAATGACCAGTCTCTCCGCAGTGGTTACAAGTTGAGCTAGTTTCCCGGCAATATTTGGCTGCATGTCCGAATTGCTGACAATTGAAACACCTGGTGACTACCGTGAAATCTCTCACGGGGCAGGACGTCCAATTGATGAAAATTCGCCCTTGGTCAATAAGAATTCTCCTGATACTAGCTGGTAATTCTAGAATATAATTGCAGGTGCTCAGATTTTTCTTACCTGATTTATGGCTTAATTTCACTGTAGCTAAGAGGGACTCACGGGTTGTGTTCGGCAGCTTCTCAGAGAGGTTTTGCTCGAAAATGCACTCAAATACTTCCTGTTCAGTTAGGGCTGCAGGGACACCAATAACTGCAACCCTTGGACGGCGCTTTGTTGGTTCTTCAACGGTAAGGCCTGATGAAACTAGCTTCTCCGACTTCCGCAATTTTTCGATGTCTTCTTTCTTGTCCGTGCTAATGATGACCCCTCCGTTTCTCACTTTGCGAACGCTGCGAACATGAAGTTTTAGTTCTTCGGGAGAGATGATTTCCTGGACAAGGGACTTCGTGTCGTCGCTGGTTTTTGTTTTATCGCTATGGTAAATTGCAATAGAGCTTAAATTTGCAGGGCGGATGTAGTTGTCGGTGCCCTTCTTGACCATATCCGCGAAGGAAGTTGTTTCTGCTGGCTTCATTTTACTTTGTACGACTTCTTTGAATTGCTGAAGTGAATTCGCAACGCCCTGTTTCTCTTTTAGGTGTTCAATAGTGGTGTACGCCTGAGTAGTTTTATGAGTCAAGGACTGATACATGACAGCCATCTGAGATGTCCCACTAGTCACTTTACGGCATAAATTGGTCACACGGAGCTTCTGGTCAGCGTTCATTTTGCCCTCCGCTACTATACTGCATACTTCGCTCAAGATGGACTCTATTGTGCTCATCCATTTCTGAATTTCCGTTGTGGGTATGACTTCAGCGGGTAACACATGTTCCGTGGGTGCTGGTGGAGGTGGGGCTATGTGCTGTTCTTGTTCAATTGGTGACGGCGGAGGACTTCGCCGTAGCAATTGGCTACGGCCAAACGGGCTAGATCCTGAGCTAGCCATATCCACCACAGTAACAGTAGTCTATACAATTTAGTTCATTGCATGCAATGAAAGCGTAGGTCAGTGTTTGTATTAACTCGCGACACACTTTAGTTTTAATGCTTACGCTGCATATGTAATTCCAACAACAATTTAGTGGTAATTATTTAATTATAACACATTATAAGCAAAACAAAATGCACGTCCGCTTAGTCAGGCGATCGATCGCGCTCAATGTTTAATTAGTTTCGATAGTTTAAATTTTCTCCCTGAAATCCCAATTCAGCACCCTGTATACTAGTTGTCCTAAATGTATTGACCTAAACTATCTGTCGGGTTAAAAATAAAATGCCCTCTACCATCAACACTGTAAACCATCCAAGCAACGCTGATATAATCACAAATCCCATCGGTGCATTTTCACAACCACGCAACTGCATTTTATTATTTAACGGCGTGGGACGCTATTGAATTAGAACGCAGCGAAGCGATTGGCAGCACTCGACAATTGTAAAGCGAACGAATCGAACACCACAATGTCCATTGTCGCACAGATAGACTTCAGCTTTCTGTCGCGGTGAATAACCGTCGATGTATTGTGTAGTCAGAGATGGGAACGCGTGCGAGTCCTGCCATTGTTTCGCCAACGTCAACACTTCCCGCTGTAAATGAATGCAGAACTGGGACGTTTATTGTCGTTTAGATCGTCGACGTTTTTTTACGAAATGCAAATGTTACAAAAAAATGCTGGAGCGTAACTGGTTTATAAGTGAGGTTTTACTGTTTAGGTTAATACGGAATTTAAGCAAATATGAGAGATTGTAAAAAACAGTAGCAATTCGTGTTTGTAGTCGTAGCAAACAATTTTGTTTTACAGTGTTCTCGGAAAATGCAAAGTTGTGCATTGTGCAGTCGTATACCAAAATATTTCGAGTTAAGTAAGTTATTTGGAGTTGAAATTCGAGTAATTTTGTGTCAAAAAGTATACTGTATAGTTTGCTACACCAACATTTTAATGGAAGTTTATTTCAGTATTGTGAGGAGCGTGATTTTCATTTGTATTATGCCGTTGAAAATGTTAAAAATAAACCAGTAGTTTAATTTTAAGTTTTGACGAAATTTAAACTATAAGTAATCCATTTGGGGTACACTTTTTGCAAATAAAAATTGTCTCATATTTGTTATTCTGAACAGATACAGTACTGCAAAAGCGATAGCACTACACACCATGTTTAAGTACTGTTGCATTAAAATGTATTAAAATCCTATAGACTATAAATAAATAATATCCAATTCCCTGTGGCCTTTTCATCCGAGAAAATGTAACGAAAATATAGTTCAGCTGTGTCTATAAAATCCGTATCACATTTTTACGATGTTCAGTTACGTTAGCATCCACCGTCGGCGTTGGCAAACATTTTGCGAATCCATCGTCGATATAACAATTTCAGTTATCGAGTATAGAGCGAATGTAAACGGAGATCACGAAACTGATTCTGTAACCTTTTATAGAAATTTAAGATGTGATATTTTCTTTTGTCATTGTGTGCTGTCGTAATAAGAAAGGGATTATTGTGGTTGTTTTTCTTTAGTATCGTATTATATATTTTATTTTTGTGGCTAAACAACTAGGCTTAAAATTTATCGACATTTACAATCTCGCTCGATAGATTTTTACCAAGGTCAGATATCTTTTACCCGTGGAATAAAATTGACGTCTGACAGTTCTAGAATGGAAAAACTGTCAAAAATTCAAAAAATATTCACAGAATAAGACTTATTCTAGGAATGAATAAAAAATGAGTTATATAGTTTGTAGCTAGTTAACTTCGGAGTTAACTAGCTACAAATACCACCACGCCACAGGATAGATACACATAGCCACAGGATTGGTAGCATGTCACCAGAACAAGAAAGCAAACAAACATAGCAACCATTGACAACCGTGTCTGTACATAGATGTTACAAACTCATTAATATAATGTAACAGTGCGTAAAATTATCTCCAACAACCACGCACTTGATGTGACGATATATTAAGTTAATTTCTTAAGTTACGAGCTCGTTAGCTATAATTGATTATTCAATTAGTTCTTACTCAATTTCAATTATGTACAATTGAATTGGTACTTTTGCGTAATTAATCGTTTTTTTAGGGTTCCGTACCAGAAAAAAGGAACCCTTATGGTGCGACTCAGTCTGTCTGTCTGTCTGTCACAGCTGGATATCTCAAGAACTACTAATGCTATCAACTTGACATTTAGAATAGTTTTAGATGAAGTTTGCCCAACTATTTTGTAAATAAGATAGAAATAAAAATATGTTTATTTTTTTCAACTGGGACTGAAAGGGGGGGTTTTAAAAATTCTAAGTGGGGCTTCTAGGTGAAGGGGACGTGGAATTAAAGTCCTCTTCTTGTATCAATAAGTATGTATTATAATTTGCTTGCATTTACAAGGCCTTGTGAGACGCGTACATTTATGCGCGTGAGTACAATAATATAACAAGTGGTCGCTTGCGCAACCCGTTGTGCACTAGTGTCCGCCGCGCCAGCTCCGTCGCGGGCGGGGGATATTGCCCCGCGCACCGCACCCCGCGCCGTGGTAGTGGTGTGCAGCACGCGGTATGGTATGTTTTTAGTAAGTATTGGTGCACACGATGGCGTGCACACTAGGGCATGTGGGGTATCATTATGAAAGAGTGCTGTTTGCACATTCTCAAAAACTTCTTTTTTTTTTAGGCCGCATAGGTTTCGACTTTTGATGAAAAATGTAAAAATACCGTTCCCTTTATCTCCGAAGTTTGTATAGAAAATAATCTGAAATTATTCTGTCTGATTCCTGTGATCTGAAAGATTACAGGAAAAATAAAACGATGTCTATAAACAGCACACTTTTTCAGAAAAAAAAAATGAAAATATAATAAATAATGGTACGGAACCCTCGGTGCGTGAGTCCGACTCACTCTTGACAGGTTTTTTTTTATGTATGGAAGGTTGATTGATGGACAATGTATGTAAAACTTATTTGTTAGGTATATTGCCTCCGCCAAGACTTGACTTTGTTTCAAAATTAAGTTATTGATGCTTTAGATTTTACCCTCCAGAGAAACCACAAAACATAATCAGCCTGTACTGTTCCCGCTGATGGGACACAGGCCTCCGCTCTGTGAGGAACAGTGGACTATAATCCACCACGCGAGTCTAGTGCGGGTTGATAGATGTCACTTGTCTTTGAATTTTTGGTTCTTGAACATGCCGGTTCCCTCACAATGTTTTCCTTCACCGTTTTGAGAGCAGTGGTGATTTATTTATTTATAGTTAACAGGCTGCGCCTCGCGGTTTCACCCACATAAGTGTCGATCCCGTAAGAATATCGAGATATCTGTGTGCCAAATTGTATACAAATCTAAAAAAAAAAGATTGCTGCAGTTCAACTGACCCTCATGATGTTTTGCTACTCCAATCGCGATATAATATAGTAATATCTATTTCTTAACAAAATTCGTTAAGCGCGCTTACCACCAGTTTCCGATCCTTATTTTAGCTGCGGAGGTGTGCTAAGGCCCTCAAACAAATTGTGCTACTTGTTGTGTTACAAATTTTCATGTTACATTGCATTAGGGACGGTCCATTTGTGTAACATTTTATGCTTCCCTTCACAAATCTGTAGGGACCCAGCATAAAAGATTAAGTTACTTTAACGTTTAGATTTTAAATGTTTGCTAGATGCAAACACATCTAGAACTAAAAGCGCTGCCGGTCAGGAAAACCGCACCACCCCATATAAAATATTTACAAACGCCAGTACAAATTCACTTTCACGTACGTTAGACCGTCGTGGCTAAGCAACTGTAGATGTGGCACAAATCTGGTATTCATGGCCGTGGGTGCATAATAAATCGAATCTAGAATGGTAATAGTACGCCTTCGTCCATCGATCTCGATTCGTCTCGGGACGTTTGAGAGCCGCCTGAATGTGAAGAGATGTCGCGAGTGATTCCGAAGTTTTTGCATCGAAATTCTTAACGCGGCTTGTGGTAGGAGTAAACTTGTAGAAATTGTCATGTAACGAAAACGTGTTATACCCCCTACATGCCACTTTGAGAGAACATATAAATTGGGTCAAAAAAAATCCAAGATTGCCCCTGCGAAAACTTTTTTTTTTGTTATAGGTGTCGTTTTCATGGTGTTTGAGAGTGCTTAAGTCTATAGCGAGATCAAAAAGATAATTCAAGATGGCGACCACTTTATAAGAGCTTCTAAAAACTTATCTACTAGCTCGCTCTGTATTAAAAACTCGTATTTAATTCACACTTACTCTCTTTCTCTCGCTCGAGTGTGTGCACGTGCGAATATCGTGTAAGGACGCTTCGACGCGGCTTCGAGGAGGCTTCGTCCCTGACGGGTGTCCCACGTCCGCACACGTTTTATTTCTTGTTTGCTAGTTTTCCTTTTTATATAGGATTAAAATAATACAAACTGTTATTACAAATTGGTTTTCAAAGGAAGGTATGTAAAAAAAAATAAAAAAGTTTATTGCATCAACTTAAAATAACTTATTCTAGTTACAATGGGGAGAATCCTTTTAAGCATATAGTTTGCTTGTGTTAGGATTCTCCGCCCGTCCCAAGGTTATATAATTGTTATGCAGTTATACAAATAAAATAAACGAAATGGAAAAAGTATTTTTATGAAAGGTGAAAAGCGCTGGGATGTGTGTGATTATGTGTGTAAGGATTTGTGTGGAGGTGAATGTATATGTATGTAGTGGGTGTGTAAGTGTGGTAGTGAGAGTTGTTTTAATTGGCCGAAGTGCAATTATTTTCCTTTGGAAAACCTCTTAAGTCCGTGATCATCATCTGCCTAGCTTTTTCCCAACTATGTTGGGGTCGGCTTCCAGTCTAACCGGGTGCAGCTGAATACCAGTATTCTACTCTTAAATCCGGGATGGTGATGTAAAATCCGTTGGAAATTGAGCATAAATTCCACATTCACGAATGGTTCTAATGTAACGTATTTGTAAAAATTTGAATTAAATAAAAATCGATTCTGTTACTTCAATTTCATTGTAGAATTCTTGGAAATTATTTACGCGAAAAGAATATTTTCTTTCCTTGTTTGTCAGGTAAAAATCGCCTAGAGGCATAAGATCGCCCATGGTATTCATACTTCTTGTGTCTCTATTCGAAAAATAACGTTATATTTAAGGCGCGGTAAGAAGCAAATTTTTAGGTAAACGACTATGACGCATCGCGGCAACTGATATTAAGGTTCAAAATAGCAATGCGTTTGATATAAGTCGAATCAAATAACCACGAAAATAAAAGTAATTGTGCAGTTTTAATTACAAATGCATGGCTCAGTCAAATAACTTTTAAGTATTTCTTTAGTTGATTGAATATCCTTTCTTATAACTACGTAAAATGATAAGTAGTTTATGCTCAAAATTTTGAGAATTATGCGAGGAATAATATTTTTGTGAGCTCTTTTTTACGATTGTTTTATCATGATACTGTTTTGTGTTTAGAAATATTTTTGAATAAGTCTTGTCTTTGAACATTTGACAATACACTGTTTTTTTTCTGGCTAGTAATATATACGCCTAACTGTGCGACAAAAAACTGAGCATTTTACAGTGTCCTACGTTTGGGCAGGACCTTAAGAATGTGACTGTTTTGTGTACACCAAAAAGGATTAGGTTTTTTTTTATGAGAGCATTAATTCTACCAAACCGTGTCTTTTTCTTTTTCCACTTTTCCGACTGTTTAAGATCACAAAGTATTAATATAAATTAGGTAACTTGTGAAGTGGTGTAGCTCTATCTTAAACATGTTAGAGCAACCTAAGTTAGATCTAAGTTAATTCGGATATTAGATCGGCTTTGATATAGATTACGTTAGGAAATTACATTATAAATGATAAATGATAAATGATAAATGATTTATTTTCTGTAAGTAGGTTTGTACAAACACTTTTACATGTCAATCATATTTTTTTAAACTAGATGAGGTCGGCATTTCCTATCTGACTACTCTGAGAAGAAAGGCCGAAACAAACTCAGAGGTCACAGTCTCTTTTAAAGTCCAGACATAATCTTGGTCAGATAATGTGAAGACCATGTAGATTGGTGTCTGAAATGGTCTTTTGAGTAAAGAACCATACAGATTGAGCGGACCTGTCCAGTCAGTGCACGCATTTGTCAAAAATCGTGCAGCTCAACTCAGAACTTGAGGAGCCTTACGATTCGACGAACAATACCAATGAAAGGACATTTGGGTAGGCCGCATAAATGACTCAAACTGCCAGATCATGATTAAAACTAACTAAGAAGGAAAACCTAAAAAAAGAAATGACCCACATAGTCTTCACACTCACAGTAATAATAATAAAAATAAGATACTTTACAAAGTAAATATCCATGTCATTGTTTATATAAAATTCATCAATGTCAATGTGTATATAAAAATCCGGATATAATCTTTGAGGACCATGTAGATTGGTGTCTGAAGTGGTCTTTTGAGGAAAGAACCACACTGAGTGGACCTGTGCAGTCAGTGCACGCATTCGTCAGTAACCGTGCAGCTCAACTCAGAACTTAAGGAGCTCAACGATTCGACGAGCAATACCAAGGACAGGACATTTGTGTAGACCGCATACACCACTCAAACTGCCAGACCATGATTAAAACGGAAACAATGATCCACATAGTCCTCACATTCACAATAATTAAAATAATATAAGACTTTAAACAGTAAATGTTCATGTCATTCTGTATATAAATATATATGTATTTAAAAAAACAAAAGTGTAAATCAGCAAAATAAAAAATAAACAACATTCACTGCCTAGACCTATTGGAGCAGCTCAATCCCAAGCTTTTTTGTCCTCAATATAGTCTTTTACAGTATAATAGGCTTTCTGGCATAGTTTTAGCTTTATAAAAGATTTGAATTTATTAATGCTTAGTTCTTGAATGTGGCTAGGAAGTTTATTATAAAAACGTATACATTGGCATCTAAACGAGCTACCTATTTTCTTGAGCCTTGTTGTAGGAACAACATATTTGTGTTTGTTCCTAGTATTTATATTATGGATATCACTGTATTTTTTAAACAGATTAATATTTTTATGTGCATACAAAAGATTATCATAAATGTACTGAGAAGGCACAGTCATTATATTAATCTCTTTAAATTTGTCTCTGAGGGAGTGTCTGGGACTTAATTTATAAATGGAACGAATTGCCCTTTTTTGTAAAATAAAAATTGTCTGAATATCGGCGGCATTTCCCCACAACAGAATACCGTACGACATCACACTATGAAAATAACTAAAGTAAACTAAACGGGCTGTCTCTAAATCAGTTAAGTCACGAATTTTCCTAACGGCGTATGCTGCAGAGCTAAGCTTTTTTGACAATTTATCTATATGGGGGCCCCATTGAAGCTTGGCATCCAAAGTTATGCCTAAGAATACTGTGGTATTTTCGGGTTTTAACTCTTCACCCTTTATGAGAACACTAGTTTCTACTTGTCTAACATTTGGTATCGAAAACTTAATACATTTCGTTTTTTTTCCGTTAAGAAGTAAGTTATTAACATTAAACCAGTTAACTACTTTTGCGAGGGCACTATTTATATTGTCAGTAACCAGCTGCTGACGTTTGAGTTTAAATAAAAGTGAAGTGTCATCTGCAAACAACACTATATCATGATCATCCCTTATGAGGTAAGGCAAGTCATTTATATAAATAAGAAATAAAAATGGGCCAAGAATTGAGCCCTGGGGGACCCCCATTTTTACTACAGATCCGGGTGACCTTTTTCCGTTAACATCAACTCTCTGAATCCTATCACTTAAGTAAGAAGTAAGAAGATCCAGAGAGGCGTTCCGAATTCCGTAGTAGTGAAGTTTCCTGATTAAGGTTTCATGAAGAACACAATCGAATGCCTTGGACAAATCGCAAAAGATGCCCAAAGCATCGCATTTGTCCTCCCATGCATTATAAATATGTCCTAAAAGTTCAACTCCGGCATCAGTAGTTGAACGACCCCTTGTAAAACCGAACTGTTTGTTATGCAGTAATTTATTTTTGTTAAAAAATCCTTGCATTTGGTTTAAAATGAGCTTTTCAAAAATTTTACTAAAGGTAGGTAGTACTGAGATAGGTCTATAATTAGTAGGGTCTGATGTACTACCCGATTTAAACAATGGTATGATTTTACTATGTTTCATAAGATCAGGAAACTCACCACGATCAATACAATTATTAAATATAACAGCTAAAGTAGGTGCTACAATGTTTATAATTGACTTAGCAACATCCACAGAATTACCCCATAGATCTGCAGTCTTTTTAACATTTAACATGTGAAAAGTTTTAATTACATCTGTACAGGTGACATATTGGAAGTGAAATTCAGAATCACCAACTGGAACGTTTTCTTTAAGTAAAGACTCTGCAGCAGTGGGTGACGAGCTTAGAGATTTAGTAGTTGACACGGGAATCTCTGAAAAGAAATTTTCAAAGGCCGCGGCGACTTGAGAATCTGATCTAATTACATTGTCATCAATAGCAAGGCTGTAGTCACTACTTCGGTTGCAAGACCTTCCTGTTTCGCTATTAATGACATTCCAAGTCATTTTAATAATGCTACTACTATTTTTAATTTTTGAACTCAAATAACGTGACTTGGCTATACTACAGACTGTTTTAAATATTTTAGAATAATTTTTAACATATAAATTAAATTCAGCAGTGTTTATACAAATCCGTTCATCATATAATTCATAAAGTCGTTTTCTACTTTTATGTATACCAATGGTGGCCCAGTCACTGAAGGAAGCGTTACTATTGACTGATAATGTCTTTGGAATGAATGTTTTATCAAATTGTGTGCAATACATATTAAAAAAATCATTATATTGTTTGTTAGGGTCATCATTAGTCAACAGAAGTGGTAATTTACTTAAGAGTTTGGTTTTAAATGTTTCTAAGCGTTTAGTTGTTTTTGGGTTAACAGTGATATCTTTTTTTATAATAATTAGCTTCGTGGATTGGTACCCTCCGATCCACGAAGCTAATGTAATTTCGTCCACTAAGAGAAATACCTGCATTTAGTATTATTATGAATTTATGATACACTGAAATATGGTTTAGTAGTAAAATAGGAAAAAGCCGTTCGGCCAATTACTTTCGGTTCCTGAGAAGTGGGATTATATAGAACGGAATATAATAGAATACTCTTTATTATGTGAACCATATAAATGACTTGTCTTCTATGTACCCCTTCGGGGTATTTAAACAAAGAGTTTTTATGAATCGGAACTTGTTGTAATCGATGTGATTGATTTTTGTTTATATTTTAGCAGTAACTATAACATAAAATCATCTTCCTAAGTTCAACATAAAAATGGCTACATCTCTAAAACTGGTCATTATTTTTTTTTGCGCCCCTATGGTCTTTCAATCAGCATGTTACTGGCTCCATTGGCCCAAAATGTCAGCCAAATTGACCGAACGGCTTTTTCCTAACATTTTGTGCGAGGTCCTTTCAAAGCTACTTCACACTATCTGTGGGCTTTATTATTATCATAAAATTCGGTAATCATATTTGGTTGTCTCATAAGTTCTTGCCATATTTTATTTTTGTCGAATTTTCTCGTATTTAAACTAAAGTGAAATTAAGAAAGTTCTAGATCTTTCTAGCAGGGATGAACGTATCTTTTATGGTGAGGGTATAAATAGGCGCGGACGCAACGCAATAATTAGTCTTTAGTGAAAATGGATCAGCCTCAACTGCGAGCTATTATGCTATATGAGCATCGACTTAAAGTCTCTTCAACAGAAACGGCTAAAAAGATTAACACTGCATTTGGACCGGGTACTACTAGCGATCGGACTGTTCGTTTCTGGTACAAGCGTTTTGACACCGGTGATATAAGCTGCGAATATCAACCTCGCCCAGGCCGATCCACCAGCTTCGATGAAGATGCTTTGCGTCACGAACTTGAGCTACATCCAGACCATAGTACGCGCGATTTAGAGAAGGCGCTTGGACAATCCCACACGACTATAGATCGTTTTCTCAAATCGATTGGATATCGCAAAGTGATGTCACGTTGGACACCTCATGCGTAAACGGACCATGACCGGGCCGTTCGTGTGGTCATTTGTCAAAGTTTGTTACTTTGTCCGCACAAACGAGACTTTCTCAAGGATATTATTACATGTGACGAGAGCTGGATACATTATGAACCTAACACGTGTCATGCCTATTGGATTCCTCGCGGGGAAAACCCACCAGCTCAGCCTAAACTTAATGAACACGGTCGTAAGATTATGTTGTCTGTTTTCTGGGATTGGCAAGGAATGATTTTCTGGGAACTCCTCGAATCTCATCAGACTATTAACGCCAATCTGTATACGCAGCAGCTTCGCAAACTAGCAGAGATGTTAAAAATTAAGCGGCCAAAACGACTTGGAGTCCAACTTTTCAACGCACGACCTCATTACACAAAGTTAAAAAAAAAAAAAAAAAATTATTTGACACTTAAAAATACATGTTACAAGCCAGTAATAATTAAATAGCACATCAATTTATTGCCACAAATTTGATCCTAACCCCCAAACTAGGCCTGGACCTGTATTTTGGGAAATTTTGTTGTTTAGTTAACACATAAACAGCTGGAGGAGCTAGGATGGCTGACTGTTCCACATCCACCGTATAGCTCGGATCTTGCTCCTTCAGACTTTCATTTATTTTGAGCTCTTAAATTTCATTTACTAGGAAAAAAAATCGAAAATTTAGGAAGTATTAAAATTGAACTTGAAATTTTTTTCGAGTCCCAGCCTGCCTCATTTTGGGAGGAGGGTATTCAAATTTTGCCCAGTAGATGGCTGACTGTTGTTGATAACGAGGGAGACTATATAATTGATTAAATGTATTTTTATTAATAAAAAAATATTAATAATAATTTGTCTTTTAACTGGCAATAATTTATGAGACAACCTAATATTTATGGCTTATTTTGAACAATTGATATTAACCAGATGATTTCTCTTCCGTTATCATAACTGGTAGTAATCAGAACTATAAAAGGGATAGTACAAATTATTATTATTATTATTATTATTATTTATATATACTTTATTGTACACCACAAAAATACACAAGATAAAAAAATTATGATACATCAAACACTGCAAAATATACAATGGGCGGCCTTATCGCTTTTTGCGATCTCTTCCAGGCAACCTTGGAATGGACAGTGATTTTCCTGGACATAAAATGGGGCTGTCGTTGGTGCAAATATTATGTATAAAATACACTAAAATAGATACACATACTCGTATATATACATATCCAAAATTATAGATTCATAAATACATACTTACTAAATATATAAGCAACGAAAATAAAAGAAGACTGTAGATGACTGCAGTTAGGACAACAAGATCACGACGACAATTAAGTAGTGTTCCTTTACGAGTCTTTTGAACACATATAGCGACTGCGCGCGTTTTATTTTAACTGGCAATGCATTCCACAAACGACGAGAGATGTACAAAGTGACCTTATAATAATGCCATTAGTAAACAATACAATATATTTAGGTTATAGTGTAGGGTTTTTCGTTGCTACAAGTTGGAGTAACCATAAATCTAGGTAAGATTGGATCTAATTTGTTATGTACTATTGTAATAAAAAAATAAAATAAAGGAATGTTAACTACAAACGCCCTAGTTATTACACGAGTTTTCAGTGCTTCTCAGAATTACTATTCCAAAGGGAGAAGTACGTTACAACTATGAAAAGTGTACCTACCTACAGGAACGCATATTGATAGGAACATAGGTACTCGTATATAATACACGGAGGAGAGAGACCTAAATAATAACAGACGCTGGAGTCGATCCTCACAGTTAAGTTATGTTTGTCGAGGTCGGTCCGTGGAACAAGCCGTTGAACTCGGCTGTCATATGGATCTTTGACAGTCGTCACGAACGGTGGTCAGAAATTGGAAAGTCTGGCAACCAATCTTGCCAGGGTATCGTGTTACCCAGTAGCTGGGTTATGAAGGTTCGATAGGCAGTCGCTCCGTGTAAAATACTGGTATTCAGCTGCATCTGGTTAGATTAGAAGCCGACTCCAACATATTTGGGAAAAGGCTAGGCAGATGATGATATTCGCATGATGTGGACAGAGGATTGTACTCGTAATGGCCAGTGACTAAGGTCTTGCCTCCCATGCACGAGGTTGTGGGCTTAAATCCGGACAAGTACAATATTACTTTTTCAATTCATATGTATTTTCTGTGTTTATCTTGGACATCACTGACATCAGTAAAGGAAAAACATCGTGAGGAATCCGAGACTTACAGTTAATATTGGTTTGGCAAGTAGAAATTTTCACATTTATTATCAGAGAAAACATTTATATTTATTATCATGAAAACAAACTATTTTTCATCAACGTGATTTTCTACGGTGGTATGAGCAGCCTAGTTCTTCTGCTCGTGTTGATAAGCGGGATCAGTTTCGATGAGTTCTAGTAATCGTTCTATTTCAGTCTGAACTACAGGGCCGGGGTGAAGTGAATCTTTTAAACTGTAGTCTCCCATGTCGAATTTATCAAACCAATTTTTAGCTGTGCGATAGGTGACCGTAGAATCTCCCATAGATTTACATGTTTCTTGCCGCATCCGCTGCTGAATGTCCCAATCGGTATTCGTGAAGTAACAGCAGTCTGATTTGTTCTCTTGAAAGATCCATTATTTCTATGCGTATGCCTTCGATGTTGGAAGCGTTATGAAATGTAGCAGGAAATTTTGTCCGCTTTTATACTTTCGTCAAAGGAAATTTCACGAACATTCAATGAACAAATAAAAAAATTCTAGATCATTCTGAAAATTTCTACTTGCCAACGTAATACAAGTCTAAAATCGCCAACCCGTCTTGATCAAGCGTGGTGATCAATGCCTTCTCTGAATCAATAGAGGTCTCTGTCCTGCAGTGGAACAATAATAGGCTGATATTATAACACTCTATGTATATTTAGATAAAGGGTAATAACCTCAGGTAAAAATGAACTTCTAAACGTGACTGAGCTAATAGCCAAACCACATTACTTCTACAGCAGAGTAAAAGTACGAAAATAATCTCAGCAGTCATTTATACAAAATTAAACACCGATATCACGGTAAAGCCCCATTAATAAAAGAGGGAATTACCGCCGTTATAAAGTGTATAATTCACGCAAATAACTTAATAGAAGCTAGCTTAGAAATTTACATAATAACCGCCTTTTCAACGTTTTGTGAGTTATTTTTCAGTGGATTTCATGTTAATTCTAGCTTAGGTTAAGTTCTAGAAGATTGAAAAACAACTTGAACGTATAACTTGTAATTTTTTAAGTTTAAATTGTACCTGAATTCTGCTTGTAGCTAGAGAGCAGAATGTGAATTTAGAACTATAATTAAAAAACATTGTCAAAGCCAATTATTTTTAAAAGAATAGATAGCTGTGGGAGTTTCTTGCCAGCTCTACGAGTATTATGACACCGTGCACCTGGTGCACCTGGCTTCTGACTTATGTGCTATTGTTTATGTGAACTGAAATACTTTAATTTTGGTTTGAGAAAACGATAATTTAATTCCGTACGTAAAGGTTTTTCAGTTCGATTCTCAGAGCACACAATGTTATTGGGATTTCTCCGTCGCAGTCGTCTCAGTAAAAGAATCATCATCTGTCTACCCTTTCTCCAACTATGTTGGGGTCGGCTTTCAGTCTAACCTGATGCAGCTGAATACCAGTATTTTACATGGAGCGACTGCCTATCTGAGCTCTACAAACCAGTTACTGGGTAATACGATACCCCTTGGTAAGACTGGTTGTCAGAATTTCCGGCTCCTTACTACCCGTAACGACTGTCAAAGATCCACGAATGACAGCCGGGACTAACGGCTTAACGTGCTTTCCGAGGCACGGAGGGGTCTCGATATGTAAAGATGGTCACCCATCCACAGTCCAATCACGGCAAGCGTAGCGTAACCTGATCGGCTGTTATTATTTAGCCACGGGCCCCTCCGTACTTATAGTATGAACATGTATACCCTAATATACAATTTAAAATAAAAACACAACAATCATTACATTTCTAATATACAATACAACTAAATAAATGTCCCTTATTGTTAAAAAAAAAATATTATTTACTAATTTACCCTTATAGTCAAAAAAATATTTTGGAGAAGCCAACCTTCTAGTTTTTTTTTTTTTTAAATTAAATGGTAGCTCTCATATTACTTTTGGAATACGGTTATATATTTTAATGGACATAAGGTAGCTGTTTCTGTAGTGGAGAGTACTCATAAAATAATGACAATAAAACAGATGACTGAGAAATGTTAAAGCCTTCTTGGTCACAAAACAAAAAAAATACAAAACTTATTTCATGCTCATGAAAAGAAAAACTTCATCAACCGTTTTATCTTCCAGCGCAGTCTGTAGTGGAATAACTTCCTATTTCTTGAGGACTTGGCTTAAGAAAATAGAACAACTTCTTTATGTTCATTAAAATAATGTTGTGTCCAGAACATTTTTGCGACCTAGCTATAATATTGCGGCTAAATGCTGGACTTTATTTTATTATGAGCTCAGGCTATTTCATTTGGTTCATATTTTGCGGTCAGATTATTTCAGTTTCTTTTATATTCCCAGTCTGAATTTATTTTAATTAGGGCTGATTTTACCAAAGTCGTTATTCGTGGAATAAAATTGACGTCTGACAGTTCTAGTAAAACTGTCAAAAATTCAAAATTTATTGTCAGGATAAGACTTATTCTAGGTTAAAAGTTTGGTGAAATACACTCTTAGTACATGCAAGCCCAGTTAATCAGACGACAACCTCATAGGTTGAATTGCGAGATGCCATTAAAAAAAAAGCCCTTAGTACATGACATTTAATCTAGAACAAAACGAATCAGTGATGGATAATTATTTATGTTATGAGTTGCCAAGTTCAGAAACTGGTGTGGTAGAAAGGTATTTATTGATTATTAGGAAACGATATTTTTTAAACAGGTGTAATTGTCTTATTTTTTTTTTTTTAATAAAATTTTCCTCATGTCACGGATTACATACAAATCGAAAAAAAATAGTTAGAATTGCCTGAGCGCGTCAAAAGGTGTTCATGTTTCAGTTTCGTTCACTCATACTAAATATCGTATTTATATCGTTCCATGCAGGATGTGTGTGCTCACTCTTCTTAGTATGGACACTATTTTAGTCGACTTAAGTACGGTGAGAGCAAATCTAACGGTTTAAATCGGAATCGGGGTTGGTGTGATTCGGAAGCGAATTCACTTGTTTTTCAAGTAAATAATCGTGGAGTCATCTCGACACCATTCGAATTTTGAAATGATGCTTAGAGAATAACATGCAATCGTGAATTGTTTATCAACTAGAACCAAAGGAAATGCAATTTGATTGCCAAGGAAAGCATCAACACTATGAACATCGGTATTTCGGTTGTTGCATTAAGTTTTGGAAGTTAGTGTTGCATCCCACAAGTGGCGTAGTCCCGAGATCTCGGTTCTCAACTAATAATTGTACTATGCTGCAAACCTCCCAACTTGTAGCGAGGCCAAGTATATTCTGCTAATGCTGAGCTAATTAATAGTTATGCGGAATCTTTGTGTATGGAGCTCACAGCTGTGAATGCCTAAGGTTAACCCCTCTTAGATGTCGCGGGGGGAGTTTAACACCTCACTCCCCCCCCTGACACGAGGAGGCCCGCAGGAGCGGGCCAGCACCAGCCGGGGGTTGCGGAAGTATCGTTCGTTCTCGCGACCCCCGGCGTAGATGAGAGAGGAAACACCGTGGTGGTTTTTAGTCAGTAAGAGTCTGACAGACCCCGCCGTCCGCCCCAGGGCGGCGGACATCCATGAGGATTTTCCAACCCGAAACAAAAGAAAAAAAAAAAAGGTATGGACATTTAATAAACTAAAGAGCCTCCATGAAATAATAATAAATAATAATAAATCCCTGGACATTTCACACAGCACCATTTGTCCCAAGCTAAGCAACCTAATGCTTGTGTTATGGTAACAAGATGGCTGATAAACTACTTATATACAATTTTTTTTTTTGTAAATAAAGAAATTAAAGTGATAGTGATTACAATAATCAGCCTACAATAGAATAGAATAGAATAGAAAGACTTTATTTCGGACACAAGTATCCATATAGTGTTAGTAACATACAAAAAATAACTTATTGCCTAGTGTTAATACAAATCAACCTCCGCACAAACTTCTGTACAATTGGAGAGCCGAGGCTCCCAGCTACAGTTTTCAGGATGCTGTTTCGACTGCCCCTCACTCTGCTCAGTAGCGACGCCGTTTTCTTGCGTATAATTGCATAAAAGCCGTCGGTGCGAGCTTGCGCAAACATTTCCGACGCGCTACAGTAACGAGGCAGCCTCAATTTTCCCACTGCTAGATACAGGCCTCTTGTCTGTGAGAGGAATTGAGCCGAAATCCACCTCCCGGTGCGGGTGGGTAGATGTCCCATGTTACCGATTTTTTTGTTCTAGGACATACCGGTATCTTCATTATGTTTTCCGTTACTGTTTTTAGAGCAGTGGTGATGAGACAGTTTACACAAATTAAAGCGCATCTGGGTTTCTCCTAACTGTCCTAAAACAATGTCTCTCGTTACCAAACTACTAAGGCTAGGTTTACATCGATCCCATACACATAAATAGAAGTCTTTGATGGAAACGTTCAATAAACGCAGTACACCGTGTAATCAATTTTGTAAATGGAACCACAAAGAGCATTGGATGCATTCAGGTGTATCACCCTAGACTCGTGTTTCAGTGGCATTCAATAAAATTAAATGCATTTTATACTGTTAGTACGTTCCTTTGTAAGCAGAAATGATTGGCTATATCTTTTTTTAATAGAATTTTGCAATATTCTTGTACTGTATTTGAATGACAGATTGGTTGGGATCTAGCTTCCTATGCGTATTCATTTTTATATAAAACTAGCTATTGCTCGCGACTTCGTTTGCGATCCAGGATGAAAGTAACCTATGCCCTTCTCCGAGTCATGGTCTCTATCCTTGTGCCAAATTTCATGCAAATCCGTTCAGCCGTTTTGACTTGAAAGCATAAAAAAACAAACAAAAATCAAATCTTTTTTCGTTTGGCTTCTTTATCAATTTTAAACGATAACATAATAGGAATCATAAAATAATTATTGAAACAATTCAAGTTCTTAAAAAATAAAAAAATATGACGCAAATGAAGCTAGAACGCAATATTTTCACATAGCAGGCGTGAACTTTCTAGAATATTTGCAAAGGAATTCCATTAGAAAACCGTCCGGCACTAATGGAAGTTAATTATTTTACTGCCACTGGACTAAGGTGTTTTAATAAAAATATACTCTTTACCCAATGCACTTAGTTTTATGAAAGTTATTCAGAGTAATGGTTTATTTATTTTTATCTGGAACCAAAAATTCGAAGATATATACCAACTCGCACTGGGTCCGCGTGGCGCGTGGTGGATTACGGCCCACTCCCTCTCACAGAGAGTATGCCTTTGTCCCAGCAGTGGGGAACATTACTGGCTTATTATGCTAATGGTTTATTTAAGAAGGTTATATTTGAATAAGATTTCTGAACGTAATCTTTTTTATGATTGGAAACGGAAAGCGAAATTCGCATGAAATAATAATGAATAGTTTCGAAACTTGGCTAAAATAATACAATAATATTTAAGGGGGCGTGCTGCCCCCTTAAATATTATTGTATTATTTCAGGGTACCGCGTAAATTTGAAATTTTATTACGTTTTTTGCAATTTTCAGGATAGTTTCAAGTTGTATGTTATATGATTTTAATGATTAATTATAATTCTGTGAATACATGTTGTTACCTACAGTCGCGAATCATATTTTGTTCAACACACAACCTGACACTGGCATGCATCTTGCAATAAACGTAAGAAGCTAAAAGAGACATTAAAAAGAAAGAGATTAAGAGATTTCTTATGAAATATTGTACCTATTTTTCTGTTCTGTTTTTTTTTCTGTTTATATTTGTGTGTACACAAATGGTAAAACAAATAAATAAGAAAAAAATATTTCACGGACTACCTTGGTGCTTTCCCCTTGGTAACGGGACAACAGGTAATGAGGCAAGTTTTGTGGGTTCTTCTAAAATTGTATCTACTATCTCAGGTGATCATTTGGATGAAAAGTAGCCTTTTTTGCATTTTACTGTTTTTAGCAATACATGGAACTATCGGTAAAATGGTTTGGAAAATAATCAATCTGGATAGGGCCCATAAATTGCTTGATAAACCCAATAAGAGTTCAATTCAAACTGAAACTTCATAAATAAGCACAAACTTTATTCAGTTCTGAAAAAGAATGGTATAATATTAAAAAAAAAACTCTTTGCAGATTACAAGGAGTTTTAGGTGCTAGATTTGTATAAGCCCACACAAGGATTCCAGGTGTCGTGGGGTCCACTTCAGATTAATAATTCTCTCTTGCAACCACGGGACCAGTGATACCCGTCTCAAATAAAAATACCTCATAACTAATTAACTGAAATCCCTGAGCAAAATCGGCTATTAAGAGGACAAACTCATTTTCGAACACTCATAAAATAAAATTAGAACAATAAATTCCCCAGAAAGTTCCTTGAGACCAGAAATAATTAATTGGTTAGTGCCTTTACAAAATAAAGCCTCCTTTAGGTTAATTAAACCCCAGTCGGGTATCAGACCCTCCGCTGCCTTTTTATTTAATTAATGGTAATTTTAGGGTTTTGCTATAGCTAATGAGATTAAATTTACCTCGCCTCTAAACATATGCGGTTAGAAAGTGAAATACTAGCTCACAACCTAAATAATTCAATAAACCATTTATAAAAATAATTCCAATATTAGGACGGGCTTGTGGCTAAGTAATAACAGCCGCACGGGTCGATCGAGCAGGTTAAGCTACGCTTGCCGCGGTTGGTCCGTAGATGGGTGACCATCTATACATACCAAGACCCCTCGGAAAGCACGTTAAGCCCTTGGTTCCGGCTGTCATTCGTGTATCTTTGACAGTAGTTACGGATCGTCAGAAACCCGAAAGTCTGACAACCAGTTATACCGTAAGTGCTTATTAGTGCGATCAGATAGGATGGCATTCATTACAGACACAGAGTAGTATCCATCCGTGATAATTAGATACAGACGCCAGCACATCAAGCTACCCGAAACTGTCAAATTTTCCCCATTAACTTTGAACCTTATGCTTTAGTGATAAAGCTGAAAATCTATTAAAGAAATTTGACAGATTGTAGTAGCTTCATCTGCTGGCGTCTGTACCTATGCATGTAAACGAAGCAAAAGGAATATGTGGCGTAACTCTACTTTTCACCATAATACATAGGATGTAATAATACAAGAGTGAATTAGATATTACTATACTTACCTATTATTATAAATTGATAAAAAATCATGTTGAAACTTGAAACGTAGGCAATGAAACCCTCTTATTTGTATTTTTAATTTGTTTTCCTTATCAAAACGAGGCCGGCCTATGACATTGACAACAAGGAAGGAAGAAAAAATAATTAACAAAGTTATAAAAAAACCCGTAAAAAAATAAAAGCATCTAATTTTATAAGTCAATTAAGGAGCACGTTTAAAAACAGCCACTCTGAACATTTTTATACAGGTAAATTGGATAAATATAAAGGTCAAGTAACTTTGAAAATATTTCAAAAAAAGGCAGAGTTCCTACGAGAATACCCGATAATTTCATTCTTCAATTTCCATCCTAACCCAAAATTATAATTTTTATTACCTTTTCATGCTGTGATGGTACACCCTATAAGGAATGTAAAGCATGTGATCGTCTATATATCGTCAAGTGCATAGAGTAATTTTAGGATCAGCTGAGAGATACCATTGGTAACAGATAGGGCATTATTGCCTCATTTGTATTTATCGTTTCTACATTTATATTTATTCTAGTACATGGCACATTCGGACAAAGTGTGATCGTCTATATATCGTCAAGTGCTTATTGGGATTATAAGTATTCATTTATGATCCGTCTCTTCATTGTTAACCTAATCATAACCAACTTGACGATATATAGACGATCACATGCTTTACATTCCTTATAGGGTGTACCATCACATAAAAAAATGGTGCTTGGATCAAACTGCTCTTCTAGTAAAATACCTACACTTTCCGCCAGTGAATTAACTCTAAGCCCAACACTATTGGAAGTAGAGCCGATATTTGGGTTCCTCTAATCATAACCAACTTGACGATATATAGACGATCACATGCTTTACATTCCTTATAGGGTGTACCATCACAATGCCGTACTTTAACGGAACGGAAGCATTGTTCCAGCAAAAAAAAAACGCAACAAATAGCATAACCTAACAAATTACTACACAATGAAAGAAAAAAAAAGTTTATTTGCGGTAAACATGACGCAGAGAAAGAACACAAACACAAAAAGGACGAGTTGGGGGAAAATGTGCGTAACATCCACGCAAAACGGCCATCGCTCAGCATAATGCTACGACCCTAAGCGAGACAGCCCCAGATTTGGTTTCCAGGGACAGCCAGCGATGACGTGATGACGTCAAACGGTGCAGTATACGTAAAAATATAAATAACACAATAAGAAGAACAATAAATACACAATGCCTAGTTCTAAATGTTTATATGACACAATATCTATAACATGGTAACATCCCGGGCAATGACTCACGCGCCGCCGACATACACATTAATTATTACAATAAACATCATAAACATATATAAGACAGCAACTACCACACAAAAACGTCAGATAAAATACCAAGCATAGTCAACAACAATTCAGAATTTGCATAATGCGGACCTCTGAACTGCGATCGCTGCTCGGGGCAGAAAGTTAAGTATAGTTCGGTATAGCCCAGTATCGGTTATTGCATAAATAGCGGCGCATCGCGGCGGCCATGGCTCCTTTCTGCATGAAACATTCATGATTCAGTACATATTTTACTTTTACATCTCTCTCCACATGCAGTGATCGTAACTCCACTTTGAACATTGAAATGCTTTTTAAATTTAAGGGGTTTAGTATTATGCTAGAACTTGATATTTGCAAGTTTTATTGAATTTAAAATCTCAAGTTGATATTCTTCGGTAAATTTATTTGTTGATAAGTATCTATCTACTTGTAAGTCTTATGACAGAAGAAAAAGCTTTCATAATGACAAATTAGTCTGACAAAAACTTATTGCTACTAACTATCATGTTCCTTGAAGTAATTTTAAAAATAATAACATTATTATGCTTAACTTAGATAGTTTTAAAAGCACTAAAGTAAGCCTTGCTCAAAGTCCTAACTTGTCTAATTACCTAAGCGTTGTACTAAAACTATTCCTGTCACAGATTAATTACTTATTGAATAAACTCCATTATTCCGACCAATATTACGATAATGCTGTCACGTTACGAGTTCGCTGTTAAAAGTCAAAAATTATCATCTATCGGGACATCCCACAAATTGCCGTTTTGCATTTTTCATGAGTCCTACAGTATCCGATGGTATGAATTGTTGATTTAATTATTGAGATAGCCCCCGTACTCGGAGTTTGAAGAATGGTTCTTTTAGTTAGCAGATACGATGGAAATTGTTTAAGAAATATGGCAGAGAATAAGAACGAATAAAAGTGTATGGAACTGGAGAATATTGCAAAATAGTCGTGTTTTAAACTGTGAAACTCTTAAACACAATATTTCCAGGCTATTTAGACATGATTTGATTATGCGTAGACACCTAATTATGTCACACAAGGTGTGACATAATAAATCGTCATCTTTACGTCATTCGAGAGTAGTTGCTGAAAATTAGCGCTGTGGACGATAGGTTCGTCCGTTATCACAGCATTTTACTGAGCCCTGTTCTTGTAAAAATGCAACCCAAAGCTTAATAATTGTTCTTGTTATTTTTCTGTCACAAAAGTTTTTCAAGTTAGTTTTTTGTTATTAGCCAGAGTCGTAACACAGATTAATATTAAGCAATGTGTAAATGCATGTATGGTTTTTGGTCCCTGGCCCTGACATCAAGCATTGGACGAAATTGTTAAACTTTTATTGCTTGAATGGCTTTTCCGACTGTGTATGTATGTATTTATTGTAATGTGCGCTTTGATTGTGCAGTATAAACAATTTTGTCTTTTTTTTGTAATGTGGTTTGTAACAATTATATTATAAAATATAAAGTATGTAGGTACTTTTAACCCGAGCCTAAAGTTACACGCTCTCACTAAGCCTTATTATTCAATGAAACTGAATGAAACATAACAATGTTGTCTTGTAAAAAGCTGTGTGGTTTTGTGTAAAAACACTAATAAATTCATTTTTACATCTATTTTCGTAGCACTTTCATAACAAAATAAATCTGCTCGCAAAGAAAACTAGTCAGGCGTAACATTACATAACATCACATACGCTGAAAACAACATAATGCTATTCAAAAAGCTTTTATTCCTAAGCAACCGCTATTTTATCGGCCATCTTGCTAAAATATAAATATGGCGATGAGACAGTGACAGTTCTTTTTTTATTTTAGTAATGTGCACTGGAATACGTTACACAATGGCTGTTGTAGAGGTTTTTCAGTAAGTACTTATTTTAATTGTACTTTTATTTTAGGTTTGCCCGAATAATAACGTGTAACGTTAAATGCGCAAAACTTGAAAATAGTTTGATCAGAATATCGAGCAGAAATAATTGAACCACTTTTTAATATAGGTCACATTTTTCAAAGAACTTTTTATTAAAAACGTTGCCGTGTCTATTTATTAATAGGTCAAGCAACCCAATGTCAGCGCGGCGCAGCGGCCCGGTGACGACTCCTCCCTCGATAAAGCGTCCTCGTAGACGCAAGAAACGATCAGAATGGCCAGTAAAACTAAAACAGAACATAAAACCTTTACAATTTTTTTAATGAATTATTTTCTCTCTGAAATAAGTCAATTGAATTAAAAATCAGTTGGGGTGTCTGAGGTTTTGCGCATTTAACGTTACACGTTGTATACAATATGAAAAACGCATTAGATACTTACAAGAAAAATAATCAGCTAACGAAAATACACTAACGTGCCGGCAATTTATTATTTTGGGTAAAAATAAAATCAGCGTTTATTTTTTGCTTAGGTATCTTTGGTTAGACGTACTGAGCGCTGTGTAAAAATTTGTATACAAGATATTTTATTGGGACCCTGTATATTTGCAAAGAAGTTCATATCTTATTAGTAACTAATAACTTTTGACAAAATAACGTAACACCCTAGGATAGGGATCTTTGTTAATACCAACCTATTATAACAAAATATTCAAAATTTTCCACCATAAACTTTAAAATGTTATAAGTAGTTGCGCCGTCATTCCTTAAATAACACTTGTATAAAGAGCATAGTCAGTAAGACAAGTATTTTTCTAGAAAAGGATATTAAAATATTTCGAGATGACTTCGAGCCACTTTCTTACCGACCAGCTCCAGTGTCCTCAAAATAAATCATGGGTTATCGGCGATTCGCACTTGTTCGTTTTCGTAGCCTGAAGTATTGAAGTGAAAATGTTCCCTTTTTCCGTAGCCTGAACCGGAAGGTAGAAATTTGATCGGTTCGTTTCTTTAACAACGTGTATTTTTGAAATGTTACCCATTCGGACTGGGCCTTGTGGTAAATAATTTATGACATGACTGTCCAAAAGGATTTTAATAACAACAACTTAAACGATTTTGAAAAAAAAAGGAAAAAAAAAGAGGTAACACTTTAGTTAGCGTTAGATTATAAGATTTCATAACCAACTTTCTATATTCATTAAAAAAAAAAACTAGTGGGTTTTTGCGTCTTATTTTACAAAGGAGAAGAGGAAAACTCACAACTCGTAGTTGTCCCCTTTTCAAATATTTAAAATGGGAATTGGGAATGTTTGTTTATTTGAACGGGCATATCTCTGGAACTGGTAGTTCGGTCGGATTAAAAAAAAAAATGCATTTTATAGCCCAATTCTAGTGGAAGGGGATTATGCTAGGGCCTTTAGGAGCCGAGCAGAAAGAAATAAAAAGTCAGCACGAACGCTAAGCTCAAACGAAGTAATAACGCGAGCAGACGATGCGATACGATGCGACGGGGTGGTCTGGGGAACAAGAAATTTCACGCGGATAAAGTCTCGGGCATAAGCTAGTCACTACATAGTATAAAACAAAGTCGCTTCCCTGTCTGTCTGTCCCTATATATGCTTAGATCTTTAAAACTACGCAACGGATTTTGATGCGGTTTTTTTTAATAGATAGAATGATTCAAGAGGAAGGTTTATATGTATAATACATGCATAATATAGTAGAGGAACACTGATAATTTTAGAGGTTTCTAATGTGATGTCGTAAATAAACACATTTCTTTGAGCTTACATTGTAAACGCTGGCTGAACCCGTCGAGATAGATCAAAATAATGTACTACAGTATTGTACACCTTAAAAAGATCTACAAAAAAGTCCGCGATGGTATATGTCTATCTCTTAGGGATAACCCACAATAACCATTTTTTATCGTATACTTTTTACGAGAATGGCTCTAAATTGGCTCTAAATTATCAGTGTTTCTCCATTGCACCCGTGCGAAGCCGGGGCGGGTCGCTAGTATATTAATAAAATACAAACCGACTAAGTTACAATATATTTGTATTTCTTAACAGATTTGCAAGATATTTCAGTACGGTTGACATTTAATTAAATATCTCTGACGGTAATTGATAGGAAACTGTTTACTTGGTATAATTCATGCATCAACGGGTGTGTCAAGTGGGATCCCCCGCTTGACACGGCCGTTGATGCATGAATTATATGTAATTATAAGGGATTAAATTTATTTAGATCTTGCTTAAATTCTGCTTAATTTCTTGTCTGCTAAATGAGTGAACGGTTTGTTTGTAGATAATTTGTTGCCTCATGTATGTAATATCGTTATTTTCTCACACAGCTGGAGACATAAAAGTTAATATAATTATTAAAATATTTGAACAGGTATCTGAAAAAAAAATATGTGATTTTTTTTATGCATACCTAATTGTTTGGAGATAATGTTGACCATTAATTTATTAAAATTTGAATAAGACTATAATAAAATACATAATTTCGTGTACAATAACCCTAGAATAAATAAATAAATAAAATAAAAAAAAAATAAAAATAAAAATCATTTATTTCAGACAAAAAAGTCCATAGGCGAGGTTGTTAGTAACAAGAATTTAGCTTATAACTAATGTTAGTAATTAGATAAAAATAAGAAACTAAACACACTATCTATCTCTGCACAGTACGCTCATCGGTCTCGCAACACATGGAGCTCGGTGAACCTACTGAGCAGAGTAGTATCGGTTCTCTCGCCAAACATCTTCAGGACGCTATTCGGGCTCCCCCGTACTCGTCGCACCACCGACGCAACTTTTTTACGCATAATTGCGTAGAAGTCATCTACGCTGGCGTCAGCAAACATGCCGGATGCACTGCTATATCGAGGGAGCCGAAATAGAGCCCTGAACACATTATTGTACTGGACGCGCAAGGCATTGTAGGCTTTTTGTGTAAAGTTTGCCCACAGGCCGCTCGTGTAGAAAGTCTGGCAGAATGCCTTGAACATTGTTATTTTAACAGGAGCAGTACACCGAGCGAACCAGCAGAATGGGCGCGCTATTTTGTATATCGTCAGTGGGCGCGAGGGAAGAATTTTTCCGATCATATTCATTGTAGATTTTATGTAGTTTTCTGTGATTTTTTTTTAGGTTTTAGTAAATGAGAAACAATATCTTTATCAAAATATGTTAAAGGAAAATTAACTTTTTCCTTTGACAAATTTCTAAAATAATAACACTACAAACAAAATTTTAACACAGTGTTTTGAATACTAATCGTAGACGACTGAAAAGTGTGGTTATCAAGTGACGCGCAAACTTGTAATAACGTTTTGAGCGTTTCACATGTCGTTAAGCCGAATCTCTTTAGTTGGATAGTTCCATAAACGAACCATAATGCTAATGAAGCTCTTTAAAATACGTGAAAACTTTCGATATAGAGCTTTAGTTAAAACTGCAATGTCATAGTTTTCAGAGCGTTTATAAAGTGTAGTAGATACTTGAAACAGGTGGCGTTCTGTAGTTTCTGCCCTGTTTTAGTTTCTTAATAAATTTTAATTTATTTTTCCTTCCTAATTTCCCCTGGGAAGAAGGCGTGAGTTTATGTTTGTGTAGTATACATGAAGAATTAATCTTAAATAATACTATGAATATGAAAGTGAGTTTGTTTGTTTGTTACTCAATCACGCCAAAACGGATTGATGATGGAATGGATTTGGACGCTACTTGGAACACAGATATCCCATATCTTGGATCGCAACTGAAATCACGATCAACAGTAAGTTTCATCATTTAAAAAGCAGTTATGAAAATGTAGAGAAAATGGTGCAGAGTTTTTGCCCATAAGTGGGACTGACACGGGAAATAAATAAATTGTAGCAAAGTATTAAAACAGTTCAATGCAACTTACATATTTAGTTTATATCAAGCCAAACTTAGGGGTAGCTTAGTCCTGTCAAATTAGTCAGCGCCTGACGTAAATTGACGTATTTTTAGTAGCCATCCCACTTAGTCATCCAAACATTACTATTTTGTGGGGTTTAAAAATAAAATAGCAATATTTTTTTTTCTCTTTTTTTTTCCTAGACTATAGATCCAATATCCACATCTGCATCAATGTTTGCGCGCTAAAATGGTAGAATGTACAAGGATTCTTTAATTAACATTATTGTACCCACTTTATTGTTATACCTACATTCTAAGCACACAAATGAATATTCTATTATATTCTACTAGCTTTGAAATTAAATAAAACGATCAATAGAATTAGTATAAAAAATATTATTAAAGTCTCGATTAAGATTGTAAATGTTTGCTTGGGAAAAGGCTAGGCAGATAATGATGACCATTACTGCTAGATGTTGCTTATTTTTTACACTAGTTTATTAACTTCCTGATTAAGGAAGTTACAGTAATCACCCTGATTTTCGAAATCGATTTTCTGTTTCACAATTCATCCGCAACGAATACTTAAGTCATTGGTAGAAATCGTCTAGTTTAAAGCTGCACGAAATTCATTTCTAAAGCTCTACAAAATTTACTGGAGGGGCCAGTTTTTCTATACAAATATTTGGAATGTGTATGCAACAAGTAGTGATGGATGTGCAATTATAAATTAGAAGATTTCTACGCATAAAGAACGAGTTCACGTTACATAATATTTTTTAATGCTTTGAGTAAGTTATGTGATAATTTTGTTGAATTTTCAAAAATAAAAACAATTTCCTTTTTCGTTCACAATACGTAACAGTCATATTGTTCCGATTAAAAACGTCACTACATGTGCAACGAGCGTGAAGTGACGGTAAATTGGACGGGAAATATCCGTTTTTTGAAATCCAATTAATGTATCCAGCATGTCGATTCTGTAAAAATCCAATCGTGAAAACTTGCGTGGAGCGAGCTGTTAGTGTCATCCCACTTATGCTAGGCATTGACTAAGTAAACATTTACAATCATAATCGAGATTTTAATAATATTTTTTATGCTAATTCTATTGATCATTTTAAATAAATTCAAATGTAGTATTTTTGTTGTCAAAACATTACTATTTTGTGGAGTTTTAAAACAAAACAGCAAACCAGAAACTTAGAATATCAGTTTCCTTTGTCCTAGATTAAAACCCTACAAAATAGTAATGTTTTGACAACTAAAATACTAGCTTTGAAATTATATAAAATGATAAATAAAATTAGCATAAAAAATATTATTAAAATCTCGATTATGATTGTAAATCTTTGCTTAGTCAATCCTTAGTATCAGGTAGGATGACACTGACAGTTCACTCCACGCTCACTTCACCAAATTTTTCACAGAGGTTACAGAATCGCACTGCAGCATGTCAATTCTGTAAAAATCTCACCGTGAAAACTTGCGTGGAGTAAGCTGTCAGTGTCATCCCACTCATGCTAGAGATTGACTAAGCAAACATTTACAATCATAATTGAGATTTGAATAATATTTTTTATGCTAATTCTAATGATATATTTATATAATTTCAAAACTAGTATGTATTTTGGTTGTCAAAACATTACTATTTTGTGGGGTTTTAAAATAAAATAGCAAAACAGAAACTTAGAATATAATTTTTTTCCTAGATTAAAACCCCCACAAAATAGTAATGTTTTGACAATTAAAATACTAGCTTTGAAATTATATAAAATGGCCAATAGAATTAGCATAAGAAATATTATTAAAATCTCGATTAAGATTGTAAATGTATTCATGGTCAATCCCTAGTATCAGGTGGGATGACACTGACAGCTCACTCCGCGCTCACTTCACCTAAGTTTTCACGGTGAGATGGTTACAGTATCGCACTGTACACAACCAGCACGTGTAGCATGACCACCATAGAAACGGGCTTTGTCGAAGGAAGATTAGACAAAATGACAGATTGTATAAAGATTTCTACCGATGAAGACAAGAAATGTTTTCATTCTTCAGTCGACAAAGTCTACAATATCAAGCACCAACGACCAATTTTTCTCTGCTTTTGACACTTGGGGGTAGAAACATTTCTTCTCAACAAGTGTCAATTATTACATCACATTGGACTTAGACAAGAATCTATTGATTTAAAAATTTGCTCCTCGCTTCTATGGAAATATACAACGTGTAACGTTAATTGCGCAAAACTTCAGACACCCCAACTGAATTTTAATTCAATTGACCTATTTCAGAGAGAAAATAGGTCATTAAATTTTTTTTAAATGTTTTATGTGCTGTTATAATTTTACTGGCCATTCTGATCGTTTCTTGCGTCTGCGACGACGCTTTATCGAGGCAGGAGTCGTCACCGGGCCGATGCGCCGCGCTGACATTGGCAGTTTGATCAGAAATCAAACTATTTTCAGGTTTTGCGCATTTAACGTTACACGTTGTATAATAATAAATGTCTTTGTCTTCATTGAAATGCGAGTCTAGGGGTCGCCACTTGCTCGGGCAGAAGAAATTCCATGTCGAATAGAAAAAACTTTTTCTATTGTTGGTAGAATAGCGATAGAATTATTGGTCATGCTACGCGAGCTGATGATGCGAATTACTCAAAAGTTTGAAATGACTACATTACTTATTTATTTTATATTTCAAGCACATAAATGTACTGAGGCGGATTTAATATAAGCGCTTTCTACCAATCAAGCTTTGGGTGATGCAGAGACAAACAGTAGTAGGTGCAATCATGATCTTGAGGAATAAACATTTTTTTTTGTTTATTTAATTACGTATAAATATAAGCACAAATAAATACATACATATATCACATGAGGAATCCATCAAAATTACGCTCCACCATTTAATGGGTTGGTCATACATTTTAGAACGCTACAACTACATACGTACACAACAGGCCAACTTAATCTACCAGATTAAAACCGCACTTTAGCTTTTAGCTGTAACTAAAAGCATAAATGTATTGTACACATGATAACACCGCACATTATCATTAATACTAGCTGATTGCTTGTTGGATAGGTAGGGAGAAACGGTCGTGCCATCCAATATATACCGCGATATCGCGACATGGATCGCAGTAAAAATCAGATAACTCTGATTGCTTATAAATACATAATATGTACGTCATGATTAAAATTCATGACGATACATTAAAAAGAAAATTGAGTGATTGAATTACCTACATATTTTTAGTTTGCAGTTGATGAGTCTTTGCCACGTCTCAAATAGAAAAGGGACAAAATTTGGTCACTGAATCTTCTTCTTCTTCCTGCCCTTGTCCCATTTTATTTGGGGTCGGCGCAACACGTTTTCTTCTTCCATTCTTCCCTGTTAGACGTCATGGCATCATTTACTCCTTTCTCTTTCATATCATTCCTCACACCGTCCATCCATCTTTTCTTTGGCCTTCCTCTCCTTCTTCATCCATCTACATTCATATTCATCACTCTTTTCGTTACATGCGTTTCATCCGTCCTCATTACATGTCCATACCAAGACAAACGACTTCCTTTCAATTTTTCTGTAACAAGCGCCACTTTTAAACTTCCTCTAATATACTCATTCCTTACTTTATCCATTCAAAAAAAATATAAATAAAATTTGGTCACTGAATACCATATATTAATAGAGTTAAAAAAACATTGATCTTTATCGGGGTTTGACATTACGTTTACGTCCCGTAGCTTTAAACATTGGTTCGAAGACTTCTGAATCATGGCATGTAAGTTTAAAGGTAAACAGACTAAAGCTACACAGTCATTTATCATTATGTTTAGAGACTTAACAACATAATAAAAGTAAGACGAAGGAAAAACGTTCCCTGTAAAATATAAAAGATTTGGAAAAAAAGTTGACAAAGGCTCGGATAATTACAAGAAACTAGTTTTGTTCAGACTTGACTATTAACTTGTACGCTGAGCTAACAGGCTAATGGGCCGTCCGTTTATCAAAAGATAACAATTATGGCGCTGACAGCAAGACATTAAGTTTACGACTTTGTTAGGATGTACAGCGAGTTTCCTTTGCATTTCAGTTATATGTTTTGCTTGCCCTAACTAACGTTATTATTTTCACGTAAACGTCAAAGTTGACAGGATTGTAAACTGTCAAAATTGACAAAGAATCATGGTGTGTCTATGTGAAACAAAAACAAAGACTAATTCATATTATTGAAAAATTGTTTTTTTTTTTTTTGTCAATCCTTCTGAAACGAGTTTCTCCGTCGATCTTCGTGCACCAAACTGCATTAATTTAAAATAAACGCTACAAATCCTGACCAAAGAAACGCTTTTGCAAACCAATGTCATACAAAATCGGGAAGCACACAGAACCTTTTTTCGAGATTACAAAGAGCAAACTAGCATTGTAACAAAAATAGTCTAGGAGGCAGTCGCTTTACAAAGTATTTCCGATTCGAATTCAATTTATTCAGAGTACTCCAAGTGTTTATTCGTTCAACACAAGGGGGCTTTAGACGAAGAATTTTTCACCTTTTTTAGATGTTTTAGATGAACTCCCAGACAAAGTTTCTTTTGTTGGTTTCTTTGTTAAAGATAAATAGACGCGGTGAGATGTCGCGGCGTTTTGTTGAAATTAATGATATTACTGTGTCCGTTTTATAAATTGCTGGACTTACCAACCGGACTGATGTTGTCTGTTGTTATTACCTGAAAAGAAAGAGATGTTTTCATCAGAATTTTTGAAACTTTATTTTAATTTTATTTTATGTGAATAGAACCGACTTGTACGCTGCAACAACGGCACGACGCTCTCATATTTCCGCTGTCCGTCGGCAATCAATGTTTCACAGTTGCCGGGCGTCTCTGACGGCCAACGTTTATTATACATACACTTCAAATAGTTTAAGAAAATAATTATATTTTTGACGTTTTAAGCAATCTTAACCCTACAGCGCATATGTGGGATATGGCACATACCGAAAAATGTCTTATATTTTAAAAATCGATCGAAGCAGCGTGATCTAGTGTTGACAAGATTAACTATTATTTATGTATTTGTGTTTCGAATTTAGTACCATATATTTTAGATAGATCTGTAGATAAACATTTATTTATTTTTTCTTCAAATCGGTTGGTACTTTGAATACGATTAACGAGCGGCGTTTAATAATCGCAAAAAAATGATAAAATTAAAATGATAGAATTTTCAGGGTCGAAATAATTGGTATAGGCAAGTTCATGTTCACATTTGTCATTTTACGTGTAATCTTGTAATTTCATTGATACTACGTAACACAAATAATGCATGATGTGCCATGCACAAAAACATACGTTTCTATTGAGTTATGATTTTTTTAAATATTTTTTCGAGAAATGGCATCATATTTGCAGGCTAATGTATTTTTTAAGCCGATATGAAAAAACATGCACTGTAGGGTTAATGTGTGTTCCATCTGCAACGAAGTATTAAAACCTAAGTTAACTTCGGCCAGATCATTATTGTATAAGTATTAAATATTTTTTAAATAACACCTTCAACTACATCATGATTTCAGTGGAAATTATACACTATGCGAGATATTTTTGTTAAGCCATTTCGTTCAGCTAAAATGACCGAATTTTAAGCAAGCGATGCTCGACATTCGACACCGGTATTCTAATCTACATAAATAACTTCCCGATGCCCTTGATCGATTTATTAATTTGGCATGCTGCTATGAGCCTTATTTTAACAAGATATTGAAAATCCAAACTGCAATCAGTAGTAGGTACTCTGAAATAATATAGAAATAGAATAGAATCATTAGAATTATTAAACATGTATCATATATATCATTTGAATTATTATTATTTATTGTTATCATTTTTGATACAATGCATATTTTTTTTATGAGTTTATTGAATACTGAAATTTATTTATTTATTTCACATACACTATCATCACATTACAATTTAAATTTGGGTTAATTAATTACAATTTAAATTTGGGTTTCTATCTGATTAGATTTTTAAAATAGTTTATAATTCAAATTTACCTATGAGTGCAAAACTATGGACTAGATTTATGTCTGAAATAAATAAATAATATTATTATTATTAATCATTAGACATTTGAGGATATCAAATGTCATAATTTGATGAAAAAGTCACTTAATATGAACTAAGAGAATTGTTTTGATTTTATTTTATATAAATACATTTTGTTACGGTCGCGAATCATATTTAGATGAACATACGGCCTGATAACTGACCTTCAAATTGCAAAAAACGTAAGAAAATTTGAATTTGGAGGGCCACTCTGATGCTTTCGCCTTAACGTAAGAAAATTTGGATTTTGAGGGCTAATCTGATGCTTTCGCCTTAACGTAAGAAAATTTGGATTTGGAGGACCACTCTGATGCTTTCGCCTTAACGTGAGAATATTTGAATTTTGAGGGCCATTCTGATGATTTCGCCTTAACGTAAGAAAATTTGGATTTGGAGGACCACTCTGATGCTTTCGCCTTAACGTAAGAATATTTGAATTTTGAGGGCCACTGATGATTTTGCCTTAACGTAAGAAAATTTGGATTTTGAGGGCCACTATGATGCTTTCGCCTTAACGTTAGGTTTCTATTTCTAGCGCAAAAAGCTTCGTACGTGTCTTGAGAGCTTCCGAAACAACTCTGGCTCTAGCTTTGTATGTCTGGCAAAGCTTTGGTAGGAAACTGTTGACGGGAGAGCTTTTTGGGAGATGAGATAGAAAGTGTAAGGAATCCATATAGACGACCTAGGGTTTTAATCGTATTTAAACTTAATAATTAGTTGAAACACTAGTATTTTCTTATCATTATACTACGATTTCAAGTTTTTTAAACATTTACACACATTATAAAACTGATTTATATTCTTAGGAAGTCGTCGTAACATGGGGTAGAGTTAAAACTAGCATCGGGCATTAGTAGACAGAACCCCAAGATACAAGCGACGCTTAGTTTGTGGCTCACCGAATCCGTCAGAGTGTATTTTTACTTTTTGATGAATAAACTTTATTATTATTGTTGTTATATGCTATTTGGCGCAGCCGTGAGCCACACATTACACAATACAATTTTAAGTTTTTTTTTTTTTCTGTTTTTGTGTGAAGATTGTGTGTCTTATTTAACCTGGATCAACTGAAATAAACTTAATTTCTTTCTTTCTTTGAAATGAATATTACGTGATTTGATGAATGCCAACAGAACACAGTACAGCACACCATAGGTTGTAAGTCGATAACGGCTTTAATTGTAATATATAAATATATTATAATACTAAGTAAGCTCGATCGTAAGTTAGGTCGATCAAAGGCTAAGCGACGCTTGCCGCGGTGGGTTCGTGGATGGGTGACCATCCATTACATATCGAGTCACATCCGTACCTCGGAAAACATGTTAAGCCGTTGGTCACGGCTGTCATTCTTACATCTTTGACAGTCGTTACGGGTTGTCAGAATCTGATAACCAGTCGTACTTGATGGTTTCAAAATACTCCTATGCACATGTATACGTAATTTATTATTATATTTATTGTTGTCCCCTATGGTATAAGCATATTTCTGTTTTACCCTCCATACTTTATCAGTCACGCAAAAAATCTCATACCGTTCCACTATAATGTTCCCTTTAGAATTGAAGGAACGTCCAAGTTGCTTGGAACATACAATTTACGTAATATTATAAATACGTCCACACGCGATCCCCGATTTATGCTAAGTAGATATACGTTTCTTTTGAGACGAGATAAAAGGGTAGTTCAATGTTCTCAGATCGTAGTGCCGTGTGGTAATAAGATTAGCAGTTATGAGGGAGAAATTATGCAAAAGTGAGCTAGGTTAATATTGTTAATATATAATATAATAATATTAATACATTAATATATATTTTAATGTAGGAAGCTGTTGCTTACTTATATATCCCACGTTCTGTTTCATGTTCTACAAATCATTTTTGCATTTTGGCTTGCAAACTTATTTTATTCTCTCCCTACATTTTTGATGATGTCTGTCAGTATACTTATTTTTCTACGTATCGCTGGTAGAACTGTATTTCAGATCAATTTGACCCAAAACTTCACTACTTCCATGGCGTCGTCTGTAACAGTGTAGTCACTTTGACTGCATTTTTTGTACAGACGCGAGCACATCAAGCTACTACAGTCTATGAAATTTCTCTAATAGATTTTCAACTTTATCGCTAAAGCATTAGGTTCAAAGTTGATTAGAAAAATTTGACAGTTTCGGGTAGCTTGATGTGCTGGCGTCTATACTATACACAGAGGGCAGAATAGGAGGTAAAGCATAGTTTGCAACATAGCTTCACATCCTTTTTCATCCACTGATAGTTGAACTATGTTTTTTTTTGCAATTGTTTGCTCATAGTAAAAATTTATTTTTTAGGAAATTTAATTAGGCCCTCGATTATATCAACCATCAAATTAACGCATGCCTCTTAACACTTTTTCTTACCACATAAATTAGACCAACAATTTTTTAAATATTCTTTTTATTTATTTAAATCGAACACAAATGATTCATATTGTTGTTAGTAACACTTATAAACTATGTTTCTAACATTCTCATAAAAATAACTAAAATATTTTTTTTTCATTAAAATAAAATAATAATTAATTCATAAACATAGCTCAGACTTGTTCAGACCACCCACTCTGTGCTTAAGATGTCATAATATGAACTTCAAGATCGAATATTCCAGCGACATCTAGACGTTAATACTTTAAAGCTATATCTCCAGGAAGTGCTGCCACCAGCTTATCTGACAACTGACCATTCCAGGCCATTGTTGAGCTATCATTTTTAACGTTGAGCTTTAAAAGTGGAGCACTTTACGCTTCATTGTTGACAAGTCTTTGTTGCTCATATGGGGAGGTACAATGTGATAAGGAATAATGGGTTTCATAATGTTATGGTATAAAAGTTACCTTTTCCATAGATGAGGTTTATGAATAGTAGGCTTAATCTTTGAGCTGCCTGTCACAATCTGATCCAACAGAATCAAGAGAAAGAATAAAAAGATGTCACGTAACTATACCAAGTTTCATTTTTGACACCGGCTCAGACCGCAATGCAGAGAATCAAACAAAATCATGAAACCCGAAAGGCCCACCATAAATTCAATTAAGTGCACCACCAAAATTAAGATAAAACACAGACACAATAAACGGAGTAGACTATCGAACGTGTTTTGGCTACGGTGAATTTCCGTGAATAACCGCGTCCAAGAGCTATCAGTGTCATTATTCCACAATAACGATGACACTGACAGCTCTTGATTTTTTTTTAATTCGCCCAAAGGGCAGGCTACAGTCTTTTCACCATACCGCCTAGTCTTCCGTGTAGAATGACAGCTCTTGAACGCGGCTAAGACGTGATGGTTGCGTTCAGTTTCATTGGTAAAAATCGCCCTAAGCTAATGGTAATTACATGAAATGAATTGTAACTAGCAAGCTTTCTTTCCTCATCTCACCACTACCACAAATACAATCAACGCAGCCTATTGTAGTCTACTGCTGGACATAAGCCTCTCCCAGGCTGCACCACAACACCCTGTCATCTGCCTTCCGCATCTAGGCTGTTCCAGCCATTTTCTTAAGATCATGAATCCACCCAATTGGGAGGCGACCCACACTAAGTTTGCTGATTCGTTTCCCTAGGACTCGTCTGCTCCATTGGACATCGGTCAATTAACAAACATGGCCAGCCCACTGCCAATTCAGCTTGCTTACTCTGCAAGCTACTTCGGTAACTCCGGTTCTTTTCCGTATAATTTTATTCCTGATTATATCCACAAGACGTAACAGGTAGCTTTACTTATCACTTCTCCAGTACTTTACTACTAAGCACATGCTTTTATGAACTCTTATCTTTATGTTGATATTACTCCGTAAAACGAAAACTCATAAACCATACATCATATTTATCATCATGCTCCATTAACTTTATGCGCAAACAAAAGTAACAATGTTATGATCGACAAGTGCAGCAAGACAGTCGATACTTAACAGTATAACTTGAATATGAATAACTACGTTCAGCCAGTGATTTCGTTCACAATAATTTAACATAAAATATAGTCTATAACACTGGGCAATGCTGTAGCTTCCCATTAGTGAAAGAATTTTTGGAATCGGATCAGTAGCTCCGAAGATTATCCCCTACATACAAACTCACTTTTACTTCTTCGTAATATTAGTATAGGCTTATAGAGTATAGATAAACATAACATAACATCACGCTAGTTTTCTCCCCAAGGGTTAAGCCGAGCTGTACGTATACAGCTTTGCCTAACCGTCACACTCACATTTTTTTCTTTGTCTTGTTTTGAATAATGAACCGAACCACTTCCAAGGCATTGTCGGTGGTAGCGCAGACGTCACTCTGACAAAAATTTTAGGTGCACAGAGGGCAGGATAAGAGTTGGAACATATTATAAACCACTAGCGACCCGCCCCGGCTTCGCACGGGTGCAATGCTTATCACTATCACTACATAGTATAAAACAAAGTCGCTTCCCGCTGTCTGTCTGTCTCTACGTATGCTTAGAACTTTAAAACAGATTTTGATGCGGTTTTTTTTTAATAGATAGAGTGATTCGAGAGGAAGGTTTATATGCATATAATACATGCATAATATATTAGAGAAACACTGATAATTTTAGAGCCATTATTTCTCTTAAAAAGTATAGAATAAAGAATGGTTATTGTGGGTTATCCCTAAGAGATAGACATATGCCATCGCGGACTTTTTTATAGACCTTTTTAAGGTGTACAATACTGTAGTACATTATTTTGATCTATCTCGTAGGGTTAAGCCAGCGTTTGCAATGTAAGCGCAAAAAAATGTGTTTATTTACGACATCACATTAGAAACCTCTAAAATGTACAGTGTTTCTCTACTATATTATGCATGTATTATACATATAAACCTTCCTTTTGAATTACTCTATCTATTAAAAAAAACCGCATCAAAATCCGTTGCGTAGTTTTAAAGATCTAAGCATACATAGGGACAGACAGCGGGAAGCGACTTTGTTTTATACTATGTAGTGATGAATATCTCTTATCCGGAAGTATGTACCTCAAGTTTCGAACGTTCAATGAACGAAATGTCGAAGTGGAAACAGAAAACAACACACAAAAACAGACAAAAATCCTGAATGTCAAATGAAGAAATAAATAAATTAATGGAGCATTTTTGTTTAAGAAAAAAAAAAAAATGTGTCTGAACACTTATTTCAATCTGTGTCTGTTTCCACTTCGACATTTCGTCCATTGAACGTTCGAAACTTGAGGTACATCGTACAATCGGAAGTGGGTTAGTTTTATATACTTCTTTCTTGTGTTCCAGGCCGCCCAAGGTAAAGTAAGAAAACCACCCCACTTCCTATAATGCAGAAAAACAAAACAGCTATAACTGAGCCCATCTTTCTTATCAAACTTTAAAATCTAATTGAATAAAAACATTATTAGATCATAATATTGCAATACTGTACGCTACAATTTTCAACTGGCAACATGAAACGATTTTAATTTAACCAAATAAAATATACAATGACAGACTTTGGTGATATACGTCGATACCTGTGGGCCTTCAATTAAATTCAATATTACCGCTACTAAGTATAAATTAATTGTTTGATGTTTGTTCCTTTGTGTGGTTCACTGAATGAAACGGAACAGCTCGGAAACACGTCATTTACACGTTGGTAAACTCAATTTGTGTAAACCAATTGCTGCTATATTTTTGTATTATTACTTCCGAAAATTGTTATTAACTTTTTAATGGGTGATAAAAAGTAATTTTTATAGCAAAATCGACTTGGGCCCTGACCATCGGCATATTGGAACTCGATGCTACTAACTCATTTTTATCTCGTTTTTTTTTTTAAAGGTAGTGGTGGCCCAATGAAAACAGCTGCGACTTGAGGTTGGACGTAGGTTCGAACTCAGACAGGCGCTCTATTTTGTGCAAACAGTAAAAAATTTCATTCTGCTCTCGTAACAAAAACGGTGAAAAAAAATTAAAAAAAAAACATCGTGAGGAAACGGCATGTCCTAAAATAAAAAATTCCAAAATTCGAAGACATGTGACATCTACCAACCCGCATTGGGCCCGCGTGGTGGATTACGGCCCACTCCCTCTCACAGAGAGGAGGCGAACAGAGACTGATTAGGGTTATGATTTTTTTTGAACGTTAAACCACTGACAAGCCATTCTCAAAACAATAACAACAAACACTCAAAATAATTCCTATTATTAGGTATGTATTCTCAACTACATTGTTAAAACCTACCTACGTAACCTTTGATCTCTGAACCCATTTTGGCTTAACATTTAACTCAATACAGCTCAAAATTATCACCAAACTTCTATTTGATAGGCACCCATATCTATTCCTATTATCCAAATTACCGTGCTCCCCTTACAAATTAATTAATTCTCGATATATTAATTAGGAAACGCCACTGTGAAATATTGTTACACCGACTGGATACTAATTATGCCAAGTCGGTATTATTGATCGGCATTATTATTATAGAGCCCATGGGTGTTATAAATATGGGATAAGGGACAGTGAAGAATTTGCCTGTCCGAGCTGCGATCCGAAGTTTATTGAAATAGTTTATCGTACCTGAGGGTGGGTTATATGATACTAATTGAACTATCCGTCGATAGTTGAGTGCGGTTGACTCTTGGTAACCGGGCGTCTTGAGTAATTTGAGCATTTTTGAATGCGGAAGAGAAGTATCGGATGTGACGAAACTTGAACGGGCCTGTACTGAAGTGGGCTAACATGTTGTGAGTTCGTTAAATTACTTTAGATAAGGGGATAAATTACGAACATTTGTATTCCAATCCCAGTCTCGAACTGTCAAAAATTGTATGGAATTTTTGACTATTGATTGAATTTACCCAATTTGAAACTCGAAAATATTTTTTTTTTACGTATAAAAAAAAAATATATAAAATATAAACAAATAAAACACTGACCGCTCACGGTTTTTAAAGCATTGGTTTCGTCATCAAAATGATGGCACGGGAGTTTGACTGTACGTTGTCAATAAACACTCTCTAAAATACACTAACCTACGTTCATAATTATCGTTTTGGTGACGTCATGCGACGGTAAATTGCGGACGCTTTGTGGCGACCACCGGAGTCTGAGGGAACCCTAGCTTTAGTATACAATGTGTCTACAGAAAAGCTCGTCTACACATTGTCCTAATTAAATCATGTAACTTTCATTCAAAACAGTCAATAACACACTATAAACTCACAATATCAGCGTGAGCTGAGCGATACGATACGAGCCAGCCATTCAGTACGTTTGATACACTCGGGCGTCTGCAGATAAGCCGCTGGCTTACGTACTATCTAAGAGTTGTTGTATGTTGAGCTGTGGCAGCCTAGCCTAGAAAATTCGGGGATTTCGGAAACTAAATGAAAAGGATAAAGGTTTTTTTTATTGTTTTCTTTTGTTTTCCGGTGTTATTTGGCTTTTTGTTTTGCACGAGAAAAACACAAGTTTAGCGGACAAAATTTGGTATATTTAAGTTCCTAATAAACCTACCTTATTTTTAGATTAACAAGTCTTATTGCAATCCCCGACCAGATAGTAATAAAGACGTTTCAAAATACTACTCAAAAAATGTTAAGATTCAAAATCATTTATTCATAATATTAAGTCCAGAATCAGCACGTTTTGAAGATCAAAATTTACAAACAACAATCCCCAAAACGCACACCCTTTAACTACTGAAAACCAACTTCATAAGACCACAAAAATTATAGCTAATAACGTGTTCACGCGGCCACCCATCTACGTCACGATAAACAACAGTGAACTCCCTCCATGCACACGATAAATTATTTGACAGCTTCCAACAGGCTAACCCAATAAGTTAACATGTTGAACTGCAGTCGGTGACTGGACCACACACATACAAACATACACACCCTTACAAACACACAGACACACCCCCATGCAGTGATTTAGGACGTGCAGCGTTTTACACGATTAATCTTGCATGATTGTCCGCACTGGTAATAGCGCGCATTGTCCGGGATTTATACGAAGTACCTAGTTCCGCAATGCTCTATCTTTGGGAATTTCGTGATTACGTTCTCTATGACTTGCTGGTTTTAGATTTTGAACTTCATAATAATTATACAACCTGCGAGTAGCCGTTGTTTTGGAGTTTCAATACTGCTCTATTCTAACTATTTGTTAGATATTTATGGTACTAAAATTACGCTGATAGTTGCAGTGATTATGTATTGCAATTTCCATTATTATCTGCAGACAGAAGTTAGGACAAAGTGACTGCTACTCGTATTGGGTTGTCGAGGTCAGGTGACAAGGGCAGTCCTAACATGCAATATACTTACCAACTTGAATACGGCCATACGAGTACATCCATTAAATTAAATTAATATATGTTACCTCCTTAGAAGAATATCTTAACGACATTAATAAAAATAAATCTACATAATAATAATTATGGGAATGTGTACCAACCAGAGAAAATATGGCAATTATTTTAACCCTTCACTGACACACAATGCAAAGTTAAATTTCAGTCCACGTTTTCGACTTAAACCTTCATAAAAACAAACAACCAAAAAATTTTAACCATCATACTGGACAGAAATTAATTACGAAATTATTGGCCGAGGGCATATCGAGAAATATTCGAAAAATAATTACATCTGCATTCACAGTAACAGGTGTTGTTTCAATGATAAAACGGAGCCAATTAAGCACGGAAGAGTACCACGAAATGCATGATTAATGAAAACGGTCCGGAAAATACGTAAACCAATTTATACGGACGCTGGGAACGGAATCCCGTTATGATTGGAGTTAATTGGTTTGAGTCAGAAGTTATTTTTTGAGTTACATATTTTTGTTTCGTGATAATTGTTGCACCTTCGCTTAAAAAATGTTTGTTTTAGAATTTGGTTCAGGTTAGTTCCTCCCTACGACGCACTTACGTACGCACCTAGAAAATTGGGAAATATCTATTAAAAATTTAGAACTTATTATAAATATTTTGGACTAGATAAGTAGGTATTTTTTTTAAAGTAATTTTCATTTTTTGTAAAGTTCTCTGCCCTTACAGGATTCATGTCAGGTTACGATAGTACCTCTCGAAAGTAATACCTTCAAACCACATAATTGCAATAAAAATATAAGAGTATGTATTTTGAGTTTGAGTTAGGAGAGAGCAGAATAGAAAACCAGGTTAAAAACACCAAAGAGCACCAAGTTTTATTTGGACAGTTCAATCCATTAGAATCAATACGGTATTCTAAGTCAAACGGATTTTACCTTCATTTTGCTACACGATACTGTGTGTAGAGAAGCTGGGTGATTGCAAGTCATCATTGAGATTGAATGTCGTCAGAGGGAGCCGCTAAAATACTCGGAAATGGCGGAGGATGAGACGGCCATTTGGGTTATTTTCTTTTTCCGTGACTCTTTTCCGTGACTTCTACCTTCTACTCAGTACCGAAAGGTATCGAGGAGATATAATGTAATTGGGATATAAGTTACAGCCTAAAATTTGGAATATATATTGATATCTATACTTACAAACAAGTGCTCAAAGGCATGTGGCATCTTTAAAAAAACTGTCATCTATCTATCTACATATACTAATAATAAAGCCGAAGAGTTTGTTTGTTTGAACGCGCTAATATCTGTAACTACCAAACGGGTTTGAAAAATTCTTTATGAATTTGATAATCCAATGCTTGAGAAAGGTTTGGGTATTTAACATCACGCTAGAACCCTTAGGAGCAGAGCAAAAATAAGAAACGTCAGAAAGAACGCTAAGTGAAAAAAGAAGTAATAACGCCTGCAAGGCGACGGGACCGGTACAAAAAATTTCACGCTTACTAAGTAGCAAGCCGAAGCTAGTTAATATTATAAAGAGATAAAATTGTTGGTCAAAATTATTTTATTGATAGAAAGCTTCACTGCTAGCGAGTGTTATAAATATGATAAGATTCCTATGTGGACAAAATAGCGAGCGGAAGCTAGTTAATATTATAAAGAGATAAAATTGTTGGTCAAAATTATTTTATTGATAGAAAGCTTCACTGCTAGCGAGTGTTATAAATATGATAAGATTCCTATGTGGACAAAATATGTGCATAGCGTTGCTACGCTAAATCCAAATTTGTAAAACTTGCAACGAAATAATTTACATTTACATAATGCTTGAAATAATGCAAAAGAAAACAACATTTTTATCGACCAATCAATTCAAGTAAGAACCATAAACCTTGAAGTAGTTATACTTGTATTTTTATACCATCTAAAAGAATCGTTGCAACAATACAAACGTTTATGAATTCACTTTATTGATACAGGCTCGTAAAATTGCGTGTCAAATGACTCACGAGAATCCGGGGTGATTCGCATCGAACTTTTTCTTTACATTCAGGGAAGAAGATCTACCCTAAATAATACTTTTGTGATTTATTTAACATCGTCGTTTGTAAGCAGAATCGTGTCTTTGTGTCTATATATTGCTTACAATGCCATTTACAAAAAAAAAAATGTTATGGGGTAAACCGCATAACAATATTTTTTTGTAAATCGTTGTTCGTCTTCATTTTAATGGAGACGAAAAACCTCTTAGGTATTCTGCGAAAGTGTGGGCAGGCGGTTTTGTTATTCAGTTATAAGCCAGACCTAAATTCCATGTAGCGGGCAGTATTTCTAACCCAGTGCTACTAACGAAAAAATATCTAACATAAAAAAAATTATGCCGGCATAATGTTTTTTCTCGCGCTTTCTACCACTTTATTGCTCTTCTCGATAACGTGTTCATGATTATTTGTTAGCTCATCGCAAATGGCTCATAAGGCATGACATATGTCCGTGGTTTATTTATATCGTAGCAGCAGACCTCCTCTTGGCTAAGAATTGGATGATTACCTCTCACGTTCATTAATTACCGGGGCTACATCTATCAGATACAGGCCCGTTTCTTGTGGATGGCGTTGGGACTTTTTGCCTGAGAAGAAATAAACAAAACCTGTGGTAGGTAGATAGGTTTTTGAAGTGAAAACTTCTTTAGGCGCTCTTTTCACAGTTTCTGAACAGTGAAAGTAAGTGAACTGTCACGCTCGGAGCGGTGACGCCTACAACCACATCTGGTGGCGATTATTACTTATTTTTCCAAAAATCCCCACATGGCTGAGTTTATTTAACTAGTGGGAATTACTGGAAAAAATAAACCAATCCCCACTGGTGGGGATTTTTCGGTGGGGATTTCTGGAATAAATCAATCGGCACTGAATCGCGTATACTCGGCCTCAGTTGTAATCAGATTTAAAAATTATAAAACCATATAAGTTTTCACATTTATCGTGTGATCATAGTAGCTCAACTGACACTAATGAGACACAATTATTTTTTCTATTTTTACCGATCTTTAGTAGATTTAGCGACATCGGAGCGGATAAGCACGTGCCCTCTTTTTTATAAATATAATAAACACACAAAACAGTGGCAGTAATAAATCCTTTTTTTTTGTGTTTATACAAGGTATTTTACGATATTATTGTTTCACACAATCTATAAACGGTAAAAACATTTAATCAACAGTGAAAGAGATCACGGCAAACAACGTGAGCTTTATCATCTCATACAGCTGTTGCCATAAAACAAGTCCAAACGTCCTGTACAAAAAGATATCAAACTCATTTAATTTTCCGCCAAAACAGAGTAATGACCAAGAGGGGTCTCTTTAATAAGACTGACGAGATTTTCTTGTGATTTTATTGCCCACTCCTCCGAGTAAATCGCCCATTTGGATGTAACGGCCAACGATTTACAGATCTCTTCATGGCTTCAGGCTTGTCCAAATTTTCTTTGAGTTTTTAAGCGCCTGAACATTTCTTTTGAAATAGTGAATATTTAGTGTTTAAAATCGAGGATTACTTTTTATTGATATATACTTTATTGTACATTAGAAAATATTACACATAACATAAAAAAAAAAAAAATACAATTATTACCTACTACGAAACATACAATAGGCGGCCCTATTCTGCGATCTCTTCCAGGCGACCTTGGAATGGACAGTGATTGTGTGGATATAAAAAATGGGGTTATCGTAGGTGGAAAACAAAAGGTATACTATAATACTTAGATACATAGATATACATAATACGTATATACAACATTATTTTTAGTATATGGCAAACCCGAAACACGTGTCTAGTATTTTTATGTAAAGAATCTATGTACAAAATTTCAAAACTGTATCATGATAAATCACGAACTTATAAGTTTGTTATGGTACCTGATTGTCCGTACAAAAAGTTGGTTACCACTTAACACGCGCCACCGGCTGACCGGCTGTGACATGTGTTGTGCGCAAATGAGTATGATGTGTGTGTGATATGTAGGTACTTAGTGTCGCTCGGTATCCAACTTTTTACCACTTTAAAATATTTTTGAGATAAAATATAACATGGTGTAAAAACTATTGGAATCGATTCAGTTACTTATTCTGAACCAACTATATTCAGGTTTGCAGTATACTAAAAATAATGTTGTATATGCTGTATAATAAATACATACGTACTATCAGTTGAATCTGTTTAACGCAGTCAGTTGAATGTGAATCCGAAATAATAATTTCGATTACAGTTTAACTAGCTGTGCCCACGACTTCATTCGCGTGCATGTCGGAAAACAAATTGAATTTCATGGGTCTTAATTTTTTTGCGCTGGACCCTATTTTTTTTCTAAAATAAAAGTAGCTTAAGTTACTTCTTATAACGTCAGCTATCTGCCAGTGGTAGGCGACCCTAGCCATTTCGGAAATTAGCCGGAACAGACAGAGAAACAGACAGACAGAAAAATAAAAAATGTTTTTTGATATAAGTACCGTACTTATATACCATTACTTTTTTACCCTTACTAATAGCATTGTTAGTAACAAATCTATTGACAAAACATCTGAAATAAATTACATATATATATATTCTTTTTTTTTTATCTCGGGACCTTGAGATTCCGGTCCTTTGGAAGGCGTACGAGGAGCCGAAGCCAATTCGCAGAGGCCCCTTAGGAAATTTTAGTAAATTTTATTATTATTATTATATACAACGTGTAACGTTAAATGCGTAAAACCTCAGACACCCCAACTGATTTATAATTCAATTGACCTATATCAGAGAGAAAATAAGTCATTAAAAGAATTGTAAGGGTTTTATGTGCTGTTTTAGTTTTACTGGCCATTCTGATCGTTTCTTGCGTCTGCGACGACGCTTTACCGAGGGAGGAGTCGTCACCGGGCCGCTGCGCCGCGCTGACATTGGCTTGCTTGACCTATTAATAAATAGACACGGCAACGTTTTTAATGAAGATTTTTTTAAAAATGTGACCTATATTAAAAAGTGGTTCAATTAATTCTGCTCGTTATTCTGATCAAACTATTTTCAGGTTTTGCGCATTTAACGTTACACGTTGTATTTTCATATGCATTTACTAAAAAGCTGTTATTTTGACATTACAAACAGACACTTCAATTTATTTATTTGTATAGATATATAAATTAAACATGCCGTGAAAATTCGTTTGTAAATATCATTTATTGCAAAGTATAATTTTCAGTGAACAGCTAATATTACCACTGAATAATTCATAGGTTTCATTGCCCACTTAAAAATTCTATACTGGAACTAGTTTACTGAATTATTCAGTCATGAATAAAATTGTAAACCACTGTTTTATTATTCACAAATAGTTGGCAGATATTTGTACCACCGCATTAATTAGCAATTATTTAAATAGAAAAATTCCAAACAAATAATTACAAAACTCACGTTAAGCAACGTTTATTATTACAAATATTGATTTCGTTCGCACTTTAGTAATCAATTCACCCCGCAGTGCCATACCATTACATTACTATTAATATGCGGAATTGAACCATGCGGGCGGGCGGTTATCAACAAAAGCCGAGTTTTTTGAAAGCACTCAACGCCCGGCAGCCGGAGGGTTAAACAAAAAATGCTTGGTTTGCGACAAAAACCACAACTATCTTCTGCTGATTCTTTTGTTTGTTAAAACTCCATTGTTGGAATTAAACTGTGGTTTAGATATCATAATGGACTTATGTAGTATTCTGTAATTTGACCTTAATCTTTTTTAGGAGAGGAGGCGCTGTGAATACGTTTTCTGGTAATATCGATAGTGGAAATATGAAATAACGTAAAGGACATTTTGTCAAAAATGAGTTTTATATATACCTTTCGTCTGATAAATTCCTGCTCTCAAACTCAAACTCAAAGCATTTATTTCAAATAAACCAATTACAGGCACTTTTGAATTGTCAAGGGGTCGGTCAGTCAGAAAGATGAAGCTAGTTGCCTATTCCAAAGCGTAGTAGGTACCCGTGGAGAAGAACGGACAAGAAACTCCACGTACACTCATTTAAATCATAAAATTATTACAAAATATGGGTTACATCATTCATATTGAAATGATACATGTGAGAACGATGTAGAATGACGTGCACGTTAAAAGCATCCGTACTAAAAAGGATAAAAACAAAGAAAACAATTCAGAAATGAAAACAATATAAATTAAGCCGTGGCGGCTAAGAGTTGACCAGTCCCTACTGACGGCGCCACGTCACGAACATGTCGTATGGATCAGCACCATCACTCTATAGTAAATACATAATAGAAGTACATATTAAGTTGTTAGGGCTCACCCTGGGAAGTATTAATATTAATACGTCACCAAGCAGCATTGATTTTCAAATAATTTAATTTAAAAGGACCAAACAGGCTGTCCCCTGTTACTTAGCATACATTAATAATTAATATTTACGGCACAATGGATGAAGGTAAGGTGTGTACACACGTTTGTCTCTTTTTCGAAGGACCAGAAAACAAATATTTAGTTATTATGACGCTGTACAGTTTCCCTACGTAAACAACTAAAAATACGCCAAGAAATTTGACTGGATATCAAAAGACTCTTTAAAAACACGTCAAGTAATTTACGGACCCTCAAATTAAAAATGTTGCTTCCCGGTTTCTGCCGCTATCTGACGTTAGTATACGGCAAATTGCTTTTTAAATATCGTATAGACGCGACTTCGTTAAGGCTATATTAAAAATACAGTTGAATAAATTTTATTACAGCACCAAATAAAACAGCCGGTCGATTCTGTAAATAACTCACCGTGAAAACTTGCGTGGAGTGAGCTGTCAGTGTCATCCCACTGATGCTAGGGATTGACCAAGCAAACATTTGCAATCATAATCGAAATGTTAATAATATTTTTATGCTAATTCTTTCTATTGATCATTTTATATAATTTCAAAGTTATTTTAGTTGTCAAAACCCATGTTTAATACCACGTAGTTTGTGTGGCGTGATCACTTCGACGGGTGAAGTGATCACGCCGACCCGTCAGGACTAGTCTAGGAAAAAAAAACAACATTGAGTTTCTGACTGAGTTTCTGTTTTTCCTATTTTATTTTAAAACCCCACATAATAGTAAAGTATTGACAACTAAAATAATAGCATTGAAATTATATAAAATGATCAATAGAATTAGCATAAAAATATTATTAAAATCGATTATGATTGTAAATGTATGCTTGGTCAATCCATAGTATCAGTTGGGATGACACTACAGCTCACTCCACGCTCACTTCACCTAAGTTTTCTTTCACGGTGAGATGGTTACAGAATCACAGTGCTGGAGATGTTTTATTAAAATATATGTATATGAAAATATAATTCGCACGTGTTGAAGATATCAAATGAATACCATTGCAAAGCATAGCATAATGAACCAATAATTTTCCCACTGCTGGGACACCGGTAGGAGTCCCGTTGAGAGGGAGCTGGCCGTAATCCCACGCACGGGCCCAGTACGGGTTTGAATAGCATAATAATTAACCTATTACTATTCCCACTGCTGGGACACAGGCCTCCTCTCCGTGTGTGTGGTGTGAATACAATAATTTAGTTATATTAACTTTAAAATGATTGCACTTTAAAATTATTAGCTTAAAAGATAGACGTAGTCATTCCGACTTACTTACTTCATAAAATTATAAACGGTTCCATTGATGCACAATTGGTAAACTATTTTAACTTTAGGTAAAAAATAAATGTAATAAAAAATAATAATGCCAACATAGTAAGCGTCATCATCGTATTTTTGAATTGCCTTAAATACCACATTTACTAGCCCACTAACACGTATGGCAAGGCAATATAATGAGAGGTCCAACTTGACAGATTTTCCTATTGATATTGTCTCCATGAGTTTTGCTTCATACAGACGTTCCCTATTTAGACAGTGTGAAGAGGGCACGTCTATGTAGCTCAAATTGGTTTGTTTTGTTTTGTAGTGTTCTAGATTAAGATCTAATAGACACACTTTTTATTATTCTCTTTTGTCTCTAATATTTGTAAGTTAAATGTCATGCATACCAGCCGGTCGATTCTGTAAAAATTTCACCGTGAAATCATAAGTGAAGTGAGCACTTAATAGTGTCAATACCTACCATTGCGGAATGACAGAGCTCACTTCCCTTTCACTTCACTTATGTTCTCACGGTGAGATTTTTACAGAACAGCACTGCTGCATTTTTTTATTATGATTTTTTATTTGAGTTGTAAGTGGCTGTGTTGTTGGTGTGCTTATTATAAATAAAATAATATAATAATAAAAATAATTAATATGTATGCTTCTAATAAAAAATAAATAAATAAATATGCTTTTAATAAAAAATCCTCCATCCAATTTGTAAGGACCACTCTTTTGGACTTGGCCTGTAGTTGAATTCCTGGTCCTTAAATCCTCCCAATATAATATCTTGTATATCCCTCTGGTGTGTCCGTCTGGTTCTAATTTAGGCCTCATTTCCGACCAACATCCTGGGTAGACACAAAATGGTATATTATATTAACACCCTTTGTCAAAGTAATGGACAGATTACTAACTTCACAGAAACGCTTAATTAAACTAAAACCTTAAACTTCACGCCTCCTTATTGAACTTTAATCGGTTTTCAAAAGAAATAAAAATGGATTAGAAAGTCGTTGGACAACTTTTACTTCGCCCTAAAAAAGTTTGCTAAGAAACGTGCTTTAACTTGGTTGATTCTTCGACGAAACTATAAAATACCTCTGCACGGGCCATTAATACTGAAGCTATTGGTAGTGTTTTAAATTCTTATCTCATTTTACAGTGAGTGCTCAAACTTTACGTGAATTTTGGGCCAACTAACAGGAAAGTACCGCTGCCAGTTTGGACCGGTTTATTTAAAGTTTCTATAGATATATCTGGAGTACCTATACTACTACAAGTTGGCACAAATGTAATGTCATGCCACAATTTTTGCTAATGGAGTTTAAATAGTCTTCTGATTTTATAAAAATGTTATATACAGTTAGAAAATTACACCTTTAAATAAACGTTCCGTAACAACAGAGTCCATTTTTTTTTCATCTCCTACCAAATGGCAGCCAATTCACATTATGACATTATTGATGCCCCACCTTGTATAAGTATCCAGTGAATTTACAGCTGCCGAACAAGCCTTGGTTTTGAGTCGTGTTTAACTTGAGTATCTTCAAAAAGTATTGCAACGTACAGTGCCCCCGCTGTTTTGTCACAAAAACTTACCTACATATTTCGGCAGGCCTGTTGGTCTAGTGGTCAGTGGCCCTGACTACTATACGCAAGGTCGTGGGTTCGATTCCCACCCAGGACAAATGTTTGTGTGATGAGCACGATCATTTGTTCTGTGTCTGGGTGTAATTTATCTATAATATGTATATATTTAGAAATATATATGTATGTTTATCAGTTGTCTAGTACTCATAGCACAAGCTCTGCTTAGTTTGGGACTAGATGGCGTTGTGTGAAAGTTGTGGAATATATATATATATATATATCAACATCTGCCATCCTTTTTTTTTGTTCCAGTGTGGAAAATCCTCATGTGCCTATGTCCTCCGCCCTTGGGAGGGGCGGAGGGGCATGTCAGACTCTTACTGACTAAAAACCACCCCGGTTTTCCCGTCCCACACTTGGACCGGGGACCATGGGAACTTGTGCGCCTTCCACGATCCCCGGTTAAAACCTTTGCGAGTAAAACGTCTGCCATCCTACCTCAAACCTTACAGCGTCAGACTTCATTAAAACAACAAAGAAAATAAATAATTACTCAACTGTTTCCATTGTGACGAAACACTTAGTTTGAGTAAAAACCTGAACAAAACAGCAGTAACTCCATCACAAAGAACATGTTTTCTCAGCAAAAAGCAGAGATTACATCTTTCAATTTAAAAAAAGTCCTACTAGTTCCGAAGGTTTAGAAAAGAGCAACAGTATATATTCCTTTGAGGCGAATGCTGCCTAACACGGGAAAGCAATTCCGTTTTCACAGTCCGACGGCTTATTATTCAAGTTGTGATTGCTACCAAACCATTGCAAATATAAAATGTTGGGGAAATCTGATACGAAAGGGATTTAGGAATTGAATTGTAGTAAGTAACGGTTTGGAAGGTAAGGCATGTTGGGAAATGAGTTTACCAATTTAGAAATGTGTGTGTGAACATTTTCTTTATTTTTAGGGTTCCGTACCAAAATGGTAAAAAGGAACCCTTATGGTGCGACTCAGTCTGTCTGTCCATCCATCTGTCACAGCTGGATATCTCATGAACTACTAACGCTATCAACTTGAAATTTGGAATAGTTTTACATGACGTTTGCCCAACTATTTTGCAAATAAGAAAGATTTTATTTTTTGCAAAAGTGACTGAAAAGGGGTCTTAAAAATTCGAAGTGAGGTTCTCGTACTCGGGCATGTATACTCGTATCATATGAAAGGACGCTGTTTGCACATTCTCAAACATTTTTTTGTTTTTTTTGGGCCTTCTTTCTGTTTAGTTTCCGACTTTTGATGAAAAATGAAAAAAAAAAATAGGTATACCTTTCCGGAGAACAGTATTTTCCAAAGTTTGCATAGAGAAAATTCTGAAATTATTCTATGTGACATTATTGTATGTGTGTTTGTAAAACTGCAACAATCTACACCGCAGTGTTAAAATTCGCTGACGAATACAGGCCTCGCCGATGAAAGTTTTTTATATATGATGGTACGAAACCCTCGGTGCGCGAGTCCGACTCGCTCTTGACCGGTTTTTTTTTTGTGAATATGTTCACACACACATTTCCAAGCCTTAACGCATGTAATAAGGAGATTGTACCTAACTAATTGAATAAATCGAACAGCGAAATCGTATCTACTTTTCAAATAATGTAGAAGGCAATGGGAGTACGTAAAGGTCTTAGCAGGTGGTGCTCTGTAGTTTCTGCCTACCCTCATCGGAAGAAGGTGTGAGTTTATGTATGTATGTATTTTCGAACAATATTTTTCGACGACAAAACAATAAGTGAACCTGAACGTACTTCCAAAAAATAAAAACAAGACTCAGGACCAGAACCACAAAAGTTTATTGCCAACAATCATTCCTTGACGCATTTTCAGACGTTTCTGCTTTTATTAAAGGGTTTACTAGATACAACAAATTCTAAACATTTTGTCAGCAAACTGCTGTGGGCAGGCAGAATCATTAATTTACGGCACTCATTTATCTTGCGAATCCAAAGTAAACAATGAAATGGTGTGATCAATAAAAAGACCTTTCACAGATCGTCTATTTACACTGCGAATGGTTTTAATAAATAGGTACTGGGGTCTATTTTTCGCTGGGCTGTCTGTGAGATGGGCAATTTCGTGAATAAAATTGGGTTCTTTCATTAGTTGGTAATCGGTAAGTCCGGATTTAACAATGCTTAGAGTGCTGTGCAGATTAAACGTGTGTTCTTTACAATGTTTAGGGAAGATCCCTTCTTTTCGCATAATGTTCTTTTTCCGAATATACTTTGGCATAACTATTTTGGTATAATTGGTTTTGCCATAATAATACTTTGCCATATTTTTTTTGACATACAGTGTATATTGGCATAATTATCTTAATGGCTAATCTGTTTTGGCATAAATTTAATTCGCATAATTCAATTAAAATTACAGTATTGTCTTAACTCTTATCTGCATCGTGATGGAAATTTCCATAAACCAATCCAATGCCATATTTTTGTTTGCACAGAGCCCGGGGATTCCCCAATTGTTAGATATATTCAATTCATTTTGTTCCCATTAGATTAGTTTTGATTACATAAAGATGTAAATTTCCACCAGGCCATTTACAGAAAAAAAAAAAAAAAAAATTTTTTTTTCCTTACTAATGTTATGACCAAATAAATTTAATTTGCTTCAAAATTAAAAATCATGCAATTAAGGGTTAAAAGTTCAATATGTTGTGCTACAAAAGTTAGGGACAGAAACGAATCGCTACAAAACCGACTCCACGTAGTCTTGTTTGCTTGTTTGTTTTAAAGTATAATTTAAGCCCGCGTAAGCGCAAGCTGAGAAGCCAATGGTGAGTGTAAAACACATCAGCGACGATAAGCTCGCGTGCGACCGCCGGAGCCGTGACACGTGAAACCATGCCTGCTGCACTGCAATTTATGTTTGCAATTTATGCTTTAGAATGTTATGCTTAATCAGTATTATGATTAGAGAAATTATGCGTAAGCTGTTATGCGTAAATAATGTTATGCGAAAATACAATTAGGAGAAACAAAAGTATACCAAGTTATATTAGGTATTAAAATTTTATGCAAATGGATAGGGGACCTGTTTAGGGTGCTGTACTCATTAAACGTGTGTGTGATATGTAATCCTGGTATAAATACTGACCAACGTATGTATTAGGTAATAGAGTTCATTATTGTTTACATTTTCAGGTTATCAATTTTAATTATTTTCTTTATTTTTCTTGTCTTTTGACTATTTTTCGGACTCAAACGGAGACCTTATTTATTCTGAATAAAAATTACGGATCAAAATGGGAACATGCACCCGCTATCATCCTAGCCTAGCCTTTTCCCAACTATTTTGGGGTCGGCTTTCAGTCTAACTGGATGAAGCTGAATACTACTATTTTACATGGAGCGACTGCCTATCTGACCTCCACAACCCAGTTACTGGGTAATACGATATCCCTTGGTAAGACTGGTTGTCAGACTTTCGGGCTACTGTCGACCCGTAACGACTGTCAAAGATGCACGAATGACAGCTGGTACCAACGGCTTAACGTGCTTTCCGAGGCACGGAGGGGTCTTGGTATGTGAGGATGGTCACCCACCCACGAACCCACCGCGGCAAGCCTAGCTTAACCTGATCGATCGACCCGTGCGGCTATTATTACTTAGCCACAAGCCCCTCCTATGTGACAAGGAAAATTGTTGAACATTCTTGCTCCTTGACCGTTGTCATCCACAAGCAAAAATATTGATCATAATATTCTTATACAACATCTCTTCAACAAATGGTAATATAACATGTATTGCATTCCTGCCATACTATACGGTTGAATCTATAAACAATGTACCTTCATTTAGAGAGTTGAGTGGATTCGTCAAAGCATTCAGAGAGGATATTCTTATTATTGGTTTCCTATATCAAAAGGGTCATTATATCTGTCGGTCACATAACCAATTGAAAATGTTCAATAAATATTCGCGAGTGCTTCGAAAATATTTATTGGACTTTTCCAATCGCTTGCTGCCTTTCCTATTTATTTTCTTATCGCTTTCGGTAAAAGATTGTCAATGGACCTGTTTTGTTTATTTTTATACTTAGGTTATTTTGACCGCCTTGTTTGTCTACTTGTAGCAAGCGTTACTGCTGCGCATGAGGTCCTGGGATCTGTTTCTGGGCCAGGAAAAGTGTTATTGGGAGAGTTGATGAGTCTGAACTTGGGCTCGGTTAATGGCACTAGAATCGCCTCCTATTACAACGTACTTAAACATCAACAACCAACAACCTCTGTGTAACGCTTCAGAGATTTATTTATATTTATACTTTATTGCACACCACAAAAATACATAACATAAAAACAATCATCGAACACTACAAAATATACAACGGGTCTTATAGCTTTCTGAAATCTCTTCCAGGCAACCTTGGGATAGAGAGTGATTTTCCTGGACATTAAATGGGGCTGTCGTTGGTAAATATTTGTGTTTTGTGTTATGTTATTTGGTCAGGAGAGTGAGTAAGATTTTTGGACAACTGCAGTGGAAAGGAAAACGTAAAAGGCGTTATTGTCAATTATGCCTGAGTAGGTTCGACATGATGATTGAAATAAAATTGTCTAGTCACTAATAACCAGTAGGTAAAACGCGGTAATTCTTTGCCGGTAATATAACAGTAAATATATTTTATGGTCAACATAAATCCCTGTGAAAAATGATTCAATAATGTAAGCAGCCTACTGCTTTTTTCACTGAATAAAAACTTTATTCACAAAACATACTAATCCAACAAAATAGTTTTTCCTTCGAAAAAGTTCACCAACTTCGGAGACCCTAATTTCGTTGACGTATAATAAATGATGAAAATGTTATCTTGTACGAAATTATTTATATTTTAGTCTCTATGGCGGGCATTTTTCACTTGGCCTTTCAAAGAACGTTCCCAAATCTGTCAAAGTTCAGTCATTTATGTGGGAAGACGTGTGTCTAAATTAATGACGTCACGACCCACTGATATGATTCACTGTGACATCACGGAAGGCCGGATTTATGGACCTGATATATCCTCGTTATGGAAGAATGAGACAGGTTAAGCTGTTGTGAATTAGTCATTTATTTGTAAGGAATACCTATGTAAGAAAATTGGTCCTTTGCTTATTGGACTGTATGTAAGGGTCCGTATCAAAAGAGCAATATTGACAGCACTATAATTTATTATGAGCTTTTACCGTCGACAGGTACCATCAATTAATATTTAAGTAAAACCCTCTGTTAGGCCACTTTCGCACGGACGTAAAAATATCGCGGCGGAATTTTATCGCGTCCTGGATTTTCAACTTTCAATGTTGGGTCAAGTATTGAGAATCCAACAGAGTGCATCCCAGCGCGTTAAGGGCCAATACAATAACCGCGTTGCGGCGCCGCGCCGCTAAAATCGGCGGTTTGTGTTGCGGCGTTGTGGCGTCGCGAAAAAGAGCATTTTACTGTCGTATGGTAGGGTATCCAGTTCTTCGTTATTTTTGATTGTGGATAGACGTGTCTCTGCCATGGACCATCGTGAGAAACTTATTGCTTATTTGTTATTAAAAAGACATTACTCTATTTTAAATAAACCACAAAGAAGATACTGGATACATCCATTTAATAAGGCTATGAATCCCGATGGCGAGTACTTTTCTCTAAAATACAAAGCATTAAAGATAGACGAAAATAAATTTTACGCCTACTTTAGAATGGCAAACAAGGGCGTTCCCGAACCAACGATATAAATAAATCGATGTCAAAGTCAGACATTTTAATTTTAAAACTGCTTCCGGGTTTATTGACACGTGTTATTTGCTAGAGTGATAGAAACAAACTAAATCATTGTCAACAAGTATGACATCATAACGCTGGAACTAGCGCCACGCTGCGGTGCCGCGCCGCTACAATCGGCAGTGCCGCTACTGCCGATTCTCGCGGCGCGGCGACGCAACGCAGTTATGTGTTTTGGCCCTAAAAAACAAACTGTTGGACTTCATTTTCAACAACAAGTTGAAATTCCAGGGCGCGAAAAAAAGTCACCTCAGGAAAAAATCGCCGTTCGGATCTGGGCTTACTTGCAAAAATGTCCAATTAAATGCCAAATAGAGACAGATACTTACAGAACCCAATAATGCTATATTTTACCCCTTAAACAGACACACGAAATAAAATACACACATTACTAAGACAGACTTTCGTAACTTAAGATACCGTTTTCAAAATAAAGACATCTTGACATATTGTAAGGATTAATTGCGTCACTAACTAGACTAAGTACATCAAACGTCCAAGAATAAGCGCTTTTCCCATCTTTTACGTTATAAAACGTCGTATCTTTTTTCATTAAAAATCCCTTTATCCGTAGTTTGTGAGAAGTAAATTTTTCGTAAATGAAGTCAGCTGCGTCAGCCAGGTTAATGGATTTAAACTTCCAATCTTTCGGGACTGTTTGATGAAGCGTAGATACATGACTATGTTATTACTTTTGGATGTGTTTGTAAAATGCTGGGTACAGAATGGACCAACAGAGTAAAGCTACACAATAATGTAACAAGACTTATCTATGTGAGCGTAGATTTATATTAGTAACACTAGCTGCGCCCCGCGCTTTCACCCGCATAAGTGTCGATCCCGTGGAAATATTAGGATAAAAAGTATCCTATGTGTTAATCCCGGTTATAAACTATCTGTGTACCAAATTTCATCCAAATCCGTTCAGTCGTTCGAGCGTGAAAAAGTAACAAACACACACACAAACTTTCGCCTTTATAATATTAGTGTGATTATAGAAACTAGTCCATGAATAAGCTGGTCATAGTCGAATTATTATATGTCAGTGATAAAATAATTTTGACATTGAAGTGAATTGTCAGTTTAGCAACTTGCCGACATGAGTCAGTCTTCAAAGAGGCACTGGAGTGACAAGTTTTAATATGAATAAATAGTGTAAAATGTACTGAACTGTGCTGAGTAATCACACTAACATTATAAAGGCGAAAGTTTGTGTGTGTGTCTATTTTTGTATTTTTGTTACTTCTTCACGCTCAAACGGCTGGACCAATTTCGACGAAATTTGGCACACAAATAGATTATAACCAGGATTAACACACAGAATACTTTTTATCCCAATATTCCCACGGGATCGAGACTTATGCGGGTGAAACCGTGGAGCGCAGCTAGTTTATAATAAATATTGTTATTCCATTGAATTATTTGTTGTTTCAATTCTATGACTCTCTTCTGAGGCAAGTTTTCAATAGGGTTCACCATATTCACTTATTTAGCTTTTTATTTCCTTTTTTGGGGCGTTAAAATGTAAAAGAAAGAAAGAATACATTTATTTACATTACGTTTAGAACTGCGTAGCCAGTTACTGCATTGGAGAGACCCCCTTTATAGTCTCCCCAGGGACGTGCCCTAACAGGCGTTGCACTGAGGAGGATCCGGATTGGTCTACTAAGAGATACCGGGACCCCCTCCATGTGCTGATGGTGATCACCGGGGTGGTTTTAGTGAGGTAAGAGTCCCACACTACCTGGTAGTCCAGGTGCCTTTCGAAGGTTTCCCACCGTAAACAAAAAAAAAAAAAGGTACTGCATTAACGATTGCTTCTGATGCATGTAGTGGGTAGCATAATAAAAGAGGGAAAAGAATGTTTTTTTTTTTGTCTGATCTAAGTAAGGCGTTTTAGATCATACGTTACTTCTGGGACAATTTTCTATTAGCTAAAATTATGTAAAAGACAGTCTAAAACAAATTTTATCGAAAGAAAATCAATGAATCTGCTTTGCCTTATTCCAACTATGATGGGGTCGGTTTCCAGTCTAACCGGTTGCAACCCAGTGTTTTCAACAGAGCGACTGTCTATCTGACCGCCACAACAAATTACTTGGTAATACAATACCCCTTGGCAAGACTGGTTGAAATGCTTCTCACTACACCCGTAACGACTAACAATTGTACTTCATTCAAACCGTTGCTTAACTTAATTTCCGAGGCACGGAGGGGGCTCGTTATGTAATCGATGGTCATCCATCCACGGACTGGCCTCGGCAAGCGTCGCTTGAAGATTGACCCGTGTGTTTGTTATTTGTTAGCCACAAGCCTCTCGATTTTATCGAAAGAAAATATGTATATGCATGAATACTGTGGATACCGTATATAATATTATATTATTATTATCTTGAAACCGTAAAACCTTAAATTAATAATTATTTATCCTTTACAAGTACCAGCAATAAAACTATAGATACTGACCGTTCAATTATTTTTCCTCTACTTTCGCATCACTGTCCAAATTAAATAATTAAATTAAAAAGGACCAAACAGGCTGTCCCCTATTACTTAACATACATGAATAATTAATATTTACGGCATAATGGATGAAGGTAAGGTGTGTACAAATGTTTGTCTGTTTTCCGAAGGATCACAAAACAAACATGTAGTTATGATGACGCTTTACAATTTCTCTACGTAAACAACGAAAAATACGCCAAGAAATTTGACTGGATATCAAAAGACTCTTTAAAAACACGTCAAGTTATTTACGGGCCCTCAAATTAAAAATGTTGCTTCCCGGTTTCCGCCGGTATCTGACGTTAGTATACGGTAAATTGCTTTTTAAATATCGTATAGACGCGACTTCGTTAAGGCTGTATTAAACACAGTTGAATAAATTTTATTAAAGCACCAAATAAAACTGGAGATTATTTATTAAAATATGAATGAAAATATAATTCGCACGCGTTGAAGATATCAAGTTAATACTAAATATAGCATGGCATAATGTTCCCACTGTTAGGGCAGAGGCTTTTGTCCTGTCCAAATCACAGTGATCCTTATTCTCATTCAAATAAGGTTTATGTTGGGTTGCTGCCACTGACTAGTCTGTCAAAATTATCGTGATCTTTATTTTCGTTACCATAAGGTGGCAGCAAGTTTGCTGCTGTCAAAGTTAAATAACTGTGAACGGACTTTACGTATCTTTTGGATACACATGGTTTTTTAACAACGTCTTAGATCAGCAAAATTAGAATCGCTTCACAGATTCTCCCCATAAAGTATGTGGTGAAAAGAAACACGGCTTAATGCATATCCCGATCACATCCCGGGCTGTTTGATCCAATGAACCACGAAGGTCCATTAAGTAAGTGCTTGAAAGTAACGAAGCTTTTTGGTTTAAAATGTACTTTCTTTTGATTACTTTGAATTTGAGATGAGATACAAAAATCGATTTCGAAAGAGTCTCTGAATGATTTGTAAAATATTTTTTTATATTCTTATTTTATGTTGCTTTATCTACACTAATATTATAAAGAGGAAAGATTTGATTGTTTGTTTGTATTGAATAGGCTCCGAAACTACTGGACCGATTTGAAAAATTGTTTTACCATTAGAAGCCGACATTATTCCTGATGAACATAGGCTACTTTTTACCAGGGGAAAATGCTTCATTCCTACGGGAAAACGGGTAATAGGATTTAAACGGCGGGAATTCCGAATTCTACGCAAACAAAGTTGCGGGCGGACGCTAGTATTGTGTATATTTATTAGTCAATCAATCTACATAACCTTTTCACAACTATATTGACCTCTGCTTCAAGTCTAATGGGATGCAACTGAATACCTGTATGTTATATGGAGCGATTGCTTACCTAACCTCCACAACCCAGTGACTGGGTAACACGAGAAGACTGGTTTTCAGACTATTGGGCTTCTGACTACTCGGAAGAACTGTCAAAGATCTTCGAATGGCAACCGGGACCAACGGTTTAACGTGCTTTTCGAGACAATGGTATAGTATATATTAGTTTACTGCAATTGGAACCTACCCGCCAGTTTATGAAATATAACCCTACCTTTTAGGCGTCACTGACTAAATGGATACGTCGGTTCTGTACAATCATCTACACGAACACTTCATTCGCTGTTTATTAAGTGGCTATTGTACATCATAGCTGGCAGAGTAAGCAAGCTGAAGCAGCAGGGGACCATGTTTGTCGAAGGACCGATGGCCGATAGAGCAGATGATTTCTGGAGTGGAGACCGCGTATCGGCAAGCGTAGTGTGGGACGCCCCCCCAGCTAGTTGGACCGACGACCTTATTAATGTGGCTGGGACAGACTGGATGCGGAAGGTGAAGGACAGGGTGTTGTGGCGCAGCCTGGAAGAGGCCTTTATCCAGCAGTGGACTGCGTTGATTGATTGCTTGATAACGCGTTACTTCTCTGACAAATATTCCGAAAAGACCTCAGTATCAACGAGTATTTTACCTTCAAAACAGTTGGTGCACAGTAGTCAATGAAGAAAAAATAATTTCATGAATTTTCAAAGACATTTCCTCCATTTACTAAGTAATATTACTTCAGAAATAAAGCTCTCATTCCACAGATGCAATAATACAGTTATAAAAACTGCAGTAAAATAAAAGTTTGTAAAATCGAGCGGACTCTGATGGTTTTGTGCAATGAGCCAAATATGATGTCTTTTCGATAACTGCAGGTGGCTATTAGAATTTATTACTGGCTTTGGTTTGTGAATTCAATTGGGCTATGCTTATTTTTAATATTTTATTTCTTTATTATTATATGTATACACTTTATGTATGTATTCATTGTATCGTGTAAATGGTACACCACAGACTACCTACAGTATTTGTCTCTCCCTCTCTTCCCTTTTCAAACCATCCAAATTTTGTCTTTAAAAGATCCATATACCGTCCATTGTGTCACCCTTTGTAAAATTTCTATATTTATGTCTGTAAATTATATGGTGTTCATAATAAAGAGTATTCTATTCTATACAGTGGAGTACTAAGGACTAATCTCTCTCATCTGCCACATGTATTGTGCGTCTTCCCGCATCAAATCAAAAGCAATTTATTCAAACTAGGCTGAGAATCAGCACTTTTCGAACGTCAAAATTACGAGAGACAGTCCCCCAAAACGCCCGCCCTTCACCACTTCCTAGTGCTTTCGCTGGGAAGAAGAAGTGGCGCAACAAACTCCCCAGCAGACCCTAGACCTTAGGTACCCATTAACTATAAGTATATAATATAGTAAATAGTATGTATGTGTACTATTGGTAATCTATTTATGTATTTGTGTTCCTATTTTATTTATAATTCAATATTGTTCCTCTCAACCAAAGCACCTATCATGAGATTACATGATGACTTGACCACCCTTGGTTGAATGGTAGAGAATGTCTAAGGCATTAAATCCGCCTATTTATTTATTTTCTTCTGCGAAAAGTTTAAATAAATATTTATATTATATTATTATTTATTAGAAAACTTAAACTTTCAGACAACAAGATTATTTTCCACTAGCAGCGCCTCGCAGTTTGACCCGCATAAGTTTCGATCCCATAAGAATATCGGGGAATATCGGGGTCCTGGAGTGGAGACCGCGTATCGGCAAGCGTAGTGTGGGACGCCCCCCAGCTAGATGGACAGACGACCTAAAGAAGGTGGCTGGAGTAGACTGGATGCGGAAGGCGGAGGACAGGGTGTTGTGGCGCAGTCTGGGAGAGGCCTATGTCCAGCAGTGGACTGCGATAGGCTGAGTTGATTGATTGAAGAATATCGGGATAAAAATTATTCTATGTGTTAATCCTGGTTACAAACCATCCGCGCGCCAAATTTCATTAAAGTCTGTTTAGTTGTTTTTGCGTGAAAGAGTAAAAAACATCGATCCATCCTCACAAACTTTCGCGTTTACAATATTAGTAGGATAGGATTTCTTCACTCATAAATAAAGCCTTCGACTAACAGTTTTCTAGTACCGCTCAATTGAGAGGTTCAATAGATTTATAGAACCTCTTAAACTTCATACATTGTTAACTAGATCTCTTTAACTCCCAAGTAAACGAGTATTTATTTTATGAAAGCAGGTTCAAGCGATTGCCCTCTTAAGCAACGCCAATTCGGGCAGGTCATAAAGAATTGTATAAAAAGTGAGATTAGATCTTTTCATTTGAGGAAAGGTCCGAATATTGGTCCTGCGAGGCAGTTACTGAGAAATGGCGGATTGAGTTCGAGAAAGTCAACATTTAAATTGAAGAGAAAAACATTTACTGAATAGATTTGAGTCGGCCCCCAGGGTGCTGGTATTTGACCGTATTTGACAACGGTTCTTTTGATATCTCGTTAGTTTGAACCTTATTTATCTACCTATTTATATTTACTTTATTGTACACCACAAAAATACATAAGATAAAAAAAATATATCAAACACTACAAAATATTACCTTATTTATTGGTAGTATTTGATTGAGAGGAAAAATCATAGCCTTTCTGGAGAAAAATGTCTAGTTCATAAATTCAACCCTAGAATATTTGTCTGTCACCACCAGTGTAACTGAGTTTCTCGTATAAACTAGTAAGTTATTCCTGACCTCCATAATTCAAAGACAATACAGGCATGTAAGGCTAACAGATCGGCAGGCTTCGGCACCTTTTAGGTTCTGAACCTAATCTAATTCGGCAATTCCTGAATTTAACACAAATTGTGCCACAAACACTTAATTTAAATTAAATTGTGCATAGCCAATAGCCGTGTGGGCTGGACGCCCTACAAAAGATCTAGGGTAAGACCTGGATGAGACTCGCACTAACCAGGGAAGCATGGCACAAAAGAGAGGAGTGGCCAGCAGTGGGTGGAATAAGGTTGCTAGTGATGCTGAAATACACTCAGGAGCAATAAATTCGATTCACCAACATCTTGATATCTCGGAAACTAAGAATTGGTTCATAGTAACCGAGAAATAAAGCTATGGTTGGTGACCCGAATTCAGTTCTCTCCGGTGTATTTAATTCAAACTGAAATATATGGAGTAAGTAAGCTAGATGGCACTTTTTTTGGTTTTATTATTAGAACTGCCGCAAACGATACACGCATGGCTAACAAATTGCGAAAGAAATGTACGAATGAAATCCTAACGGTAATACTAAAATTCTGGACGTGTAGGTACGACGTTTGTAAGACCTTTCATGCGTGGAATACTTATTCCATTTATAAATAGAATTACGATTTATTAGAGGATAATAAATATGCGTTTTAATGATAATATTGGATTAATTGATTTGTCTAGCTTACATCACGCACAGCAGGAGTTTTTGATGGTCCTAAACGGAACTTTGTTGACATTAAAAAAGTACCGATCTCGTTTAGTTTCGTAAATGTGATTTTTACTTCAACTTTCTTTTACACGTTCCACAAAGCTGACATAAATGGGTTTTAACAAAAGTTCAAGAAACTAGTGGCACCGCATATATTAAAAAAAAAAAAAAACTCTTAACTAAACAACTTATTTGGAAACAACTTCAAGATATAAAGTTATATGAATATAAACTGAGAACAAGAAAAAAAATATGCCAAAATATAGTCTAATACCTAACCTAAATTCAGTATCAATTTGCAGATGTCTTGAGAAATGTATCGTAACGTTTCGTTGTAATATTCCATAAATATGATTGTGCTGGAGGTTTTTGTGGTCCAAGTGATACACTTTTAGCTCTTAAAACGATTAACCCCGCAGATTAACTATCAAGCTTAATCATCTGTAAACAAATCGTCTGTAAACAAGGTAATAATGAGAGCTTACCAATCTGTTAGACCGTATCGATACAATATGAATAATTGATGCACATATGTAAACTTAACTAATATTAATTAGCTTTAAACACACCTTTAACGTAAACACTTTTTCATGTATTTTTGTGGTGTACAATAAAGCATATATAAATAAATAAATAATTACATTAAACAGATTTTGGTTGCATGCATCCCAAAATTTGTTTGCCTTGAAGCCTCCTCGTGTAGCGCAGTTTGTTCCGCCACTTACTCCAGTGAACCGAGCGCTCAGCGCATCCTGGACAGTCACACCCAAAACCTTATTTGACTGGCCAGTTCCATCATAAACCATCCATCGCTTTCCATCAGGCGTAATAAAGGTCAAGAGCGGGCCCATTCAGCAATAAAAAAAAGAACTTATTATAGCAATTCTTCTACAAAAACAAACTGCTTTGCCGTTTGGCAGAGGTAATAAGTCTTGTAAAAAAAAACATTCTGTGAATAAATACTTTTTCATTATTCTTTTTTCATTTCTAAGTACGAATCCTTCATAGTCAGACAAACCACTTTCGCTTTATTTTCAACAAACTCAAACGGCTTCAAGATTATTCATAACACTAATTAATATTATATTTACATCCCCCAAACACAACCGCTTTTAATGAACCTCTAAGCTCGTTACTTACACCTACCCGCAAGCCTCAAGTTTCATCTACAGCGTGTTTGATAAATGAGCCACAGGCTGCTCATTTTCATGCTAGTCTTGATTGATTAGTTCCAATATTGAAAATCGAAACGCCCTGTATCGCGATCAAGGAAACAGTAACCAAGCGCCCTTCGCTTGGTGCGCTTCGGCTAATGAAATCAATTTCGAAGTCATTCGGGTTGCTAAAATCAATGAAAAGCCCAATATTGCCTGTAATGAGAATCCTGTGTTGCTTCCAAAACGGCTTTTGATGAACAAGCAGGCTGTTTGGAGACACTGAATAATATTATGGTATTACGACGATCAGTGTAAAATGAGGTTAAAAAGGGTCAAATGAGACCTTATCTGTTTTGTTTGTGAACTGAATATAAAGTGGTTCATGAGTTAGGAAAGGTTTTACCTCCTTGTGACCTTCACAAACTTTTGGTGGACTAAAGTCTGAAAATCCGTACCTCTCATTACAGGTTAATTGGTATTTTTAAATTACCCTTTTTCCCTTTTTTTCACAATTTCCAAAATTTGAACTAACGACGCCATCTTGTTTATTCAATAAAATTTCTTAAAACATCATCACAAACGTATATCAGCAACTGCCCCTTCTCAATGTCATTCAATCGCCAAAAGGTACTTGTAGCATTGTGTAATAGTTGCATATTCAGTGTCAAAACACACTACGATGAGTTGGTTTATGCTGTACTTTAATATCACTCATTCAATTGACCTCATTAGTATCTTGCCCTTATCCTAATTAATTTGGGATCAGCAGTGCTATTATGTAAAAATCTCACCGTGAGAACTTAGGTGAAGTGAGTGGGAAGTGAGCTGTCTTTAGGGATTAACATTATTGACACTGCTCACTTCAAGCTCACTTCACTTATGATTTCACGGTGAAATTTTTACAGAATCGACCGGCAACGCAGCATTATGTCTTCTTCTTCCATACTCCTTTATTTTTCGTCATCTCAGTAGCCATATCCTCATTCACACAGTCCATGTTTCATAGGTCTTCCTACTGTTATATACATTCACTTTCATACTAAAAACTTTCCTGACATTTTTTTTTTTTATAATTACCTTAATTATCAAATACTCAACCTAAAAAGGCCAAACTAATTAATACCAACAAGATAGAAATGAAAACCAGAACGCAACACAAAATAAGTTGTCCTCAACAATTTCGGTAAACTCACTTTATCTCACTGCTGAACGAGACTTTAAAAGTCTAACTTCCACCCCGCTAATGTCAACACAATTTAGTTTAATAACTTCATGACCTAATTAATTATTGGCTGCATCGTTGGTTTAGCAATCGGAAGCGTGACTGCGGGGAATGGGGTGCTGGATTCCATCTTCAGATCAGGCAAAGTGTTGTTGGTTTGTCCTTTGTGGATTTTTTTGTACTAGCGGATCAATGTAGGTTGTGGTATTGGCCCCAACTTACGAGTCGTCGGTTCGAACCCAAGCAGACGCTATACTTTGTATAAATTAATTCATCACCATCATCATCATCTGCCGAGCCTTTTCCCAACTATGTTGGGGTCGGCTTCCAGTCTAACCGGATACACCCGAATACCAGTATTTTACATGGAGCGACTGCCTATCTGACCTCCACAACCCAGTTACTGGGTAATACGATACCCCTTGGTAAGACTGGTTGTCAGACGTTCGGGCTTCTGACTACGCGTAACGACTGACAAAGATCCACGAATGACAGCCGGGACCAACGGCTTAACGTGCTTTCCGAGGCACGGAGGGGTCTCGGTATGTAAAGATGGTCACTCATCCACAGACCAACCGCGGCAAGCGTAGCTTAACCTGATCGATCGACCTGTGCGACTGTTATTATTTAGCCACGAGCCCCTCAGATTGATTCATCACCACTGGTTATCAAAACGGTGATAAGAATCATCGTGAAGAAACTGGGATGTCAAAGAACGAAAAATTCGAAGACATGTGTCATCTACCAACTTGCACTGGGCTCGCGTGGTAGATTATTGCCGACTCCCTTTCGGAGAGAGAAAGCCTGTGTTTCAGCAGTGGGAACATTAAAGACTGATTAAGTCTATGTGCATTTTTTTTATTTATTATTTTATTATTATTTTTTTTTTTTATTACTTAAGAAAACTTACATCCAGGATACAGATAATTGACAGTTAGTGAAAGAAGGCCAATTAAAAGTTTTCACAGACAATATTAGGGTAGCACAAGAAACAGTAGACAGGCAAGAGAAAGTAACACGTAGAGAATTAAGAAAATACTAAACAAGTCTAACTAAGACTAAAGAAGTTTTTGCATAACGTTTTTTTTAGTTTCGGAACCATGGTGGAAAATAAATCGAGATCATCGACACTTTGGCATATCGAATTGTATGCTCTGCTAGCTCTTATCATATAAGCACGCAGTATGTATTTGTCACTGGCACAGAATACATAATAGTACTACGTACAGAAGGGACACTCCCTTCCCCGCACCCATATCAGATACCGCACCTCACCCCCCACTTCGAGGTATTCGTCGCCGACTCTTTAGCAAGGGCTGTACTGCTGACACGAACAGACAATTTTGCGATTTAAAAGTTTTATTTGAGTTTTAATCACGATGGTTGGATATTGTGCTTTAATCGGATGCTTATCTTCACCGAGTAATTAAGCAATATTTATTTAGGTACCTTATTTTGTCACTGGATAAATAAACCTCTCTTACATAATAATTATTATAATATTATTTTTATTTCATAAGGAACCCGAGTATATAAATAAATAATTGAATGCTGCTTGTACAAAATCACTTCATAATAATGCACACGTTCGGGCAGCGTCGTCGTCGTCCGGTTCGCCCGACGCAAATCGCTGCACTTTCCGCGTCATTTTTTACGCTACGTACGACAGCCAACCATACTAAAGTTCACGCACACATTTGCACGTGTACAAACGTCATTTGGTTATGTAGTAGTTTAGGTAATTATTTTGCGAGCGTTTTATGAAGTGTCCGAGGTGTATCACTGGTTGATGACAATAGACGTTACCCGTTACATGGGACTATAACACTGGCAAAATGTATAATCAGAGAGATTACTGAGCAGACATACTCGTACGATCTCAATTAGCCGTATTATAGCTATGTCAGAGTGTCGAAGAATGATAGCTGTGATTTAAATTAACGGAAAGTTTTACGTTAAGTCACTTTGGTCAGCAATCATTTTTCCTTACTTTACTATAGGCACTGCCCACCCGGAAAATACAAGCATGACAATATGTTACGTAACTTTATGACCTAATTAATGATTGCTTCAAGTTTAAGTAGAGACGCAGATGGGTATTGACGTCACTGATTGATTCGAACTGCGTCGACCCGACATTAATCATGTTCGGGCAATCCGTGTTACAATAGTATTGTTGATAGGGGGCGTGGCTCCCTATTTGTAGGGTAAACTATGCTATTACTTAAGTTCTGGGAGTGGGTTTTGAGTGGTATTTGGGATTTTGTTTTTAGGTTGTTTGTTATGGAATATTAACACCAGTTTTTTGTGACAATGCGTAATATTGCGTAGACAATTGACTAGAAAGCAGAAAAACGAACTTAATTTACGCCTTGAATTAAAAAAAAGATTTTGGAAGTTTGTTTAAAAATTTCGTCCTATATCGTGAATAACAGACATTATTATGAATCCGAAAATGAACGATTTGCGAAAGAAAAACACGTGATGTTTCGGCTCTTTTTCAAGTTATGACATCCAAAATTATGAATAAGCAGTATTCAATTTACAAGACTTATCGTCTGATCTTTCTACATATAATACCGACTCAATTGGAATATGTTAGCTAACGGCTCAATTGATATAATAAATAGCTGCCATATTATCTTTTAATGTCAGCAATGCGATTCTGTATCCATCTCACCTTGAAAACTTAGGTGAAGTGAGCGTGGAGTGAGCTGTCAGTGTCATCCCACCTGATAATAGGGATTGACCAAGCATACATTTATAATCATAATCGAGATTTTAATAATATCATTTATGCTAATTCTATTGATTTTTTTATATAATTTCAAAGCTAGTATTTCAATTGTCAAAACATTACTATTTTATGAGGTTTTAATCTAGGAAAAACAAATATAATAAGGATTACTCCAGGAAAAAAAAGAAAAAAAAACATTATTGATATTCTGACTAAGTTTCAGTTATGCTATTTTATTTTAAAACCCCACAAAATAGGAATGTTTTGACAAATAAAATACTAGTTCTGAAATAATATAAAATCATCAATAGAATTAGCATAAAACATATTGTTAAAATTTCGATTATAGTTGTAAATGTTTGCTTAGTCAATCCCTAGCATCAGAGGTATGACACTGACAGCTCACTCCACGCAAGTTATCACGGTGAGATTTTTATAGAATCGACATGCAGACCCCGATACATCGATTCGTTAAATCTTCAAAATCCTCCGAAAAGCAAATCTATTTAATTCGACTTAAGTGGCCTTATCTAACAATCTGTTCCAAAAGCCAATTTTTGCGTTATAAACAGATTACAAACCGTGATACTTTAAGTTTTAAGAGTGATCTTGGGACCCGGCTAAGAATATCTGAATTAAAATTTGGGTCAAGGCGGGACATTTCCTGAGGTAAGTTTGCTAAAACTCACCAAGAGGTCAAGGAGACTAAAGGATTCTTAATAAATGTTTCTAAGCATAATCGGGCGTTTCGTCACTTAAAATCTATTTCGTCAACTCTGCGGCGATGTTGAAAATGCCCACATTTTAACAATAGGGACTTATAACTGAGAATGACGGCACGGTTGGCGCAGTGGCTAAGCTATTGAGTGCTGCCCTGCGTGTCGCGGGTTTGCTTCCCGCACGGAACAAATATTTGTATGACCTACAAGTAGTTTTTCCGGGTCTGGCTGTTTGTTATGTGAGTTTAAATGTTTGTGAACGCACCCACAATACAGGAGAAATTCCTAGTGTGGGGAAGGTTTAAAAAAAAATGGTGTTTGCGGTGAGGATCTACGTTTCCTTGTAAATTGAAGACGTTCGCAGACAATATAATCCTGAATAGCATGGTGGTACTGTTAGTCTGGATATTCCCATAGTTCATTCGAAACTTACCTGTTCGAACGAATATCTATTGTTTTAGTATTTGTGAACGAATATCTATGTGTTGGCCAAACGAACCTTATTCTTCACCATGAGGTTATGTCAAGGCCTATTCAACCCGTTTCTTATCAAGAGATAATATTTCATCATCTGTCTAGCCTTTTTCAACGATGTTATGTTGGGATCGGCTTCCATGTTAGACTGGAAACTGGATGCAGCAAGACTCCAGAACATATTATTTTACAGCCATCTATGGGAAAGGTCCCAAACCAGAACTCGATATTCTACCGGTACATATGTATACCATGACCCTCCAAAGGTTCGGCCTTCGATCAAGTTGCGAGAAAAACATTTTTCAAATTAATTGGACTCACTTAGGCCGAGCTTGTTTACCAATGTTCCTCGAAGTTCTGACGGGTTGACGTGTGGATGTTGTCGTAAGATTTAGCCGACGATATTTTAGGGTTGAACGAAGATTTTTGGAAGTAGAATACACCATTAATTTGGCTACAATTTTGAGATTGAAGGAAATAGTTACGAGAACATAAATATTAGCAATAATAAATAAATAATCATTAAGCCATAGGTATTTAAAATTCCGTTAATCCCGATAATTTACTTACCACGAAATCGATGGTGTAACCTTTGCTTAGATTATGAAGTTTCAATGTAAACAATATTATACTGAACTATTTAATGTATTAGTTAATAATGTACCTGTGTTATCAATTATTAACTAAGGATGGGTTGCCTCAAGAGCTCCGTTATAGTTTCCGTCAAAGTTAATTTTAACAGTAACATTAACAATGACCATAGAATCTAACTATCTGTGTGTCTGTTAGTTATTGCCCTCATGTGAAATGTAAAAGTTAAAGTTTTTAACTTTAACTTTAAAACGGTGAAGGAAAATATCGTGAGGAAACCGGCATGTCCTAGAAATAAAAATTCGAAGACATGTGACATCTACCAACCCGCTTTGGGCGAAAAAACACATTTTTGATGTGCAAAAAACAGACGAGACTAGCACAAAACAAAAAAAAAAACAAGCATGGGACAACACTTAAAAGGAATTCAATGCCAAACTCAAAAAAAATTGGTGAATTATGACAAAAACCGTAACCTATAGCCCTTATAACCATCCGAAGTTGAGCGGTTTATTTCAACTATTGTTAAAATGAAGCAACCTGAATTTCTCTTAACCGGAGATTTGACAGCTGTCAAGGCATTGGTTATAGTTAGTTGATGCAACTCTCACTCTTAATATTGATACAAAAAACTGTAGAATAATATATCCAAGCCTACGGTTTCATAATAAGAAACTACCTTTTGGAAGGAGCAGCTAAATTTTGGCATTCAAAAGATGTGTCTATTTGAAATAGGTGATTTGACTTTGATCTAACGGCTTAGTACCGTGTTATCAAACGCAAATATAAAACCACAAGCCTAGTCCTACACAGTGACGTATATAGGCGACAATAACAAAAAAAGCCAATATGACTGGAAAAAACGCCTGATACGGAGATAATCTGCAGTCTGTATGTCGGCTTACCCAACCATTTGAACACGCAAAAGTGACATTTATGTGTCAGTGAACGTCCCACGCCATGTTTGTAATAAACGGCCGGGCTGAAAATATACCAAAATAATATTAGAACGTAGTCCATGAACCATTTCGGGCTTTCTTTTCACTTTATTTGGTTAGAGCGATGGTATGGGAAGGAAAATTGTTGTGTAATTATTCGGTAGTAATACACACCGCGACACTTCGATAGCCTCTGTCAAGGTCATTATAGATTTCAAAGATTGAACGAAAAGTTACGTTTGTAAATCACACAGAAAATTTCATTTTTGTGAAGAGTGCAAGAAACGTATGTCATTTATTTTATTTATTTATGATTACTAGAAAAATATCACATTATAATTATTCTAATTACATATTTTAGTGCGACACTAGGTTAACCTCACATATAGAAATGTAAATATAAAACACCGTAACGTATAAAAACATATCTTATTAGTATTTAGTGTGACCGCCCTTCTCACTTATGACATTCAATATTCTTTGCGGCATTGATTCGAACATTTTTTTAATCAAATCTGTTAGAATTTTGCTCCAATTTTTTGTAATAGCTTTTTTTAGTTCTTTTTTATTTTGATATCACTTGCCGTTAGCATAAACTGATCTACTAAGCCAACCCCAAATGTTTTCATTTATGTTCAAGTCTTGAGACAATGCCGTCCATTCAAGAACATTTTACATCTACTTTTTTGCGTTTTGCGTACCTTCTAGGAAAACAAGATTAAGGGGACCCTCTACTACTAATTGCACCCCATACCATAACACTTCCGAGAGCAGATGGTCTACGTGATAAAATCAATTCCTCAGTCAGGACCGTCCAGATTGAATTTTTTTTCATCGGAAAAAATAACATTTTCGTACCACTTGCTCAAAAAAGTGACATTCTATGCCACAAAAAGCGAACATAACAATAGTCATTTTTAATCTGTTAAAAACAGGGAAAGAAAATTGTACTGAATTTCATTCATCCTCTAGGGGGAGAATGTGATTGAAATTTGGAATACTTACCGAAATTTATACTGAACTACATCTGTGTTTACACCATTGAGTTTTTAAATAAAGCATTATACATATTTTTGAAAAAGGAATAAGTACGCATTTATTATGCAGTTATGATTATTAAATAAAATTACGAAAATCGACGAGGCCGTATGAGCTTGATGCCTTTGCTTTTCCGACAGAAAAATATTAGTCTAGGAACTTGCCGCGTTTTTGTTTTCTTCAAATACATAAACGTTAAATTTATTTTTAATTGTCATTATTTTTAATAAATGCTTATCTCGTATTCTTATTGTGTTATTTTTTTCGCAAATGGTACGAAAAGTAGAGTATTTTCCTCGGTGATAAAGCTGTCTTAGTCTTGGGTGAACTTAAATCCCTCGCTACACTCAGGACTCGTCTTAAATTCCTCGCTTCGCTCGTGATTTAAGTTTTTAACACCCTCGCTACGCTCGGGAGTAAACCTCAAGTCCTTCATTACGCTCGCGATTTAAACCGTCACCCGCGACAGAAGACACTGCTTTATCCCCTTGGTTAATAATCTACTATTTTCCACTCATTGGTCCATGCCATATGGGTTCGTGCAAATTCTAGTCATGCAGCACGATGTTTTGCTGTATGGACAGGCTTTCTTTTGAGTTTTTGGCGCTGAATGTAACTTGCAAATTTTATAAATCGTTGAACAGTACGCAGACTGGCCTTGACTCGTTCTTGCTTTGATTTGGCTAGCTGATCCCATGAACTTAGAAGCTTCTCTTAAAATGGCACTGCGATCTCTTTAGGTTGCAGCCTTTGCTGTACGACCCTTCTGGTTGTTTCCGTAGTTTTCAGAATCCTTGAAGAAGTTATTTATCACTTAAGGGCTTCGTCCAATTTTTTCTGCGATTTTACGATTACAATTTTTTTTTTTTTTTCAAATAGCAATTTTAGAAATTTCTTCACTCGTAAGTACTCTGCTACGGGGCATTTTGATATAATATTACTAATATCACAATAAAATTATTTATACGTTATATTGCGTAGTTGCGTAGACGTGTGGTTTTATATGTTGCTATAACAATATTGCTTTAGTGCTACTGAGGTTATCCTGTTGTCGCAGCCTTATAATAGATAAATATAGTTTTCTAATAATTTAGGCACATATGAACGAAAACATTTACGGACTTGTACGGGCATGACCGAAAGTATCGAGTAATATTTATTACGCAGGTGGTTTTCGTATTTCACAAACACTTAATCATTGAATTAGTATGAGGCTATCCAAGTGTCGCGTTGTGTAGCAGTGTGTTCAGTATTATATATTTTTTTAGTGAAATATTCAATATTAATGTCTCTTTATATTCTGTTTGTAGGTAGTCGCGGTTGCTTACCGATTTTTCCGACGTATCTACACACAAAAGCACGCTTTCTTCCCAGGGGGGTAAGCAGAAACTACAAATCGCCACCTTATCATTATGATCCTTAGATAATCGTGATCGTGAGTGTATGAACGTATACGAAGCAAGAACTTCGTATACGTTCATACACTCACGCCGATTTCCTGTTCCCGGTGAACAGGAAATCGGCGTTAGTTATTTAAAGTTATGAAAAATGAGGGCTCAGCTAAATATATCGCAGGGGACAGTTGTGTCCTATCAGAAACTTATCTAAAAACTGCTACCAACAATTATTATCAGACTTACCAGACCCCATCAAATGAACAAATGATTTCTTTCAAATCACCGTCGAAAATTACTTACTCAATATTAAATGAAGCAAGTTAAAGTAATTTTATTGGCTCCTAAAATTACCGACCCTACGACCGCCAAATGAAATGTTAAAGTTTCTGATTGATTTGATTTGATTATTTTATTAAAATCAAAACGTTAGAATTCATTTACATTTCGACGAACTTTCATTTCATTAGAAGTCTCAATTAATTTCTTTGTTAAGTTACAAAGAATGTTTGTATTTTCGTAAATTATTACTGATATAAACAAATTGGTAGGTTTATTAGAACATTTATTTTAGCCTAGTTGGCTGTTAACGTGTACTGGAACACGAAGTGGTCATTAGACGATATTAATTAGGGTTTATATTTGGTTATTTGTTGGGAGTGTTCATATTTGTATTGGAATGAATAATGAGATTTACAAACTGAGCCACGCACAAATTTACTGAAATATTCAGTACATTTGCGCGTGGTTCAGTTTGTAAACCTCATTATTTTCGGCACCACATTCAAATAAGAGAAAATTTTCCTATCTGAAATAAATAGTATAAAATAATTTGGTAAATAACAAATGTGCCAAAAACTTTAGATATTTTTTATTTTTTTTGGGATTACTCTTATTCATCTTTGTATTCAAAAACACCAAGTAACAAGATACTCAGTTATTATTAAAATACTAACAACAATAAGTATACAAAAAAACGTTTTCTAAAAGATTTTTAAAACCGTAATCAAAAACATTATCACATCTTAACAAAGAGCTTGAATATTTTTTTAATACCGCGACAGTAGCTCCCCTTCCCCCAACAAAGTCAATCGTCAAAGTGGTAGAAACGGGGTCAGCAGACGGCCGCGGAAATAGAGCACTCGTGACGATGACAACGTGTTACTGTAATGATGATCTCTGTCAGAGAATATGGGCAATGAGCATGATTTTTTTTGAGACTCGAAAACTCTTTTTAGACCAGTTTACATGTTACATAGTTTTTAAAGGTAATTGGCTGTAGCGATAACACAGCACTTTGACCAGTTTTTTTATTTAAATTCATAAGCATGGACGATGCATTTTCAGTGTAAAGAAAGAAAAGAAAAATATTCGGGGCACGCACAGGAAATACAAACAGTAAACAAGGAGCATTTAAAACGAATTAAAAAAATAAACAAGAAAACAGACAGAAGCGAGGTTGTTGTGACCATTTTTTTTTTCTTTTGGATTAAATTGTAAACTGAAATAAAATAACATATTTTTTTAATAAACATTTTGTTAAGCTAAAGTAATCTACCGAGGCATGGTGTAACTGTAAGTATGCATAAGTCCCTTTGTGTTTCATTGCAGATTAGTTTCTACTAAATAAATCACTAAATTAATAACAATTTCCATTTCCAGTTACCAGCATCTTTGTTCTATTGTAAACACAACGGGTGGTCAAATTTTACGCAAGAAAAAACACAGAATGTATTTTTAAACCAGCCAAATCCTGTTCAGGGTCGTAATTTTCAGACAAAACGCAACACTATTATGCAACCGTATAATACAGGATAAACCTCATAGTGTTGTTGCAGGAATATTTTAACGAATGATGAAGCAAATCTTTAAATTCTATTTATTTTTGTAGTAGAGAAAACTGAGATGTTTATGAACATTAATGTAAATACAATTTTGAACTCTAATTGTTGTTCGCTTTGTGTATTTAATCTGAGCAATGTTATATTATGCAAGTTGTAAACGTTAAATCTACTTAAAATAAAATTCTTAGCAAGAAAAAATGTTGTTGAGTGACTGCCACGCGGTCATCGCAGTTGTAGCAGAGAGCTACACGACGTAGCAACCAATGGCGTCAACGCAGTCGAAGCAGAGAGCTACGCAACGCAGCATTGAATGGTGTCAACGCAATCGTAGCCGAGAACTGAACGACGTAGAAGTGAATATTATCTACGCAGTCGTAGCAGAGAACTACACGACGTAGCCATGGTAATATTATAATTGACGTAGCAGTGTATAGTGTCTACGCAGTCGTAGTAGAGAGCTACGCCACGTAGCAGTGGATTGTGTCTACGCAGTCTTAGCAGAGAGCTACGCTACGTAGCAGCGAATGCTACGTAATCATGCATTGTGCAAAATAATTTTTCTTTGTTAAAATTAATATCACAAATAAAATGAACGATACGTTCTTATAAAAATAATGTTTCTTTAAGTCTTAAACATTGTCTGATTTTTGTTTTTAAAGTAAAAATAAATTATATTCAACTAGGTTCATTTCACTTCTATATATATTAAAAGCTTATCATCCATCTCGATTTCCACTCAGGAATGATAACCATCTTCCCACGCACGATTATTAGACTAATGGCTATTTGATTGAGCTCTAATCGAATATTTCGAGTACTAACTTCTCAATAAAGCATAATCATATTACTATTGGAGCAGAAACTGATGAGTGTATTTGTAGAACATTATTGCCACTTTATATTTGTGTGATCAAAAATTAATTCTGTGGCTTAATATTAATTATACACAATTTTAATGTAGGTAAATAATTTTAATTTCTGTAAATAAAAGTAATTTAATTTCTGTAAATAATTTTAATGTAGTTTCTGCAATTTGTAGTGAAGTTATTTCTGCCAAATAATACTTTTGTTTTAATTACCGCGTTATGTGCAAGCCTCATCACACGACGCAAGTTTCTGGCCTGTAAAGTACAATAAAATTGAATCAATAATCGACAAGAAAGAATAATATTTTATTTGGGACACACACGCAGAGTAAAAAGGAGCATTCATAACTAAAAAAAACATTCACAGCAAAAAAAAAAATATTAAGGACTGCGTAAGGCCAAAAAGGCTCCTATCTCAGCATAATGTTACGACATTTAAAAATAAATAAATACCACAGCACTGGTATTCTGCAGCCAATTTTGTTGCTTCGACTTTTGGTATGCCACAGAAAATGAAATCACACCGTGTAAATCAGGCTTAACGAAGGATTTAGGTCATGATTTCACAAGAAACCTAGTCCCATAACTAACTCATTTGGACTAGATTAAAGTAAATCAAGATACTCAAAATCAAAATATCCTGAATCCCTAACATCTGAAGCAGAACGAATTCCGCCATATGAGATAACAGCCGCGTTCATAATCGAAACAATTTGAATAATTAAGTTAATTTCCATATCTGTAGCCTACGTGAAATTAATAGAAGGTAGGCTGCCGACACGACACGACGACGTAGAACGTACGTCGGGGTTGAAAGATGAGTGAGAAATGAACGGTACCAAAAGGCCGTTCAAACAATTTTCAGATAATGGGTATGAACAATTGGACAAAATTGTCAATATTTTATAACTTGAGTACGAGGCTTTTGACTACGTTGTATATTTTATGTCTTTTTTTTATTTTATTTTTTACTAGCGACTCGCCCCGGCTTCGCACGGGTGCAATGGAGAAACACTGATATTTTAGAGCCATTATTTCTCGTAAAAAGTATAGGATAAAAAATAGTTATTGTGGGTTATCCCTAAGAGATAGACATATACCATCTCGGACTTTTTTGTAGACCTGTTTAAGGTGTACAATACTGTAGTGCATTATTTTGATCTATCTCGACGGGTTCAGCCAGCGTTTACAATGTAAGCGCAAAAAAATGTGTTTATTTACGACATCACATTAGGAACCTCTAAAATTATCAGTGTTTCTCTACTATATTATGCATGTATTATACATATAAACCTTCCTTTTGAATCACTCTATCTATTAAAAAACCGCATCAAAATCCGTTGCGTAGTTTTAAAGATCTAAGCATATATAGGGACAGACAGACAGGGAAGCGACTTTGTTTTATACTATGTAGTGATGATTTGTAACGTGCGTTTTGTTTGTGCAGAATAAATGTTTTTCTTTCTTTCTTTTTTCTTTCTTTCTTTAAAAGCCACATATGCCGACGACGCGGTATCGTAAAGTGTACGTGGCTAGAGATCAGCGAGAAATGAACAGTGCAGTGGGCCTAGCAGGAACGCTCGAAATAAACATAACGTAAATTCTATCGATATAGTCGCGTTCTTGGTTGGCCCACCGAATCAAGAGGCCGTACAAACATTAAATAAATAAATTTACGTAAAATTATGAAGATGGTGAGTACAGTTAATGAAGATACATTGATGGAGTATCAATTTTCAATTAATTAAAAGTGTTGCTCAAGAGCTTACTTATAATTGTCTGTGCACTGACTGGACAGGTCCGCTCAATCTATGTGGTTCTTTACTCAAAAGACCACTTCAGACACCAATCTACATGGTCTTCACATTATCTGACCAAGATTATGTCTGGACTTTAAAAGAGACTGTGACCTCTGAGTTTGTTTCGGCCTTTCTTCTCAGAGTAGTCAGATAGGAAACGCCGACCTCATCTAGTTTAAAAAAATATGATTGACATGTAAAAGTGTTTGTACAAACCTACTTACAGAAAATAAATCATTTATCATTTATCATTGCGGGAATATTTTATGGTTAACTAGCTTCTGCACTCGACTTCGTCCGAGTGGAATTTTTGGTTCCCCTGACCCGACCCGTCGCATCGCGTCGCCTGCCCGCGCTATTTAGTTCGCTTAGTGTTCTTTCGGTTTTTTTTTTCTTTCTGCTCGGCTCCGAAGAGTCGTAGCGTGTTGTTAAATAGCCTATAACTTTCCTCGAGAATTGGGCTATTACATGCAAAAATAATTTTTCAACTAATACTAACGGGTAGTTCCTGAGATTAACGCGTTCAAACAAACAAAAAACTTCAGCTTTATTATTAGCTTAGATTATATCAACCCATTTACTCGACTTGAGATAGCTTAGCGACAATCCTACAGCAGAATAAGGAAGACGAGAATAAGCGAAGTATTTATTTCATGATTCAAACAACCGATAGAATTCAATATAAAGACATCCAATTGTTTGAACAATACATATCACCCAATTACCGACAACGCCAACACTTTTAAAATAATAAATCTAAATCTAGAGGGTCAAACATCCGTGGAAAATCTTAACACTGCGATTCAGGAAAATTACGTATTTGTATAACGTCATCTATGGGTAAATAAATAAAACGTCTGCACAAATCTAGACAGGTATGATTGTATTAATGAAAGTTGTATTCGTGAATGTTTTAGCGGCATTTTGCGTTTTAGTAATTTTATACTATCTTCGAAACTATATAACCAATTGACATAATACGTAAAAGGCAAATCTTATTTATTTCCATGATTTCCTTGTCATCATAAAATATATATTTTTGATAAGGATTAATATTATTATTTCGAAAAAAATGTTTTATAAAACATACGAGTAAAAGAGAATATATTAAACGATAAAATATAAAATAGAAATATGGTGTCACGGACTTTTTCTAGAATTATTATATTTAAGGCGGACCAGATGACCATACATTGTTTCTAACTATATACAACTGTTTAGGCAGCGCATGCAAGTAGTTCTGTTTTAAGAGGTATTTTTTTCCGACTTGCTAGACAAAAGTTAAGATAGCTCAGGAAAAATGCAAGATATGAATATAATTTATAACAATAAATACAACATGAAATATTTCAACAATCATTTTAAATAATAAGGTTTAAAAATAAATATCTTTTAAATAAAATAAAAATTTTTATTTCAATAACTTACAACATTTATTTTTTATTATATATTTATTTATTATTATTACAATATTTATTTTATATTATGTATTTACATCACTACATAGTATAAAACAAAGTCGCTTCCCTGTCTGTCTGTCCCTATATATGCTTAGATCTTTAAAATTCCGCAACGGATTTTGATGCGGTTTTTTTTAATAGATAGAGTGATTCAAGAGGAAGGTTTATATGTATAATACATGCATAATATGGTAGAGAAACACTGATAATTTTAGAGGTTTCTAATGTGATGTCGTAAATAAACACATTTTTTGCGTTTACATTGCAAATGCTGGCTGAATCCTACGAGATAGAAATCCGTAGCGTAGTTTTCAAGATCTAAGCATACATAGAGACAGACAGACAGCGGGAAGCGACTTTGTTTTATACTATGTAGTGATCAACATTGTACCCGTGCGAAGCCGGGGCGGGTCGCTAGTTGTAATTAAATTAACCTTCAAGCGGGCGCGCGGCGTCGAATCGACCGCGATGCGATCGATTCTCGATACATTTATGATGCCAAATTGCTTACAAATCCAAAGAAAATTAGAATATTATTTTGATTTTATAATTTTGTTTATGTCCTAACATAATGATAATGTGATAAATACAAAAAATATTAAATAATTAGTGTTTTAAATCCCTGAAATATCCTATAGGTCTTTTAGGTTACGCGCGACCGCTGGCGTTACAAATGTCCGCGCGCCCGCTTGAAGGTTAATGAATATACAAAATATGTAATTGGGGGTTCAATCACCTGCGAGAGCAATCATTATGGAATCCAACATACATTGGATTTTCGTTGTTGAAGTATTTCAATAATTATTTATTACAAAATTTCCGGTATTGCAATTATCGTGCTCGAAATTCCCCAATTAAACTGATGCCTGACGTAACATAGTAGTCACTTAAGGGCCTGTACCACCTCAGATCACGAAAATTGTCGTACCACGAATGGCTGTAGTATAGACAGTATTGCAGTATTCACTCTGTAATTAATATACAGTTAAGGTAAGGACTACTGCTAAGTGTTGTCTATTGCGAATACACGATTGCACACAATTTTCTTGATACAAAGAGATCTCAAAATTACCTCTAAACCGTAAAATATTATAAATGGAAATTATTCAATGAAAATTTTAAAATTAGTTTGCAGTCACATAGTCTTCACATTCACAATAATTAAAATAATATAATACTTTACAAAGTAAGCAAATGTCATTTTATACAATATGGAAAGTACATAATATGCAATTAATTATACCATATACTTTGTCATCGCCTTTTCTGACGATATAAAAAATTTACGAAATTGGTCGCGAAAAGAAATCAGCTGCCCCCCACATTTTGACGAGTTATGCGAACATAAATGTAGGGACCAGCTGTTTTTTTTCGCGACAGTTTCTTCAAAATTCATTAATGTCAATGTTTTTTTTTGTTTCCCAAAGCCTTTTTGCCCTCATTATAATCTTTAACGGTATAAATCATTTATTACCAAGTTTACGTCCACCAACAGTGTAGTTCACCTTAATTGAATCAGTCTAACAGTGCGAGCGGGATGGAGCGATATATGGCGCGGGAAAGTGGGCGCAAAATATGAATTTCAGCTGAACTATAACAAACCTTTAAGCTACATGACAATGACTAAAGCTTTTATTCTAAGTATACACTACAAATTTGGGGTCGGCTTCCAGTCTAACCGGATGCAGCTGAATACCAGTATTTTACATGGAGCGACTGCCTATCTGACCTCCACAACCCAGTTACCGGGTAATACGATACCCCTTTGGTAAGACTAGTTGTCAGACTTTCGGGCTACTGACGACCCGTAACGACTGTCAAAGATCCACGAATGACAGCCGGGACCAACGGCTTAACATGCTTTCTGAAGCACGGAAGGCAAATATGAATACACATATTAATATTTCCCAACCAGCCTTAAGGAAACAACAATAAAATATATTATTAGAATCTCGATTATGATTTGACAGATTTTCTCCAGTTTTATTTTGTACAATAATAATAAAGAACAACTGATACCTAATTAATACTAAAAATATACAAATATTATATACAAGTATATAACAAAAACCAAAAAAAAAATATAAAGAAAAAGGCAGGAGCTCATTGGGCATCAAAAAATAAAATAAAATTAGATACTCCATATTGTAATGAAGATAAAGAAATCTAACTCTAGTTAGTCCAAGTGTTCCTTTCAACTATTCGGAAAAGTAGCTAAGCGAGTAAATCTCTTAGAACTCGCGATAAAACTTTGTCTGTACGCCTTCACATATCACGATCCCCGACAACAGCCGTATATCGCGAACTTGTGAGTTGTGGCCGTCCGGCATAGCAACATTAATTTGAAATGAGTTATAGAATGACGACAGTGTTATTTTTAGGTTGTTTTGAATCCCAGCAATTATTTTTTGGGTTCCGTACCTCGAAAAAACGGAACCCTTATAGAATCACTTTGTTCTCCGTCCGTACGTCTGTCTGCCTGTCAAGACCCTTTTTCTCAGGAACGCGTGAAAGTATCAAGCTGGAATTTATATCAAACACTCAAGTCTACTGTCCCTTAAAGCTGTGAAAAAATCAAACTTCTAAGCCAACGCAACCAAAAGATACAGCCGCTTATGCCGCAAATTTTCGACACTCGCAAGGGAATCAAAACCTACAGGGTACTTCCCGTGAACTCAGAATCTTGAAATTTGGTACGAAGCAACTCTTATAGCACAGATAAAGGAAAAATTGCGAAACCCGTAAATTTGTAGTTACGTACCTACAAATTTCTACGGAACCCTCGGTGCGTGAGTCCGACTCCCCCTTGACCGGTTTTTTTATTTATTATTTATTAAAACTTTATGCACACGTAAAAAAAATACTGTACAAATGCGGACTTAATGCCTGAGGCATTTTCTACCAGTTAACTTTAGGGTGATGCAGAGACAAAATATGGCAGGTGCAACATACGGGATAATACATAGATACGTAATATATACATACATATAAACAAAATGAACTGTTAGCAATTGTTTTTCGTTCTAACATTAGATGGTTGCAAAGTAAATATTTTAAAGAATTTGTGGCAAAACGGCTGTTGATTGAATTCTAATTTTGAAAAATTGATGGCCAGTCACTCTGAAATGTGAACTTTTTAAATGTTGTCAGTAGACCCGCGTCTTCATGCAAATTGTTCGTTATATGCAAATTGTTTTTTTTTTTTTGTTTTTACATTAGATTAATGGAAAGTAAACATTTTCAAAGGTTTTTGGCTAAAAAGCTGCTGTTTTAAATATCTTCATCGAAATTTGTGACCACGAACTATCAACTTTCAAATGTCTTAGTAGGACTCGCTATAAGACCTTCGCGATCCACGACAATGGCTTTATGTCGTAAACTTGTGAGATATCACCGGTTGGCTAGCGAAATTAATTTAAATTTAGTAATAGAATGACGATAGTGATACGTTTACAGGAAAGTTTAAGTTGTTTCGAATTGTAGCAATTTTTCGCTCTAACATTAGATGGATGCAAAGTAGACATTTTAAAGGATTTGTGACTAAACGGCCGCTGTTTAAAACGATAATAATAATAATAATAAAATCGTTTATTTATAAAAAGTGGATACATTTACAATGACCACTAAATCTAAATTTCAAGTATTAAATGTCTCAGTAAACTCACGATAAAACTTTGTCTCTGCGTATTCACATATCACGATCGACGACAACGGCCTTATGTCACGAACTTGTAAGTTATGGCCAGCGGGCTACCGAGTTTAATTTGAAACGAGTAATAGAATGAAGTCAGCCAAGTTAAAATGTGGTTTTGAACTGTACTTTTTGAAGTGAAAACTTCTTTAGCGGCGTTGTACACTTTTTTTTGTAATGGGTAAAAAATGTTAAACTCGCGTCAGGACACGTGACCTGATCGAAAATTGCTAAGACGGATGGAGAGTAGACAGCCGGCGCAGCGTAGGACAGGAAGTATCCCCCTCTCTTTCTACGGCGCGGCGAAAATATATGCCTGCGCCTGCTGTTTCGTTTAGGCGGCGCATGGCGCTTGCGCGAATGTGGATGGAAGTTGATATTTCTGAGAGATAAACTTTTTAATGTAATAATTATGAATTGTCATGTTTGTGTACGATAGCGCAATAAATAAATATTGTATTCTGCCACATAAATGATAGTACTTTTGTACTGATAATTAAAACAATTCGTGCAAAATTATTCCAAAATATCAAAAATGCACAACGTTAATATTCAAGTTTTCACTTCTGCCGGCACTCCCAGAGTGCAACCCGTCGTTTTTCTTTTTGTAGTTCTTACATTTGATTAATGGAAAGTAAACATTTTTAAAGATTTTATGGCTAAAAGGCTGACGTTTAAAACCTCCTAATCGAAATTGATGAATTTTAAATGAGTAATAGAATCACGACAGTGTTATTGTAAAAGACAAATTGTTTTTTTGGTTCTTAGATGGGTGGAAAGTAAACATTTTTAAAGAATTTGTGGCTTAAAAGGTGTTTTAGGGTTCCGTACCTCAAAAGGAAAAACGGAACCCTCATAAGATCACTTCGTTGCCCGTCTGTCTTTTTCTCAGGAACCGCCTTCCTGGAGTTATCAAGTTGAAATTAATATCAAATACTCAGGGCTGCAACCCCTTGAAGCAGTAAGAATTTAAAAAAAGTCAAACTTCTAAGTCAACCCAATCAAAAGATACGGGCGTTTATGTTCCGGAATCAAGCCCTGTACGGTACTTCCCGTTGACCTAGAATCATGAAATTTGGCAAGAAGCAATGTCATGTAGCACAAGTAAAGGACAAAAACTAAAACCATAAACTTGTAATTACATACCTCCAAATTTGTACGGAACCCTCGGTGCGCGAGTCCGACTTGCATTGACCGTTTTTTTTTTAATGTCTAAATCCACAATTGGTTCAAACCTTTTTTTAAATGTCCTAGTAAAACTTGTGATAACACTTTGTCTGTATCTACGTCTTCTCATAGGTATCGCGATTCGTAACGACGGCCTTATGTCGCGAACTTGTGAGTTATGGCCGGCGGGCTACGGAGTTTAAATTCAAATGAGTAATAGAATGACGACAGTTATCGTTACAGGGAAGTAAATGTTTGTTTTGAATTCTTGCAATTGTTTAGTCGTGATTTGGAAAGATTATCTTGAAATTAGGTAGATATAACTTATTTTATTTCTGTAAATTAAAATAATAACTAAGCAAATAACAACTAATACCTAATTAATACTAAAAAATATACAAATATTATATACATATAAATAACAAAAACAAAAAAATATATAAAGAAAAAGGCAAGAGCTCATTGGGCATCAAAAAATTCGTCCGCATCGCTGTCAATGGGGTAAGTGCCCAAAAGGCTGGCAGCATTACCACGTTGGATGGCAATGCTGATTCTTTGGCCAAAAAATAGGCCAGCCCTCTGGTCACGTGAAGAATCAAAAGTGGAAAGTAGGTATTCATTTATTTACGTACAGACTACACAACAACAGCAGCAAGAAGATAACCGCTATTACAGAAGTATAACGATTGGATTAGTAGCACGGAGCCAATTAGGTACAACTTCTGTCTGATTTTTTAAAATATAGTCAAAAAATAGTGCATACCCCTTTCCAACCGAGTTAAAGTGATCGTGAGTTTCCACTTTACAAAATTCTGAGAAAAAATGTAAGCAACTTTAGCGGACTAGCGGTTATCTAAGAATGAGACAAAAATAGTTTTGCACTCTGCGCGCACGTTTCGTCCTGCCAGTTCGTTAAAACCCGGATGAGGGATGGCTGCGTTTTTTAATCTCGGCGCCTCCGCACATATACTCACGATCGTGCGACTAGCAAATTATTCCCGAACCTCACGTATGTGAGGGTCTGACTGCTGAAGACCAGCTTGAATTAGATTTTTTCAGTATTTTTTTCAGGACCTCTGAACACTTTCCAAACCGAGTTTCGAGTTTTTTTACTCCCGGTTGCGAAGGGCTACTTAAAATATGGCCTAATCTGCTGAACAGCTTACTTATCTTTGTATAGTTCACATTACGAGTATTCTGAGACAGAGTAAATATTTGCGAAGAATTACATAAATTGATTTTATCTGTAAAGCCCGTCTCCTGGCTTTAATTAGTAAATACCCTTTTGTTCGTGAAATCTTAACGGATATCCTCTGCTATTCTCAGTATATTACACTATGACCGACTTTTGCTAAGCGGGTGTCCGGGATCTTTGATGGAACGCACTGGTGGGAGCTTCGTTACTATGCAATGCTTTTGGGACATCCCAAGGGACAAAGCCGTCTCCTTTTCAAACTTCCTGCGACGTTGTCCGTATTTGGAACTAATCAAGTGTTTTGACTAATTTATAGGAATGGCCAACAGCCGTGCGATTCTGTAACCATCTCACCGTGAAAACTTGGGTGAAGTGAGCGTGGAGTGAGCTGTCATTAGGGATTAACACTATTGACACTGCTAACTTCTAGCTCACTTCACTTATGATTTCACGGTGAGATTTTTACAGAATCGACCGGCAGGAATTACTTTCTTATAAAATTACGTTGGTATAGTCTATCCCAAAAGTGTCTGATAAAAATGTAAACAAAATTAAATGAAGAATAAGAGGTATCTTTAGATGTCGATTTATAGTGCTACTTACAAATACAATACTTTGGTTTGGTTATTTGAATAATTAAACCCAAAATTCAATTTTGTAATCACCTTAAAGATGGTTTTCATTTGACAGTCGATAGTCATTAACTGTCTAACCTAAATTTTCGTCGATGATTTTTCAATAACAATTTAATAATACCGCTACCTACCTCTTGTAAATAAAAGACTCCATAAACAGTTCAGAAAACATATTTACTTCATAATATCAAAATACTTCACAATAAAATGGCAAAAGTGTAAATACATCATTACCTTAAAATTAACACCAAGTAAACACGTACACTATTTCTTTTGATGTTCACTGGGGACTGCTCGACGATCGACTGACTACCGAATCCCCGACAGATTCCTTTTACAATTCCAAATGCCCGCCACAACGCGCGCCTCGCTCTGATTGGTTAGCTATACACCAATTGAAACCACAGACCAATAAGAGCGGTTCGGCGTTGCCGGTTAATAAAAACTGAAGTTTCGAAGTGAAATGTTGCCAGATAATAAATAAAAGGTGTAATATAAAATACAGACGCTAACAGCTCGGCCATCCTGCGAAAAGCGAGTCCCTTCGCGACATCAAAAAAAATAAAATAAAACTACATTATAATTAACCTTGGAATCTACATAAGGTTTTACAATCATAAACCATGATAACATTGCCATCTTATAATAATAGTTAGTACTAATATTATAATCTTAATAAAAGATCTATCAGATTTAACTACATAATCTAAAACAATTTTAATGTGATAACCTAGTTGACAGCTTAAATTATTCGTAGCAATTTATTATTATAAGAATAAACTATGACATTAACGAACAGTTATTTTCGTGGTAAGCTTATGGTAGCTAAGTTACACTTATTATATAAACATTACATAATATCAACATGATATTAATTATATTAATTCTAATAATATTATCTTAAATATTACATCAATGCGGTGTGTATACTTTACTTTATTAAATATTATATTATTTATTATTATATTTCATAAATCAGTCTATTCCAGTCTAGATGTACTCTCTTTAGTATATAGTACTAATTGGTAGGTTCATTACGGTCCTGATTAGCATTATCTTCAGACTCAGACTCTGTAGAGTCATAATTCCTATCGAAAGCGAGCCACGGCTTAATTCTATCTATCGCTATTACATTTTCATATCGACGTTGGCCATGATTGCGGGTTAACGGCGTATCTTCTATTAAGAACCTATCGTTAGGCAGTACTTTAGAAATTCGGTATGGACCCTGAAACTTTGCCGCTAGCTTTTTCGATTTGCCATCGCTTGGCACCTCTCGCTTTATGCTAACTAAATCGCCCGAGTTATATTCGTAAGCGCGCTTATGTCTAGCATCATATCGGATTTTGTCTTTAACCTGTTGTTCGGCAATGCGTGTACCTGCTTTGGATCGTACCTGGCCCAAATCGTCTGTGGAAAATTCTCTAACATCGTCTATAATATCGCTTAGAGCATTTTCGGAGCTACTACGTATGTTAAAACCAAGAAGTAGTTCCGAAGGGCTTTTGCCAGTCGTCTTGTGGACAGTAGTGTTCAAACCGATTTGTATATCCAGAATATAATCATCCCAGTTCTTATCGTCTTTATTGTCCGTTTTAGAGGCGAGTGCACTTAAGATTGTCCGATTATAACGTTCGCATTGTCCGTTTGCTCGAGGTGTGGCCACAGCATTAAGTATGTGCTTGATACCCATGGATTGGGCAAATGCGCGAAAGCTGTTACTGGTAAAAGAAGTCCCTCTATCGGTTATCAGTCTAGACGGTGCCCCAAAGTAACTAATGTGCTCTTTGAGGGCTTTTATTGAGGTAGAACTTTTAGTGTTTCTGACTGGCTTTATATTTATGTATTTCGTGAATCCGTCTACAATTACCAATAGGTAGCAGTTGCCCTTTTTGCTCTTCACAAATGGCCCTAGTGGTCTGCGTGAATTGTATGAAATGGAGTTTCAACTTTAGGGATCGGGTGTAATTCGCCCTGAACTTTCCCGGTATGGTCCTTACTACGTGCACACTCTAAGCAAGACTTGATATATTTTTTTATGAACCGACGCATTTTGGGGAACCAATAGATTTGCTGAATTCGCGTAAAGGTCTTGTCAAAGCCGAAGTGGCCCAGGTCGTCATGATTTATTTTGGCTATTTGCCACCTTACCCCCTTCGGTACCACCCACCTTAAATCATTTTCTTCCTTACCTACAATTCGATAAACTTTGCCGTTTTTCAATTTATAGTTTTTTATAACATCTAGCACCTGGTCCGATTTAGGGTCATTCAAAATCTCTCTAATACGTGCTATTTCGTCATCATTACTCTGCACCGTAACTATGCAATCATCGGTACCTACTGTTAGTACGTCTAATACATGAGAATCCTCCTTAGCTTCCCCTACCGGATTCCTACTTAGTGCATCCGCATGGGACATACGACACCCAGGGCGATATTCGATCTCGCAGTTAAATTCCTGAAATTGAACCCACCAACGCGCTATGCGAGGTATAAGGTCTCTTTTTGATAGAGTTGTTCGCAGCGCGTTACAATCTGTTAGTATTTTAAATGGAACACCTATCAGATAGACACGGAATCTGTTAAGGGAGGATACAACGGCCAGCGTCTCCAACTCAAATGAGTGGAGCTTTTGTTCATCGGGAGTAGTTTTCCTGCTAAAATATGAGACTGGCCTCAAATGACCAGCATCATCTTTCTGCAGTAAAATTCCTCCTATCCCGTGTTTACTAGCGTCCGAATGTACCTCGGTTTCGCGTGTTGGGTCATAAAGAGCAAGCAAGGGTCTCTGTACAAGCGTCGACTTAATTGTTTCGAATGCATTCACTTGTTCAGGCCCCCACTTCCAGGTGGTATTCTTTTTAAGGAGGTCCGTTAGAGGCTTTGCGATTGTAGCAAATCCCTTAACGAACCTTCTAAAGAAGCTTGCCAAGCCGATGAATTGCTGTAGTTCACGTTGGCTTTTGGGTGTACGAAACTTCGAAACGGCTTCGGTTTTCCTTCCGCCGGGTTTGATACCGTCAGCATTAATTTGGAAACCCAGAAATTCGATGCTATCCATGAAAAAGTTGCATTTGGATAGTTTGAGAGTAAGACCACCCCGTTTTAGGAGGAAAAGTACTTCTTCAAGCCTACAGAGACCTTCGTCAAAAGACCGTGCTGGGATCAAAATATCATCCATATAGACGAGAGCGTACTTTATTTTCGCTTCAGAGAGGATCTTATTGATCGTTCTTTGGAAAACAGATGGTGCATTTACCAATCCAAAAGGCATTCGTGTATACTGAAACTGGCCATCGGGCGTCACAAATGCGGTTTTGTCTTGCGAATTCTTTTCAATAGGAATTTGATAATAGCCGGACGCTAGATCTAATGATGTGAACAGTTTATTACCTGCAAGCCTATCGAGCTGGTCGTCTATTAGAGGTAAGGGATAGTGATCCTTTTTTGTGCGTTTATTTAAAGCTCTATAATCTACACACAAACGTTTCTCTCCGGTTTTTTTCTTGACCAGCACGATTGGACTCGCATATGGGGAGGTGGATTCTGTTACAATGCCCGCATCCATCATCTCCTGAACCATATCTCTTACCAGCGCTCTTTCGCCGTAGGACATGCGATATGGCCTGTATACCACTGGCTCTGCATCGTTAAGCTCTATGACCATCTCTGTTGCAATTGTGAAACCAAGATCTTTAAGACCAGAGGAAAAACATTCTTTAAATTTCAATAATCCCTGGATCTCGAGTTTCTGCTCTGAAGTGATGGTGTTACCGCACTGTACAGACTCATCCAGAGATTTATCATCGAAAGTTACTGAGTATACATTTTGTTCGTTCGTGATGGGGATAGCACGCGTCAGTAAAGACCCCTGTTTTATACCGACCGAATTAGCAGAGACGTTTTGTAGCAGCAAGTTACCGAAACCACCGTGTAGTTTATACTCGCCCGGGAGTAAATAGTGTTCTTTACCCGGGGTGCCTCTAACGGAACCGTTCACATACACAAAGCCAGTAAGACTAGTTCGTGACTTCACAGGTATCACAGTTAATTGTTTTGGAGCAATTACTACATCATACTGAGTCATGAGGAATATTTTTGGATGGGAATCCTGTTCGAACAATATTTCGTTAGGGGTCTTTATGATAGTAATACCAGGTTTCTCCGTGAACGTGTGACCCAAGAGGGCTGGGTATTTCAAAGCAGCGTCTTCAACAATGAGAATCTCTATATTCTCTTTTATCCCTTGCACAGTTACGTCGGCATTACATTTTCCCAGTGGTTTTATGTGAAAGCCACCTATACCCCGCAGGACTGGTAATCTGTCCAGGCTTGTAGTTAGCTTCAAACGCTTTGCTTCCGATTCCCTAACTAAGGTACACTGGCTCCCTAAGTCTACTTGACAATTGATCGGCTGACCGTTTACGAATATTTCGAGGACATACTTCTGATTAGTATCATCTGAATAGTCTACTAGAGCAACCTGCTTTTCATCCTTAACTTCACTACTGGGACGTTCAGTGTTTTGGATAGTGGGCCACTTAGATCTACAATACAAATCTAAATGACCTTCGCGGTTACACAGAGTGCATTTCGTTAGGGGCTTATTGCATTTAAAACTCTTGTGTCCTTCTCCATTACAATTGTGACATTTAATGACAAAAGTGGACCTCTTATTCGCGTCAGATTTGTTCCGACTGTTATTTGACAAGGAGTTCCTTTTACTCGTATCTTGCCCGGATCTATCCGCGGTTTCCCTACTAGTGCCTGGCTTAACAGTTTTAAAATATCTAAGCACATCTTCAGGTCCACGAAACCTAGCCGCTTGTGCTCCTATCCGTACCGCCCTATCGTCTACGCCGTGTAATAAGCAATCGACTGCTTTTCGACCTACGATACCACATCGGTTCAGGAGATTTATTTTTGCGTAATAATATTGTTCAAGGGATTCGCCGTAACGCACACGCTTGGCCAACATCTGGGTTAGTAGTTCCGCATAGTCGTATCTACAAGGAAAAGACTCAATAAGCTTCCTTTTCCATTCTGTCCACGAGTAAAGCATCGTGCTCAGGCCTTTATACCATGTCTGAGCAAGTCCGACGAGTTTCGGTAGAGCAAAATGAATGGTTTCGCGTTCATCCCAATTATAAATCTCCGCGGCTTCCTCGACTTTAGTTAACCACGTTACTATGGTTTGTTCGGTAGATAAAGGATCGAATTCCGGAATCACGTTTGTCAAAGAAAGCTTAGAGGTCGATTGTCCCTTCACATTATTGAGAACATTCAAGAATTTATTTAAGATGCTATGAGTAGCATCAGGCATCTGAACTTCCGTCAATTCATGTTTTATACGACGTGAGGGAGAACGAGTTCGTCCTCGCTTCAATAAGCGTCTAGTAGGAGTGTCATAGCTATCACTGCTACTGCTGCGATGACGACGTCGTCCTACCCTCATGACCCGGATTTCATCATCAGATGAGTTGTCACAAAACCGTTTCCTACTACGATAATAATTACTAGAATCATCACGAAGTCGAGTTCTATCACGACCTTTATCGACAGAATCGTCGCGATATCGGTCCCTTCTACGATTGCGTTCGCTGCTGTCTCTTCTTGATCGCCGGTTATTAACGTTTTTATTATAGTTTGGCTTTAAAAGAGAGTGCTTGCGGCTTTGCCTGTCTCCAACCAGGCTCCCTTCCGCTCCCTCACTCTCATTATCAAAATCATTAATTAAGCGTTTGCGGACTTGCCTGATATCCAGACTCCCTTCCGCTCCCTCGCTTTCATTATCAGAATCATTAATTAAGCGCTTGCGGACTTGCCTGATATCCAGACTCCCTTCCGCTCCCTCGCTTTGATGAACTTGGCGTCGCTGCGGAGTCCGCCGTGGGCCCTCGTTACGGTCCACACTTATTGGCTCATCCGCGTTATTGCAGCGACGTCCATTACCACTGCCCGCAGGCGATGAATCCATTATCTGTAATTGTGATTAAGTGTAATTAAGTGTTAATTAATGTATTTAACTTTAGTTTAATGCTATTCTTATGGTGGTAGGCAAACAAGCATCGCATTTCCAGAGTGTAGCCCTGGCAAAATGAAATACATGCTTTAAAACACATTATATCTCCACGAGAGTACCCTGGCAATATATAATATGCCCGACGCAATAAATCAAATCAATAATTGTATTGTGTGTACAAGAAAAGCATGTACCGCATATCCAGAGCGTCGCCCCGGCAATATGGGATACATGCTCAAAATGATCCGGTACATATCCGTAGGAGTACCCCGGCAAAATGTACCAAACCGTTATACACGATTTATAAGTGGTAAGGATGCATCCCATATCCAGAGCGTCGCTCCGGCAAAATGGGGTGCATGCTCATAGTCCGTTACATCTCCGTAGGAGTGCCTCGGCAAGATGCAACAAACTACCACATGACGATTTTAAACATAACCTATCAGTTAAAAACGCATGCATCCCATTTCCAGAGCGTCGCCCGGCAAAATGGGGTACATGCTTAAAATAGTCCGTTACATCTCCGTAGGAGTGCCTCGGCAAGATGCAAAAACCCAACACAAGACGATTTTAAACATAGACTAACAGTTGAAAGCGTATGCATCCCATCTCCAGAGTGTCGCCCCGGCAAAAATGGGCTGCATGCTCCTTACAGGGTATTCATCAACTTTGTAAGTAAGACACAGCACAACAGTTTCCTGAATTAGGTATCTTAAACATGAGTGACAATTAACGTCTTTTGAATTACCAATAGAATAGAATGGTACTTACGTGACTGATGTAACTATCGTTGAAATTTACCACATTAAAACATTTTATGGAGCTTTTCTTTTACAATGTAAGTTAAGGGTGTAAGCAAAAGGGAAGAAAATGAAAAACTAATAAGCGTGGGCGGGATTAACGGATGGGTTTCAACTCTCGTATTTAAAGCCCTCTTTTTTTTTTACGAGTGAAAATCCGCTAATCCCACTTCTGAAATGTAAATAAAAGACTCCATAAACAGTTCAGAAAACATATTTACTTCATAATATCAAAATACTTCACAATAAAATGGCAAAAGTGTAAATACATCATTACCTTAAAATTAACACCAAGTAAACACGTACACTATTTCTTTTGATGTTCACTGGGGACTGCTCGACGATCGACTGACTACCGAATCCCCGACAGATTCCTTTTACAATTCCAAATGCCCGCCACAACGCGCGCCTCGCTCTGATTGGTTAGCTATACACCAATTGAAACCACAGACCAATAAGAGCGGTTCGGCGTTGCCGGTTAATAAAAACTGAAGTTTCGAAGTGAAATGTTGCCAGATAATAAATAAAAGGTGTAATATAAAATACAGACGCTAACACTCTATACCGCTTAATCGACACATACAATACGCGTTTTGGTGCAATAGAGATATTATTCCAAAGCGAAATTAAATTTAAAATTAATTAATTACTAAAATGATCGGCAGTAGACTTCACAGGTTTTACACAATGTAGGCATTACTAACAGGCTAGGACCTGTATGATACAACACGCATGAATTTTTTTGTTTCTTACATCTTCTTTTATTGTTTATCTTTTTTACTTTTAACTTATTTTTCATTAACTTAGCCCTACTACAGTTAACGTTTGCTAACAGCTTGTTTTTATTATATAACTAGTAGCGCATAAGTGTCGATTCCGTGGGAATATCAGGATGAAAAGCATGATATGTATTATTCTGATATATACGCTATAATACTGTAAAGTTTCATCAAAATCCGTTCAGCGGTTTTTGCATGAAAGAATAACAAACATCCATCCATCCTCACAAACTTTCGCGTTTATAATATTAGTAGGATTAGTAGGAAGTAGGATATAGCAATCTGTGGAAAATATTGTGGTTAGTATATTGTTAAGTTTAATTTTAAAACAACACCTTTTATGCATAATATACTACTGCTTCTTTACCCAAATGTAATAAATAAATAATGTTCTTCAAAAAATATTTCTAGGAAAATATTGTGAGATATAACATTGAAACCTTCTAAATGCGGACAAATATGTTACTAATTCCCTTTACTGATTGATTGCGTAAGAATTTAACTTGAACAGGGTTTGTTTACACATTCGTCAGATATTTTAGAACAGACTAGAATATTCTTGTTAATACAACTGACATTGTGCCCCTTAAAAGCTCCTTAAATAAACAACCGTTAATCTCAAATAAGGAAAATTCGGAAAACGAATCACACATGAAACGCCTTAATATTTATTTACGCAGCATTCCAAAGGTAATCCAATATAGAAAGGTAGCGGTCAAGGCGACAGTCGCCCTCCGGCCACATTTGTCGAAATCAAATTTATTACCGCTGTGTACCGAACCGAACGGTGTCAAAACGTAATCCCTACGAAGTTTCGGGTCATGCACGTACCGATGAAAATTGGGAAAAAATTGTTTGATACTAACTGAAATGTAAAACGACAATTGGATAATTTTTTTTGTAAGGCTCGATTTTGTTTGATTTAGGATAGTTGCATTATTATATAAAAAGGGGATGCAAATATATATACACTAGATAAACTTCTTATAATTAACTAAAAAAATATTAAAATAAAAAGTCGCTGTTTAATTTGTTTTCAAATAAGATAATATTTACATAATATAAGCTAACAGACTTAAAATAATAACTAAAAGAATCATAGGTCATCAAAAAATTCATCCACAACGCTGACAACAGGAAAAGTACCCAAAAGACTGGCAGCATTGCCTCGTTTTATGGCGATGCTAAACCTAAAAAATAGGCCAGCCCTCTGGTCACGTGAAGAATCGACCAACCGCTTGGCGATATCTCGAAAAATCAAGGGTGTACTTGGACAAAACAATTTCGGAAAAATCCTCAGCATCGCTGTCGACTTGCAATGCCTCTGGCCAAGGTAAAAGTTTGGAAATTTCATTGAACAAACCATGAGCACTCGGACCCAACGGCCTGAGGGTTCCAATCCCAAACAGCTCGAAAACATAATTACCGATAAGGTTATACATTCGCCACTTGAGGTTTTCCGCAGCTTGGAATAGATTTGGGATAGTTTTACTTTTTAGATTCAAGAGTTGTTTTAATTAATTATAGATATGCTTTTACATAATAGATCTAACACTATTCGATTTCACTGAAATGTTGTTATACGTACCAAGTTTCGGGTCATGCATGTACTGATGGAAATTGGATGAAATTGTTTGATACTAACTGAACTGTAAAACGAGAACTGGATCTATTATAGTAAAGTATCGATTTCTTTTTGTTTTGTGATTGTTTTAGTTTATATAAGGTCCCATTAAAATAGATGGACGAAATTTTAGAAATCATTCAGACCACCAAAATAAGGAGAACGGTAAAACAATATACAGGGTTATTTTTCAAAGACCAGCCAAATTTAAGGGTGTGGTACGGACCATCAAACTGAAGAATTGTCCATGGGACGAACATGGTATCCGCGAATAAAAATTCAGCCGTCCTATACGTTTAGGTCGAGTAGGTATTGAAGTTTTCTAAGAGACATTTGATAAATTTTTCGCGAATACGATATTAGTCCCATAGAGAAAGTTGTTCAGTTTGATGGTCTGTACCACATCCTTAGATTTGGCTGGTCTTTGAAAAATAACCTTGTATAAGAAAAACGCATTAGATACTTATAAGAAAAATAATTAGGTAACGAAAACACTAATGTACCTGCAATTTATTTAGGGTCAATTTAAAATCACTTTAATCAGTGTTTTTTTTTTTGCTTGGTTGTCTTTGGTTAGACCTCCTGAGCGCTGTGTTAAAATTTGTCCATCTGTTTTAATGTGACCCTGTTTATTCAAACGTTGTTTTAATGAATAATATTATTTTCCTGTTTTGATACTAGCAGAAAAGTAAAACGAATATTCGATCTATTTAGGCTAGTGTTATTGTAAATATACGATACAACTAGCTTCATCTTTCTGACTGACCGACGCCTTGACAATTCAAGAGTACCTGTAATTGGATTATTTGAAATAAATTCTTTGAGTTTGATGGTTTCAGCATGAAGTTTTTAAATTCCATTTTTTTGGATTAAACAACAAATAGTCGCTTTCACTGTTATACTTACTCGTGTTCCGTACGTATGTAATGAAATTATAATACACGGTTCGGTATTCAGTTTGTTCACACCACTGCTATTAACAGAATTAGGTTTTCATTGCTGGTACCACTTAACAGGTCCGGGAAAAAAACTGAAATGTGACATTTTCTTAAACTTTTCTGTTCGCAGTTTATTTAACTTTAATTCAAAGTAAATAATACCTACTTGGAATTCATTTTCTAAGTCCACAAAGTATTTTAATATTAATGTGAAAACTTCATCAAACTTTAGTACAGACGCCAGCACATCAAGCTACCCGAAACTGTCAGTATTTCCCAATCAACTTTGAACCTTATGCTTTAGCGATAAAGTTGAAAATCTATTAAAGAAATCTGACAGATTGTAGTAGCTTGATGTGCTGGCGTCTGTACAATAAAACCTGAATTTTAATATTCTGTATAGTTTGGGATTCATCAACATCATAATAATTCAGTCCAAAGACGTCCACTGCTGGATACAAGGCTCCAGAGAACTGGTCGAAGCGGAGGTGTTTGGGCCTGCATTTCGACCAGTTCTGTGCTTCCCGCATCCAGCAAATTCCTGCGGCCTTCACAAGATCATCGGTCCACCTCGTGTGAGGCCTTCGACCGCTACGTCTACGGACTGGAATTAATTCTGGATAAGTACATACATAAAAAGGAAGGGAACTAATCAACGGGCATCGAAAAATTCGTCCGCATCGCTGTCAACAGGAAAAGTGCTCAAAAGGCTGGAAGCATTGTAACGTTGTATGGCAATATTATTGTTTTAAGTCTGTACCTAGCTTTTTAAATTATATAAACATAAATAAATAGATTCTTCATTCTGAATTAAGCTTTGTGTGTAAGAAATAGGGACTAAAATAAAATAATAGCAGGGAAATTTATAGACATTAATATGAATGGATAACATTATATTATAATATAATGGTTGCTGAATCCCACTGCTGTACAGATAATTATCTGTACAGCAGTGCGATTCAGCAACTATCTCAACGTGAAAATTCAGGTGAAGTGAGCGTGGAGTGAGCTGTCAGTGTCATCTCACTTGATACTAAAGATTCACCAAGCATACATTTACAATCATAATCAGATTTTAATAATATTTTTATGCTAATTCTATTGATCATTTTATATAATTTCAATGCTAGTATTTTAGTTGTATTGCTATTTTGTGGGGTTTTAAAATAAAATAGAAAAACAGGAACTCAGTCAGAATCTCAATGTTGTTTTTTCCTAGACTAGTCCTGGCAAGTCGGCGTGATTACTTCATCCAATTCATGACATTTCGTGAATCAGGTGAAGTGATCACGCCACATAAACTACGTGGGTTTAAACGTGGGTTTTGCTACAACGTTGAATTCGTTACGAATAAACTAAAGAATACTTCAAAGAGAGTTCAAAGTTTCTTCTTCGACTTGGATTTGAAACATCGCATCATCGAACGTCGTCATACTCATACCGGCAGTTTGACAAACTAGCCAGCGAGCTCATATAAATTGCGATGAAATTATTATCTATTATATTATCGTCGAGTCACTTTATCAACTTTTTTATTCTTTACCTAACGACACAATGGAGCTATGTGGTGTACGTCCGAATGAAAAAACGGAACCCTTACAGGATCACTCGAGGGTCTGTCTGTCTGTCTGCCAGCTAATTTCCACAAAACTATACGTTTGCAGTATCGGAGTGTATCGGAGAACATGTTTTTTAACTACAATGTTAGGTTTGTTTTTGGGATAAATTCATCCTCACCACGGAACGCTTCATTGTGCTTGGTCCGACACGCACTTGGCTGGTTTTTTTTTTAAGTTACCTTTATCGTAATATCAGTCCTGATAATAACGCAATGCATTAAAAATTTCATGAACCAGTTTCTATAAACAAAAAAGGTCACAAACGCCCGCACCGTAATTCCACAAAACCATATCAAGGGGTTTGCTATTGAAATGCGCACTCAATTATCTAGAACATGATATCTTCAAACCGAATGCCATCCGAAATTCATATGACTCTAATCTCTTGTCCAAACTAATCCTTGCACTAAGGCTGCCTGCCCATTGAGATGTGAGGAAGGAACCAGTGCAGAGCTTGGAAAAGTTCCGAATAAAGGTTACCACCGGACTTTTCATTTAACCCGATTTAGCATGTCCTTTGCTGCCCTCCCCTAACGACGCCCTAACCCAAGGTCCATACCCCATAGTCCTAGGGGGTTCTATTAGGGTGTAGTCGCTTAGTTTTTAAGCTCTGGCTGGAGGCCTTAATTTATTGAGGCACACACAGGCAAGCCAGGTTAAGCAGTCGACAACTTTCAAGGTTGACAACGTGACATAGCCATTCAAAAAAAGTATGGATTTTTGAAAATTCATCTAAAAGGGATGAAAGTTTGAATGGAAGTTCGTCATTTTTGTCGATGCGAAATTCCACCGGCCGGACATACGGATTGTTAAAACGTAAAAGTCCACAAAATTTAAGACTCTATTCCATACGACTGTAAAACGTAGTAAAGATAAGATTTGGTTGCGAGACAGTGCTTCCTTCCCCAAACACATGGGCATGAGTAGCCTTGGGTGTCATGAAAATCTTTAAACAGACTCTGGACCCAGGTTGGCCGAAGCAAGGAAAACCTATTCAGGTGGAGATTCATAGACGACTCCGCCTTGGAGTGTAAATGTAGTGCTGTTCTACAAACAATGAAACACTTAATATCATGTCCCGTCAGCTCCACGTTACAGGAACTGATGGAGTTTAGTGATCGCGCCAATCACGTAGCTGAATTCTGTGCCGAGTCCATTTAGATTCCCATCACACGCTAAGAAGAAGAAAATTTCAACCGGGAAATGCATCAAATTTGTCCTCATACTTTCTCTGCCTTTTTTCCTTGCACTTTGCGTTCGCATCTCTTCCATTTTAGTGGAAGACACTCAGATAAACCGCTCTCGCTCTTCGGCGCTCACTCGCCCCGCTCAATTGGACCGTCAGCCTTATACAAGTAGAAGCAGACATATTACTCCTCACATCGGTTCGGACCGCATGGCTCCTAAATGAAAAGATTAAGGAGTCCAATATGCTAGTTTGAATCTAAAATGATTAAAACACGTTTTGCTTCGAGATTAATTTGAAGGAAGGATTAGGTGAGGTCTATGTAATACGATATGGGCAGTACAAACAGATATTTCTTGTAGGTAGATAGTAATACAGTTTCTAATGGGATTCATAGAGACATGGAAGGAGATAGATAATGTATTCAGAATATAATAAAATATTATTTATTGTTGCTTCAAGTATTTACAAATAACGCTACACAAAACAGAGAACCCGGAAATAGAACACCATTTAAAATTCGAGTTATTATACATTATCGAGTTACTTTTCGATTTGTTATTAAGTATTATTCGAGTAAGTTGTAGATATAGTGCCAACTAAGTACTCGCGAAAATTTTGTCTCATAAAAGATCTAATTTCGAGCTCAAAGTTTTTGTATATCCAGCAAGCAACAGCTATGCTATTCTGAAAATGGTAAATCACTTCGAAAGCCATCTCGCAAGTCATCTCGAAAGTCACAAGTCACTTCGCTTCTCATGTCGCTTGTACAAGTTTCGGTATTCACATGTCAAGATCAAGGCCAAGTGAAGTGAAGTGAGTTCCGAAAACTCAAGTGACATTGCTCTATGGTAGTAGGGTAGTGACGCTGAATTGTGTCTTGTTATAATTTATATCGACTCACTGAATTTAGCTGAATTTGCGCTTTACAATAATAGTTTATAGTTTATTTCAGCCATAAATGCAATGTAAATGCATAATTTTGTACGTTTTAATATTTACAAGCTTTATTTGAGATGAGAATGAAAAAACTAGGCTGAACGCAGTATCGCCTTTGCCTCATGTCCGTGTATATTGAAAAAAAAAACGTTTAAAATTGTTTGTTTACAAACAAGCAGTTTAAATTATATTTATTTTTCCGCGATTTTTCAGTAAAGTGAGTAAAGTGATTAACAAAATGAAGTAAGTACGATTTCTGTGGTAATTAGTTACTGCCGGTATCGATATATTCACATTTAAGTAATTGTTAATTCTCTACTTCAGTGCCGAGCGTACTTCCCATCCATCTGCGGCCCAAGTGGAGACGCTAATAGATTTTTTAGAAAGGAAGCCTAGCTTGGCTCTGCCAAAAATTAAAGCGCCAAACAGGCAGCTAATAAGGAGTAGGATCGTATCACCCTAACACTAAATACATAGTATGGGTGGAGGTACGGTGAAGACGGCAAAAAATTGGACTAAGGTAAGTTGGTCATTTCAGTTAACGTACATACAAAGTATACTTAGTTTATTGTGCGTATGTTATTTACGCCTCTGCCTATCATGCAGTGTGAAATTATTATTATTTCCGTATTTCCCATTATAGTATTGGTCTGACAAAAAAAAGTGCAGTAAAAAAGAAAGTTGCTGAACGCGCCGCTTTTAGAAGTACCACAGGCTTAGGAATGGTAGAAGGTGGCATGCCAGAGCTTTCGAATATAGAAGAGCGGATACTACTGTTAATGGGTGGTGAAGGTTTTGCTACAGGCGACACACATTTACAGATAGAACCATTTAATGTACTTAGGTATGTTATTTTTTTTACATAGGTTTCATAGCTTACTCATATAAAGGTATATAATTTATTAAATTGATTTTATAGGAACCTTCAGAGGAAAATAGTCCCTCTATTAGTATAGAGGGACTATTTTCCTGGTACCACTGGATTGTGCCACTGGTGCACTAGCACCAGTGGTACCTGCACAAATATGCCAGTAAGTGATTTAAGTATTAGTATTATAAAAATATTCTTCTTCATTCCACTGTCAAGATCTGATCTCAATAAAAATGTCTTCGAGCTTACTTCACCGTGCTGCCTCACTATGGCTAGGCAGAAGTCAGTGTTTTCAAGCCAGCTGGAGGCCACTTATTTGGCTTAATTACTGTCATTGTACTTACATACACTCCCATGCATGAAGGAGCTTCAGAGTTTCAGATAATGTAGGTGATGATGGGCTGTCAAGTTTTTTTAAACTGGCATATTCAATTTGCAACATTAGTGACTCTTATTTTTTTTTTATTACTAAGTTTTGTTTTTTTTTGTTATATTTTTTACAATAAAAATGTAATGTTTCAGGATATTGATGAATGTCTATTTGCGGGACCAGGCACATCAGCTCTTGTTGATCCAGTTATTGTATGAAATATTCTATATTTTCCTTATTTAACATAATTTGTAATATAATAAGTATTAATAGTTATACTTATTTAACAGAACACAGCTGACGTGGACTTCAGTTTGGGTCATAGAGCCCAATCAGAATTAATGGTGTGTTTTTATCATTATTATTCATTAAAATTCTTATTTTTTTACATGTATATTCCTTTAAAAAAAAAATCAACATAAAAACATTTAAAAATATAATAAAATAATTAAAAATATTTTCTAGAACAATCTTCTGGGCCCAGAAACGGAAGTTGCCACCATCACCAGTCCCACCAGGCCTAATGAAAGTTTTACAGTTGTAAGAAATTGCTCAATTTTTTTCTTTTGCTTCTCATTTGTATTATACATTTAATTTTGTTGTTTTTGTCCAGAACATCACAAATCAACATCTGACGCCTGCTATTCGGAACCACCAGCAGCAGCAGTCTGAGCCTGCTAGGAGCACCACCAAGCAGCACTTACCTCCTACTACTCGTACAAGACCTTCATCATCTAGGCTTACAAGTAAATTACTTTGCTACTTTATCGACTCAGAGCAATATTTACAAACTCAACAAACAACGCAAACAAGTAAAGGTTCGACTGATGTAAAGCTGCTGCAAGAGTTTGCTAATTGGCAGGGTGCACCACATGCAGGCTGCTTTCCTTTGTATACCTTATATTCAGTGCCAGTACTGCACCAATTGCGGTGCTTCTAAGTAAATGTGGCTTTGCCGTACTTGTATGTTTTGATTGGTGGGGTGCACCACATGTAGGTTTGGTGACGTCTAAGATAAACCATTTACATGCTGAAACTTGTTTTGTTTTAGGTCCAAGACGACCGCGTCGCAGGATTTTACAGGCCACAAGAAGAACTGACCAGGCGTCACCACCATCTCAGCGACATAGCAACTTAATAGGCATGGCTGATACATTTTTGCAGGTACAGCAGCAGCGTTTGGATTTAGACAACAGAATGCTTGCTCTCATGGAACACAACAGTGAGAGGGACCGTTTGCTGGTGGAGGCTACTAAAGCTGTGGGAGAAGGCTTAAAAGCTCTGGCGGAGCAATCAAGCGCTAATATGTCAATGACTACTTCTGCACACATGGCTTCCCTGGTAGTTCATTAACTGCATTATCTTGTAAATGTCTATTCCGTTTTTTTTTGTATTGTTTTGTATTAATTATTTAATTATGAATTATAATTTTTCTTTTTATAACATTGTTTTTGTAAATTATATCATTGTTTTTGTATATTATTTAGACCACAGCCACCTTAACTTCATTAGTGATTTATTATTGTTAAAGCGTTACTCTGGTTTATTTTTCCTTTGGCCTTTCTTCTCAGAGTAGTCAGATAGGAAACACCGACCTCACTAGTTTTAAAAAAAATATGATTGACATGTAAAAGTGTTTGTACAAACCTACTTACAGAAAATAAATCATTTATCATTATCATTTATTTTATTTACCTTCTTTTCTATGATGTTGTAAATGTGAGGACTTTGTAGGCCTTGTAGACTTTAGATCTGTAGACCATTTTTATTTTATCAAGTACCTGGTACTTGTAGACTGGCCTACGCTGTCCTGGGAATACCTACTGTAATTTGAAAACATTGTAAAAGCCAATTATTTTTAAAAGAGTAACCGTGGAGTTTCTTGCCGGTTCTTCCCCACAGGAAACGACCAATTGGAACTGTGCACCTAGCTTCTGACGTTTCATAAGTGCCCATGTAGGCTTATGTGAAATAAAATATTTTTGATTTTGGCCAGACCTCTTCCTTTTTGTGCGGTCACGGGTAATAGACGTCTAAGCTCTTATTCTAAATTTCTAATAAGCTCCTCTGTTAATCTGTACATATGCACTTAGTCTTGACCACGGCTCAATATGTTCAGATTTCTAATATTCCGGGCTTGGCGATTGCTTGCGGCAACGTCTAGGGTATCAGCTTCTTTCAATAAACTTAATATCAAGAAAGAACGAGACATCTACAAAAGTTAGAAATAGATGAAAACACAACAAGTTCATAGAGTTTTATAAGGTCGGTATAAACGATTAGTGTGAACTAATATACTATTAGTTCACACTAATCGTTTCAATTTTTCTGCAATAAAGTCACAAATATATAATTATTATTTTTGTTTTGCGTTAATTTCATTACCTTTATTAAAAACGCTTCAATTCGCTCAAGAAATAGTTACTTTTCATTTGACAGATGAATTCGTGTGTGAGATGCGAGATGACTTTCGATATGACAAGCGAATTGTATTTCAGAATACAAAATCCTATAGACAAACGTCAAAATACTCACTCGTTTAGTTCCTCTCACTTTGATTGTCACTTGGTGGCGCCAGTGGCGAATTCACTCCATTTAAGAATACGAAACTTTAATTTCACAAGTTTTCACTGCGGATTCAGAAGTGATTTCGCAAATAAACTTTTCGGAATAGCTATGCAGGTGCAATATCAAGGCTCTAATTCCTGATTGTGGTGAACAAAATTCTGACCTATTTGGTTAGATTATCAATCGTTTATGCAACATAGTCTCCATACTTTCCTGTGTAGGAATCAAACAAAAAGTTTCATTCATATTAAGTACCACCATTCAATTATTGCTAAGTGTGTTGTAAACCCAAAATTATTTTACGATTCCAGAGAAATGAGGAACTTAATTAAGATCAATCTCTTCTAATCCAACAAATAATCAAACCTAACTTACAATATAAAACCAACTGTATCTAAACAAAATAAATTGCAGCCTCCTGACAAATCAATAAAAAGATAAAGCTCACTTAATACAAAGTTAGGCTAGATTGCCTTTTTAGAAGCTCCAGCCATTTGTTTCCAAGAAAATAAGAGTCGGAGGAGCGAGCTACACAGTGATTGTCGAATAAATCGTGCCTTAGGGAGTACCCAGACGCCAATTATCTGAGATTAAACGTAACGAAAGCCTTCGGTAAGGTCCTGAAATGAAAATGTGTGAAAATATTTTAATCAAACGCATTGTACCATAATTGGGCAAATTGCTCTGCAATTCTGAACATTTATGTAAAAAAAAATGAAGCATGAAAATAAAATTGTCTCATGAAAAAATATTTTGTGTAAAACGTTGCCAAACGCAAGCAGAAGCTTGCAAAACTTACAAAGGTATTTTACCATGAGACTCAGGGGAGGCCCCTTTACAGTCTCCCCAGGGATGTGCCTTACAGGCGTTGTACAGAAGGGGTTCCAGAATTGGTCTTTTAAGAGGAACCGGGACCACCCCTACGTGCTGATGGTGATCACCGAGTTGGTTTTAGTGAGGTAAAAATCCCACACTCCCCGACCTCCCTCCCCGGAGGTCGGGTGCCTTTTGAAGGTTTCCCCCCGAAAACAAAAAAAAAGGTATTTTACCATAGGTATAAACATGGGTTTTAAAAACAGCAATGCTCGTTTTCACTAAGCTTATTTAGCAACGCCTAATTAGGTAATTAACCAGTGCCTGACGTAAATTGACGTAATTTTAGTAGGCAAGTTTTTAATCATGTCTAAACGTGTATGGAGTAGTGTCAGGCGCTGATTAATTTGACAGGACTAAAACGAAAAAAAAAACTATAAGCGGTAAAATAAATAAATAAATAAAATTTATCTTCTGTCTTTTTCATAATGATATAGAAAGAAAAAGATGCACTGAACTTAAATTTAGTTTAGTTTGTGAACACGGCAATCGGCACCATTTTCTTACGTAAGCAGATTCCTGAGCAAATAATCCTCATTCACCAATGGATTCTGAGTAGAGAGCTTCTAAGATTGGAAATCTACATTACTTATCTGTGGTTTTTTAAGCTATTAAAAAGCTGTTTCCAGGCAACCCACAAGAATTGTCTAGAAGAATTATTCATCGGTGAATGAATGTTTTTTTTTCTTTGCTCTAAATTACTGGTTAATATCTACGCAATAGATTTGGATGTCTGCTAGTGTTAGTGAAAACGGCCTTATGTTTGGTACTGCAAATACATGGTAATAATTAATATTAAATCAGCGATACTAGGAGTGTTCATCCTCAGAGCCTTAGGCTAACATCCTCTGACATAGCTGCTTTTACACAAACAAATCACAGAATTATGCAATATTCCATACGTGTAGGCTATACAAACTTCAACTTCTGTGTTATTATTATTATTATTCTGAAAAATTACCGATTTCTTTGTTCAACCTAGATTTTGGATATAATCTGTATCCGTTGATACGCGTCGATGGCAACCATTGACACCTGTGGACGCCCGCCGCCGACGAGTCGGCGGCTGCTGTCAACAACGTGTCACTCGTATATTTGAGTACGGAGCTCAAATACACAAGCGGCATGTTGTCGACGACTGCAGTTGCCTCTGTCGTCGACGCACATCGCTCGGGTATATGTGCCACGTGGTTAGCACATCGCCAGTATCGCTAGGAAAGGTGGTTATAGTCAGAACATCAATAGATTTTTTAAGCATTTCATATTCGATACCTCCTAAGTATACTGAGTCAACTAACAAATTTAGGTATTTTTATATTTTTATATAAACGTACATGATAAATCGTGATCTTAACGTTTGTGTTAAAAAAAAATAAAAAAGAACAATAATTACCGAGATAATTTCACGTATACAAAATCAATTTCAACATCAGTAAAAATCGTACATTGTAAACTGATCTAAATAACATCGTACCAGTGTACGCGGGGCGTGAGGGGGGACGCATTGATACAAGTTTATTGCGCGGCTCAGTATACGATGAATGGCGGCGAGTGCGCACGCAATTTTAGGTAATAATTCTGTTTCGTAAAGTTACTATTATTCGTATATAATATATCGTGGATGTATCATCACTACATAGTATAAAACAAAGTCGCTTCCCGCTGTCTGTCCCTATGTATGCTTAGATCTTTAAAAGTTCGCAACGGATTTTGATGTGGTTTTTTTTAATAGATAGAGTAATTCAAGAGGAAGGTTTATATGTATAATACATGCATAATATAGTAGAGAAACACACATTCACACACAACACACATGTTACACACATTTTAGAGGTTTCTAACGTGATGTCGTAAATAAACACATTTTTTTCCGCTTACATTGCAAACGCTGGCTTAACCCTACGCGATAGATCAAAATAATGTACTACAGTATTGTACACCATAAAAAGATCTATAAAAAAGTCCACGATGGCATATGTCTATCTCTTAGGGATAACCCACAATAACCATTTTTTATCCTATACTTTTTAAGAGAAATAATGGCTCTAAAATTATCAGTGTTTCTCTACTATATTATGCATGTATTATATGCATATAAACCTTCCTCTTGAATCACTCTATCTATTAAAAAAAAACAGCATCAAAATCCGTTGCTTATTTTTAAAGTTCTAAGCATACATAAAGACAGACAGACAGCGGGAAGCGACTTTGTTTTATACTATGTAGTGATAGTGATCAGCATTGCACCCGTGCGAAGCCGGGGCGGGTCGCTAGTGTGTCTGATAATATAGTTGTACATGTTAAATTAATACTTATTAGTAACAGAATGCAGTCAAACAGGGCGCGAAAAATTTTAAATTTACTTGATGTATATGTTAGCTAGTTCGCAGTTTGTTATAGATATTAGTCATCGCTTTCTAGTAGTGGGTCACACTCAAAATGAAGGCGACAGTATGCACGCTTTAATTGAAAGACAGACGAAAGATAAGATGCTTTATACGCCTGATCAATGGTATACAGCTTTTAGATTTGCCAAATCCGATGAAAAGCCATACAAAGTTACTGAAGTGTCTCAGGAATTCAGGATAAATTAATTAAAGACTTTAAATCAAAGCTAAAACTTATAAACAACTGGACAACTACCAACGATGGATAAAAAAAAAAATGCCTTGGAATAAAGTAACGGAAGTACCAGTTAAAGCGGAATATCCATTTAGGCTGTTTTATAAAACGAGTTACCAAGATGATGCTTACAAGTGGATAGATTGTGTAAAGAAACCTAAAGCTACACGAAATCGAAGAGAGTTAAATATTGATATAGATATTGTAATATTTCTTTAGCTTATCAGTCACCCATTCCTATTGACCAAAATAAGCACAAAGACTTGATGGATCTTTGTAAGACACTGGTAATTCCTAAGGAGTATCCACGGACTAGATTTTTTCTAGTCCGTGGGAGTATCATTTATTTTTTAATAATTTGATTTCAACGAACTCTAATGCAGCTAACAACAGCGATTTTGACTGATCTCTAATTTGTTAAACCTTATATCTTTTGAGCATTAGAAATGCCTAGACTGTTGTGTTATTAATTTCTATTATTTTTAATAATATTGTTTAACGTAAGTTACCATTTTTAGTTCTTATTACTTTTATTGACGTACTGGAGAAGTACCTGTTTTAGTTTTTAATAGTGATTTGTTTACGTTGTAGCTTTTAGTAAAGCTATTATGTTAAAAAGAAATTCCTACTTAATTATGGCGAAAAATACATTGTGATTCTTCAAAATGAGTTGTTTTTGGTTTATGATTCTTGTTCTTCTTCCTAGCTTTTATTAATCCCACATATCGTAAGGTATTACAAAAAAAAAATACTAATAAAAAACCTCGGTAAATTACATTGGTCCAGTATACGTTGAGGTTTCAAATGTTAACATTGCTAAGTACTTTCCTAGTATAATGAGTCAAGTGATATAATTTCAACATTTTATTATTAAGTGAGACAGAAAACCCCGAAAACAAACAAAAGTAAAATTATATTAATAAAATGACAATCATATTTCATGTGATTTTGATGTAAACGATGGATTTTGATGGACAACGTACATGAATATAACTGGTAGTTAAACCATTTCACTATTGAGTCCCGCCGGCGTATACCCAGTCATGTACATAAAATGTCATTTAAAAACAAAAATCAGCAAAATCATTTTATACCAAAGGAAGAGCTTACAATTTTTATTAAAAAAACATTTACTTTATTTCGAATTAATTTGATTTCATTAAAATATAAACGATTTGCCTTCAAATCGCTCTCCTATAAAATAACTATAATGTCAGTTGACTCATTATACTTAGGAGGCATCGAATTATAATGCCCCAATTCCTTTGTGAGAAAAATCAGTTCTCAATTTCGTCATCCAAGGTTGAACACTTTTAAAGCTTCGTTACAATCACGGAACAAACACCATTTCACCGAAAACCCACACAAAAAGAAAAACATTATAACATTGAAATGTTACTATAATACCGAGGCATTAGAATAACACAATGAAAATGTTCAATTTATGTCCTTAGCCTCGAATGGTGACTACCAGGAGTACAGAAACACTAAACAGCCGGTCGATTCTGTGAAAATCTCACCGTGAAATCATAAGTGAAGTGAGCAGTGTCAATAGTGTTAATCCGTAATGACAGCTCACTTCCCGCTCACTTCACCTAAGTTCTCACGGTGAGATTTTTACAGAATAGCACTGATGTATTGTGTTCAATGTTCTGTAGTATTAATAAGTTGGGTGTTACTGAAATATACACATAACGGATAAGGTATGATGTGTGTCTCGTTATTACTCGTATCAGCCATATTTTAATTACTCTGAATGTACTATGGGTAGGGTTGGTTATTGCGCAGTAGAAAAATCGTTTACAGTTCAAATCAAAATTATAATTCCACAAAGAAATAAATCACACTAGTGAATCACACACTGCAGGACACACAACTAAATACGGAACGCGAAACGATTTCTGAGCACATGATGACCGTACGATGTCCAATGTCCAAGAGAGCGACTGCCCACCGCTTTGTCGTTGGCTTTCTTTGACTCCCCCATAAACTCAGGCTAGACTGTCAAGCGCCGCCGGGCAGCGCTAGCGTTCCGGATAGTCAAACAAATCCATACAGCTCATCTTTATGTTCTAACGTGCCTGAGGGTAGTTGTACGACGTCCACTCGCCATTCACTACTTCCAGCATGTGCTCCACCATCCGCTTGGCTGTCACTACTCGCCCATTGGGCCGCAACATGTCCTGGCTTCTCACACTTGCAGCACATAAAGGGCTTCGCTGATGGCTGCGGGGCTGCTTAGCCCAATTCCTGAAGTCACTTCACCTCATTGGTAGCTCCATGCTACGTCCTTGGTATGCTATTTACGATAACCACGTTGATGCTGCTCCTTTGTGCACGTTACTGATGGCAACAACAAGTTGACCACATTGCAGTGAGTTTTCAGCAAAACACAAATCAGCTGTTGGGCACTCTTATATTTGCACACGCCTCCTAACCACGTGTTCTAATTACGGAAATGGGATACGATGAACTCAAACGCTGGCTAGGGACACACTATTTTTTTAAACAGGCGCATCACTGTGTAAAGGTATTTCTGCATACAGCCTATACCCAAAACAACAGGCACCGTATTGCGCATCCGTATCTGCTTTGTCTCGGTCGAACATAGAAATATCCACATGATTATTATAATAGTTTTTAGGCGCTTGCAGGGCTTCAATAAGCGCTAGCATGTTTGCACTTTATGGTTCAAATGTCAACGGTCACTTTCACTTTACGCGAATATTCCAACGAATGACTCCGACACACATTCGTTGTTTATACCTGCGACTGACGTGTTTAATGATGTAGTGTATCCAGAATTTAATGTGCTTTTGTGTATATTGTAATATCTTTGTATTGTATCGAGTAATGTTTGAACAGGTGTGGAATATGTATGATAGTTTGCTCAAGGAGGTATCCATGTCTTTCTTGCCGCGAAATACGACGGTATATACGCCGCGTGCAGGCACGGTCGTCACTGTTGTATGGACCACTATGGAAGCTTGTTGACGGACACGTTTTTTCTACGACGCGATTTTTACGCCATACCGTACAGAAACCGTGTCGTGTACAAAGCAAAGGGCCTTATGCTAATTCCACTTGTCTGATAAGGCTAATCTGAGTGTACAGTTAGATCATGACCCGCTCTTTTTCTATACTTTATTTATTATCGTCACTATTATATCGACCGGCAGGTTAATCAAGGATCCGTTCTGGATTGGTTGCATCTAATTTGTTTTTGCAATATTTTTTATTTATTTAATTTTATTTATTTCGCCTCTTTGCAACAACAACGTGGCATCTTTAAAAATAGCAGTTTTCGAAATATCACGTTGTCATTGTAAAGAGGCGATTTATATATTATACATTCCCTTCTTCCCCACTTTATTGTACCCCAGAAAATACACAACAATAAAAAATACGATTATCACATCAATACATACAATGGGCGTCCTTATCGCTTTCTGCGATCTCATATTGTAAGTCAAAATGCCAAATCCAGGCCAAGTCAAATTAAAACTGTATTGCAAAAAATATTACATTTGCCCCAAAAAAACTAGTGTAGAGAGATACCTACATAAACATCTACACTAGCCTTACAAAAGAAAGACACCGGAGTCCCTTTGTATCTGAGCTGGCACTGAAATTAAATAATTCTACACACAAGTAAAATATGATTGTGACCCAAATCTGGCTGTATACTCGTAGATACGAAGACTAGTTATGACAGATGTCGCGATATCGCGGAAGCTGTCATCGATTTCGAAGCTCTCGTATGTTGAAAGCACCTACCTACCTAAAACCTTAGTCTGATTTGTTTAATTTATAGGAAACTTTCTATAGGTTTTTAGATAGCGTATTGAAATATATTAGAAACCATTATTATGTTAGTATAATTCTAGTAGCAAGAGAGTATGGATGCCTTTGCCCAGTGGGACATTAAGGGCTAGTAAAAAATAAAAATAAATTCTAGGAGCTATGCGTACTATGAAAATCTTGCAACGACTAATAAATTTTGGTTTCTATGCCTTACCCCTTCTTCCGTAACAGACTTTTATTTATTTATTTAATACTTCAAGCACATAAATTTACAGAGGCGGACTTAATGCCATAGGCATTTTCTACCAGTCAACCTTTGGGTGATGCAGTGACAAACAGTAGTAGGTGCAATCATGAAAATTGTGGGATAAATATTTTAAATATAATATATATATATACATAATTACATATAAATATCAGCACATATAAATGTACATAAATAGATGAATATACTAAAAAGAAATAAGATAAAGAATGAGGAAATATTAGCGTTGTGATGATAGTGCCAGCTTCTTGCGAATGTGCTCGCGAACCTTAACTTTAAAGGATAATCGGTTGGTTGCCATCCTGATTTCCTGGGTGAGCGCATTCCACAGAGAGATAGAACGAAGAAGGAAGAGTGAAGCTGGAGATGACCTTAAAAGCCTATTTTTCATTACCAACGTGGCATAAATCCCGGCGGCATAAAAACACCCAGCCTCTCTTTTTCCACTAGTCCAAAAATTAGCGATATTGTAACTGGCAACACCACTAAGCGCCTAACGTTATGCCCTAGCCGGTCTTGGCCGAACGCCAACGAACCCAGCGAGCGCTCGAAGGCTTTTTCAAACATCGAATGTGTTCTAAATTTGAAATTGACTATCGTAGGAATTCGATATCTAAACTCGTAAAAACAAAAAAAAAGTAAACCGTTTAATTTTGGCAGCCATATTGGAAACATTGGCTTACCTCCGCAATAAAAGTTATTTCGTGGATTACTGCGGGTTCTCGTTAAACTGAAAGTAAGTGTAATAAGCCATAAAATGAGCTTTTTATTTCGCGTATTATTGCTGGATACTTATTTAGTAAGTATGTTATCGGTACATGAGGATTCAATGATATCAATCTTTAATGAAGAGTTTTTCTTCGTGGTATTCTCATAATATTCTTCAACGTTCTGTTCCCCAGACCTTCATATAATATAATAAACTGTTGTGTTTTCTTTAATGTTCCCCCGTATTTTAAAAACGATTCAACTATCTGCTTAATTTAACAAGCAAGCCTAAAGGGTTATTTCATAACATTATTGGCTTCAGCGTTCTTCTAAATTGCTTTAAAGAGTTCAAAGGATAATATCAAGACACTTAATGTAGGGGAATATTTTTTTTCTTTCTGTCCTTTTTCCTTGATTCCGTATACTGAGCGAGATTAACTTTATATTACTCCTCGAAGTTCACTATAACTTTGTCTAGTTCTCATTGTCTTGCGGACGCCTGAGAAGCCTTTGGAATGGTTTTTTAATTATGTTTATGAAAGTTCGTCAGAAATACGAAAAATGATTCTCATTCCTAAAGTCACTATTAATTTTACAATACCTATTTTCCTGGAATAGGTGAATAAGGATTCTCCTTTGGAAGTTTTCTGGGTGGGAAACATAATTGGAGTTATTAATTAAAGGCGGGGAAATGTATTTTTTTTTAATATATTTTTTTTTGTATAAATTGTGAATGGTGGCACAATGGTGTTGGCCTGACTGACGAGTTGTAGGTTCGAACCCAAGCAGGCGGTTTACTTTGTGTACATTTTTTCATCAACACAGTTCTCAAAACGGCGAAGGAAAACATCGTGAGGAAACCAGCATGTCCTAGAACCAGAAATTCGAAGACATGTGACATCCACATGGCTTGTGTCCCAGCAGTGGGAAAATTTACGAGGAATTATGCTAAGCTAAGAACAATAAAAAACTGTTAAAAATTAAAGCTAAAGTTGAAAATTATGATATTTTGGGAATGCAATAAAGTCATTTTAAGTCATTTATTCATTTGTTAACACAGGTAGGTAAAATAGCTGTTATAAAAAAAAAATTACAAGCGCGCTATGTTATACCCGAAGGCGTACACATATTCATAGAAGTCATTGACATTAACATTGACAACATAGTTACATTAATGGAATGCATATAGTATTAATTGATTTTGACGAAAAATAAAAACAAAGAAAAATGTATAAATGTCACAGTAAGTGTAAGTTTACTACGTCAATACTCAAATAATGTTTAAACAAAAAAAAAGAGAGAAAATAGTAAAATAATAATGAAAATATTACATAAAGTCACGTGCAATGTTAAATGTAATTGAACTTAATAACATACTAGGTAGGTCAATGGGTCCAACTAAGGTCAAAAACTGTCATTACATTTTGTCTGTCAAAAATTCCGAAATGCTGTAATATGCTTTATTCAACAGCAAACATTTAAGCCTTTTCTTAAATAAGAGTATGTTTAATTATTTAATTGAACTAGGAATGTGGTTGTAAATGATTAGTGCCAAACAAAAAACCCTTTTATGCTTCAATGTTGTGTGGAACCTTTTTACGCACAAGTTATTGTTCTGTGGTCGAGTTCATGTGTTAAAAAATGATATTATAATTTATACCTCAGAAATATATAAGCACGGAAATGTCAATAATTTGTATTTTATAAAGAATGGCTTACAGAAATCTAGATTGTGGAGTCTGAACATTGACCTAATGCACCTTTTTTGTGCTTTAAAAACTATTTACCTGTTAAAATACTGGTATTCAGCTGCATCCGGTTAGACTGGAAGCCGACACCAACATAGTTGGGAAAAGACTAGGCAGATGACGAAAAACTATTTCCCTGTTGGTTGAGTTACCCCAGAAAATAACACCATCCGTGCGATTCTGTAACCATCTCACCGTGAAAACTTGGGTGAAGTGAGCGTGGAGTGAGTCGTTAATAGTATAAATACCTAGCATCAGTATGACTCACAGCTCAGTCTAAGCTCACTTCACCTTAGTTATCACGGTGAATTTTTTCCAGAATCGATCGGTTGATCTCAATGCTGAACTCACCAAACCATGATATGCTGTGACCAAAGCATCTACGTTAATCACTGGGGTCAGTTAAAATACGGCATAGGCTGATATGTCAATTCGCTTAGTTAGCTCCTCCGTGTGTGTTATTTAAAGGTCATTAAATAATCCGTCACTAGGCACGAGTTTTGATGCTCAAGTTGGCTTATTATTGGGTTTTTGCTGTCGGAAAAATGTCTGTGACTGACATAAAATATATACCAACTGAAATTGAACCCGACAAACTGTAAGGATTCACCTGTATAACATGGGACCCGTCACCAAAACAAAATTCAACGAAAGTGATGACAAAATATTACCAATGTTAACCTACATAATTTCAATATTATTCAATAAATTATTGAAATGTATTCACCGTACAAATAATAAAAGACACAAACGTTAACCTAAATATCAATAGAACCAAACCAACTCAATCAAATTAATGAAACCTTTTCAATTTTGGACTCACTGAGTCTTCAATCAAAACTAATTTGTGTGTTCAAATAAACAAGTCCTATTTCAAAGCGAAGTTTAATGACTTTCCAAGTCACGGAGCTTTAAGTTGGAATAATTATAAGTTATAATGTCAATAGCTATTTACATTTCAATCAGGTAATGGTCCTAAAAAAATAAGTAGGTTACAAACGGCATAATATTGCAATTATTAAAAGAAATGCTAATCAAAGGTAATTTGACTCAATAGCTCACGTTAACGGCAATCCGTGTTTATGTTTAAGGTACAGACGCCAGCACATCAAGCTAATACAATCTGTCAGATTTCTTTAATAGATTTTCAACTTTAGCGCTAAAGCATAAGGTTCAAAGTTGATTGGGAAAATCTGACAGTTTCGGGTAGCTTGATGTGCTGGCGTCTGTACATAATCAGCTGTAATGTTTCCACTGTTGGGACGCAGGCCTGCTTTCGGTGACAGGGAGTGGGCCGTAATCTGCTACGCGGGCTCAATGCGGGTTGGTGGATGTCATAAGTCTTTGAATTTTTTGTTTCTAGGACATGCCGGTTTCCTCGCAATGTTTTCCTTCACCGTTTTTGAGAGCAGTGGTGATGATAAAAAATACACAATGTAAAGCGCCTGCCTTGGTTTGGAATCACGACCTACAACTCGTAAGTTGTGTCTGAAACCACTGCTCTAGGAAAAGGTAGACTGTTCAAAGGTAATTTGACTCACAAGGAAACCTCGCGAGGTGTCCCTCACCGATTTAGTTGCGGCTTTACTATAATAACCTACATGAAAAATGATGAGATACGTATTTTTTCTATTTTGCTAACAAACGTTTCAAAGGGGTGAAAATCACCCTCAAAGTTCGTACCCCAAAATGATGGTTTGCAGTTTTCACATATTTCTAATATTTTTTTTCCAAAATGACTTTAACCGTTAAAAGAGCATAAAAAATTATGAAAAATACCTTTATTCACATATTTAAAGTAGCCACTAGGTAAGCCGTAACTAAATCGGTGAGGGACACTTCGCGAGGTTTCCTTGTCAGTAGCTCACGTATACACGAGTACAAGGTGTAACTTTTACTATGAGACCAAACTCGAAATCGCGAAAAAGAAATCAGCTGTTTCCTACATTTTGACGAGTTATGCGAACATAAATGTAAGGAACAGCTGATTTTTTTCCGGGATTTCGGGTTTGGTCCCATAGTAAAAGTTGTTCAGAATGATGAATACAATGACCCCGTAAGAGGTTGTGCGTTATATAACCCTTAAATGCATAGTGTTTTATATTTCCAACAACCAATCCAATGCCATATTTTCGTTTCCACAGAGCACGGGGATTCCTTAAATTGTTAGAGATATTCAATTCATTTTGTTCCCAGTAGATTCGTTCTGATTACATAATGATGTAAATTTCCACCAGGCCATTTAAAAAATAAAAAATAAAAAGTATTTTTATGAATATATTTTTTAAATATTTTTTCCTTACTATAGAGCTAATGTTACGTCCAAATAAATTTAATTTGCTTAAAATCATGCATTTAAGGGTTAAGTTACACCTTGTATACGGCAATCATGTTTATATTTAAGGTAGTTTAATCGTAATGTTACTAAATTAAGATGACTTTGGAAACGTAGGTATTTTCATGACAGCTTTACACATAACCTCACACCTGTAATATCCGAAGCTAAAGAAGTTAATAGCATATTCGCGTTATTTCAGATTTCTACCATAGTCATAAAGCTACTACAATCTGTCAAATTTCTTTAATAGATTATCAACTTTATCACTAAAGCATAAGGTTCAAAGTTGATTGCGTAAATTTGACAGTTGCTTGATGTGCTGGCGTCTGTACCTAGTCACTTTATTAAGTCGTAATATTTTGCATCCTCGAGCTCTTGCTAATTTTAAAGATTTTCTTCCAAATTCATCTTTAGTGAAATTTGATCATGTTTTAACCTTCAAGCAGTCGCGCGGCGTCGAATCGACCGCGATTCGATTGATTCTCGATACATTTCTGATGCTAAATTGCTTACAAATCCAAAGAAAATTAGAATATTATTTTGATTTTATAATTTTATTTATGTCCTAACATAATGATAATGTGATAAATACAAAAAATATTAAATAATTAGTGTTTTAATTCCGTGGAATATCATATAGGTCTTTTAGGTTACGCGCGACCGCTGGCGTTACAAATGACCGCGCGCCCGCTTGAAGGTTAAAAAACCCCCTTCCTATTCTAGCCCGTGGGGTGATTGCGTAAGACACTAACAGTAGGATTAGCTTTCATTTTGACAGTTCAACAACATGCATTGCATTATTTAAGCTGTTTGTAGACCAATTTCTCGAACATATGAAGTAATGGATTAGCAATATAAAATTATCCAGATAGTGAATGATACGAGTAGTATGTTATGCAATTAGGGTGCAGTATCGCATTAGTTCTCTATCTATATCCTGACCAGGAGCCCGAAAGTCTGACAACCAGTCTTACCAAGGGGTATCGTATTACCCAGTAACTGGGTTGTGGAGGTCAGATAGGCAGTCGCTCCATGTAAAATACTGGTATTCAGCTGCATGCGGTTAGACTGGAAGCCGACCCCAACATAGTAGGGAAAAGGCTAAGCAGATGATGATTTTGAACAAATTTTATTTTGAGTACCTTCTTATAGATTTTTGCTCTTCTTACACATTTTTCATCTCCTAAATTAACCTGTCCAACATTTACCAGTACCACGACAACAACATCTCTCTCTCTCTCTCCATTTACTAAACATCACTACCACACACACCCACACAGACAGGGAAGCGACTTTGTCTTCCCTGTCTGTCTGTCCCTATATATGCTTAAATCTTCAATTCGGAATTCGGATTTTAATGCGCTTTTTTTTAAAATATAGAGTAATTCAAGAGGAAGGTTTATATGTATGCATAATATAGTAGAGAAACACTGATAATTTTAGAGGTTTCTAATGTGATGTCGTAAATAAACACATTTTTTTGCGCTTACATTGTAAACGCTGGCTAAACCCGTCGAGATAGATCGAAATAATGTACTACAGTATTGTACACCTTAAAAAGGTCTACAAAAAAGTCCGCGATGGTATATGTCTATCTCTTAGGGATAACCCACAATAACCATTTTTTATCCTATACTTTTTACGAGAAATAATGGCTCTAAAATTATCAGTGTTTCTCCATTGCACCCGTGCGAAGCCGGGGCGGGTCGCCAGTCTATTATAACTCCCTTTTCCGCAATTCTATTACTACAGCTAGCTCGTCTTCTAAATTAGTCCAAGTGGTACAACACGTCAAATTCGCGACATGTCCCGGCCACACCGAGTGCTCTCCACACGGCCTGACTTGGCCCGGCTTGGCCTTGGCATGATGCATATAGAACAATGACAATGGAACCTTGACATGACCTTGGCTTTGTTTTATTTGAATAAATAGAAACTGAATGTTTTGTTTTGTCAATGAATTTGGTACTGAAATTTATGTCTGTCGACTCCAGAGTGGGTTTTCTGCATCTATAACCACTAAGTATTGTGATGAAATCTATTAGCAGTTATTATCATAAAATTCTCCCTGAAAAAGTTATATAACGCAAGCAAAAGGTCTAGTGGTCAGTGGCCCTGACTGCTATGCCCAAGGTCGTTCAATGTAGAAATAAAAAGCGCAAACTAACTACATATCAAGTAATAACAATTTTACAACCAATAAACAGGATCTTACTCCACTAAACCGATCATAAACTTAGTCGTACATAATTGAACCAGCAATATAATCGTTTGAACGCAACTTTGATAGACGTAGAGACGTATCCATAGCCGTATGAATATTTATCAGAACGATCAGATCAATAACGGAACTATTTCGTCGCTTAGATGTTTCGAATATAAGCTCGCATGTCAATCAGAAATCGTATTCAATTTAAAATTTGGCAGTTTCTGAGAATAGGCTTCGTACACAGCGCGCCAACAATACGTATGGCAAGCGAACTACCAGTTATATTATAACGAGTCTTATTAATGGTCTACCCTCAGAAATGCACAAATGTTTTACACTTAAAAATATCAAATGTAAACTTCAGCAATATTACTTAAATATCATGTAGGAATGAGTGTAATTGTTATAAGACCTAAAGATTTTATTAATTGTATAAATCGATATTGAGATAGACTCATGATACCACAAGTTTAAACCTTAGTGGTTGTTGGTTGCTATTTAATATGAATAATCCTGTATTCTTTTCTATAAATGATAAATAAATAAAAAATAAAAAAATTGACTACTGTAAGCTGTGTGCTGTAGTAGATATCATTATTTAAAGCTTCGAATGGAAAGGTAAGGTGGCTATTTTAATTAATGGAAATGACGATTTAATAAAACAATTTTCAGACAAAGAAGTCTAAAAAGCTAAAAAGCTATTCAAATCTATATTTATTTATTTTTAACACATACGTATGCAAACTCACGCCTTCATACCATGGGGGTAGCAGAAACTACAGAACGCCACCTGCTACGATCCTTACATACTCTTTTTGCAGGGCAATTCTCGTAATTTTAAGAACGTTCACAGACCGATCTCAGTCTCAATGTGTCAAAAATACCTGTAATTTCCGTACATTTTGAACCAGTTTTTGACAATGATTGTCGCTGAGATGATTTGCGAATTGAAATTTTGAACGTTTTTAAATACAAGAATTGGCCTTCTGGTTTGGTTATTAATAATAATAATAATAATAAAACTTTATTTCGGACTACAGTATCCATAGCTTTGTTAGTAATTTAGTGTTAAAACAAAACAAAAAAGTACAAAGGTAGAATTAATAGAAAATACAATATTCTATTGATAAACAAAATATAAAAAAAAGGCTTATTTCCAATACTCCAAAGCTTACAAGCTTTAAAAAAAAAGAATGACAGCAGAGTGTCGACCTTTACTCCTAACCACGGTTCAAGTTCATTACATTCAAAAACAAGAGCTTAATAAAACCTGTTTGTTATAGAACAAGCCATGATCGATGTACAAAGTTCAGTTCCCGTTTGAGGACATGTTGACAGCTCCATCAATCACCCTGCCAGGGCCTACATAATTGAATGTCGGCAATTTTTCGCCAGCATTTGTTAAAGAATTATGGATGATACCAAATAAGATCGGGAATCTTCAGAAACAATTTTTCTACGGGCGATTTAGGCAGGCCATTTGTTCCAAAAAAAATAAAATAAAGAATACATTAAAAAAACATTTAATACTGTCGAGATAGATTTCGTTTCGAAGAAAGAGTGGGTCTACACAAAATTGGGGTCAATTGCGGAGGAGGTAAAGTTCAAGAATGGATAACATAATTAACGGTAAAAGACGAGACGGTGGGACCAAATCAGATTTTTTACTTTTCGCAAATTTCTGGCTTTTGATTTTGTCAAGCATTCCATCAGCTAGTAATGAGGGGCTGAAAGCCAAAAGCATAATGAACTTTTGACCTAATAATCAGTGCTCTATCACTTTGATCAAAATATATACGTAAACAACTAGAGAGTTTGGGAAATTCGGGCCTTCAGTATAATTAGGATACTATATCCTTAATACCGTAGCTGTAACTTTATTAACGAGCTTTAAGTACGCTTAAATTACTAGGCTGTTAGAGTGTTTGATAACTAAAATCCCAAAGGGCCAAAAAACTTCTCTTAATTCCAATTGAAAATGTGAAAGAGACTGAAGTCTATAATAAATGAGACTACAAAATACTAAAAATCTAAATCCAAATAGCGATTAGAAGAGATAAAAAATTCACTTATGTACTTACTTAAAAGCTCACGACAAAAAGTTTAAAGCCAGATGCTTCCGTTTTCTGGAGTTGGGCTTTTGGCACGAGACCAAAACCTATGATTTTAGTGTGTCGAAGATAGCCGCTAATGATACGAGGGGCTGTTATCTTTGAGCTATTAATACAGACCAGAAACCCGATTACTTCACTATCGATATTAACATTCGTTAGAGAAATTAATGCTTTTTTTGCTACCTCTGCTTGGCTAGGCACAAACTATTGGGCAAATGCTCGTGCCGTAGTAATAAAACTTGCTGGTCATCAAATAGTAGGGTATAGAGGATAGGTTATCCATAATTGGGTTTTCAACGTATTACATTGATTATAATAAAAATAAAAACACACAATAAGAAAAAAAAAACTTATTTATTTATTTAATACTTCAAGCGCTTAAATGTACAGAGGCAGACTCAATGCCATAGGCATTTACTACCAGTCAATCTTTGGGTGATGCAGAGACAAACAGTAGTAGGTGCAATCATGAAATTTGAGGAATAAATATTTTACATATAAATATAATATATATACCTAATTATATAGAGGCAAAAGGAGTAAGGATCGTAGCAGGTGGCTTTTTGTGGTTTCTGCTTTCCCCAAAAGCGAAGGTGTGAGTATATGTATGTACTTTGATGATTTCAAAAGCCAATAACTTGCTTCAATAGCAGCACTACAGTTGCGATACTCATTTAATCAATAACTTTCAGCTTTGTGAATGGTATACACCTCTGCTTAACCCTTCTGGGAAAAACGGTTGATCTTTATCTTTATGTTGAATGGTATGATTGCTGAAATACGCCGAAATTCACCAAAAATGTGCCAACTGAAAATGGACGGTATGTATACTGTCACTTGCAAGGATACTTATAACATAATTTCATGCAGCAAAATTCGCGACACATTTACTTCTTGAATATGCACATATTCCATAGCTAACAATTAACATCTATATCGTCACAAAGCATCATAGAGAACGCTATAAGACCCCTTTAATCCACGTCGCAACTCATAATCCTTATAATGATCAGGTAAACTAATTACTAGGCGTTAATTTACGCCTTTAGGAGGTAAAAGCAACCCGAGCATTACAGTAATTGTTATGATGTAGAAACTGTAGACAGGTTACATCAGCACAGGGTCTGCATCCGACCGGGGGGGGGGGGGGGGGTCGGATGAAGGTAAAGTAGGACAGATCCCACTTTTGAACACAATGAACAAAGATGGGCTATCTTTTTTTGGAGAACTGGGATTTTGCGTAGGATTGTTGTTAGTTGATCTGAGTAAAGCGTTTGATACGGTAAGCCATGTTTTTTAACGAGGGTCTTGCATAGAATGACGAAACGATTTCATGAAGAATAAGGCCACAACAACATAGATATGCGAAATGTAAGGAATGGGGTTTTTGTCCTGCAGTAAAACCGTATAGGTAAATGAATATGTTATAAAAGAAAATTAAAGGACTAGAGATGATGTTTCTTAAATCTCACTAATATTATAACGGCGAAAGTTTAAGAGTGTGTGTGTGTGTGTATTTGTATGTTTGTTACTTCTTCACGCTCAAACGGCTCGACCAATTTTGATGAAATTTGGCACATAGTTAGCTTATAACCACGATTAGCACATAGAATACTTTTTATCTTGATATTCTTATGGGATCGAGACCTATGCGGGTGAAACCGCGGGGCGCAGCTAGTAAAAAATTATTATTACTTCGACGCCTAAATATCCTTTGTTTTTGTATTTATTTATATAGTTAGTTAGTTAGTCTTTTAATTTAGTACTTAGTGTAAATTATGAAAATAAACAATTTTTAAAATAACAAATTAATAGAGCAAAACTTCACAGAAATACTATTACTAATTGTTCGATATGATAATATCACTGAGATTAATAGATTCAATTATGTAATAGAATGCTTGTGGCTATACCTGTTTAATACTCAATACTCAATATTTTTATTTGCATTCCACAATGTGAACTTAGGTGGTAGGTACATTATAAAATATACATAATATTAGATCATTGTCGGGCACAGCAGGATAGGATAGAGGAAGTTCATCTGGAATGGAAATTATAATTAATATACGAAGTGTTTGTTTAGCATTATCAATTCAACTGGATTACTTCAAACCATAGGGGTGGCTAGCAGTGTACAATAAATTCCACATAAACAATGCCAAGGATACATTCAGGGTTTAACTCAAATATCCAGGGCTCCCTTGCTCATTATCCGCTATAATCAGCACATGCGGGACCTACACCGAGACCCGGGAGAAAATTTAATGTGTGTTTTCAATTACACTTGCTTCACAACGCTGGTTTTAATGTTTGTGAACAACGAAAACGTATAAATAAACAGATTTTAAATGATCCTCGTAATAAAGGTACAAAATGTACAAGCTGATAATGAAGACGATATGCTTACACAAGAATTCAATTAGTGTTATCTGGGGAATGTTTTTTGTATGGATCTAGATGTTGTACAAAAGAAAATAATTAAAACACTGGCAGACGTTCTTGAGTTTTACGTTTTGATTAGTACCTAAGTCTATCTGCGAAAGTCATTAGCTTTCAGTTACAATTACGAGTATCTGTTAAGGAGAATCATTCTGTTTTTTTTTTGCGCATATCAATAATAATATTACATATTTTTTTGAAAACACATAGAACGCATTATTTTTTGCTAAGACATCATAATCGAGAACAATTTGGGTTCAGAGATATATTGGGTGGATTTTTGAGATGGGGCAGTGAAGTTACATAGGTTTTAGGACACTTCCCCGCCCTGGGACCTCAAGGCGATATAATGACGCGAGTACTTTACTCGCGTCATTCATCGCGTATTGGTGGCACGAGGAAGCCAGGACGCGGGGCGAGCGACCGATACAGCGACACTGGGAGCTGCGTCGGTCTCAGCTTCGCGAGGTCCTGGTGGCGATATGGTGGGACAGGCTTTCACGGTCTACTATCGAGGTGGGCCGGCCCGTACCTACTTGAGCTCTGGCTCGGGAGGAGGCACGGCTCCCTGTCGTTTTGGGTGATGCAGGTGCTCTCGGGGCATGGTTGCTTCGAGGAGTACCTGTGTCGCATAAACAGGGAGCCGGACGGCCGGTGTCACCACTGCGTTGACTGCCGGGAGGACACGGTGCGGCATACGCTGGCAGAGTGTGCCGCTTGGGAGGAGCCGCGCCGTGCCCTCATCTCAGAAGTAGGCAGTGACCTGTCGCTGCCAGCCGTAGTTAATTCGATGGTCAGCAGCAAAGAGTCCTGGGACGCGGTGGTTTCCTTCTGGAAACAGTCGTCTCACAGAAGGAGACTGCGGAAAGGGAGAAGGAGATCTCGTCCCCCCAGTCGGCCCGCAGCAGGCGCACCGAGCGTCGGCGGAGTGTAGACAACGCCCTCTTCCAGCCCCCCTAAATGGGTCCTGGGGCAATGGACTCGGGGATGTCCGTCACCCCCCACACAATATCAGGACCCTTGGTGGCAGCGCGTAGTATTTCGCGAACGGCCCTCTTAGACGACGCGGGGGGAGTCAAACACCTTACTCCCCCCCTAACCCGAGGAGGCCCAAAGTGGTGTGCTGGCACCAGTCGGGGATTGCGGAAGGATCGTACGTTCCCGCAACCCCCGGCGTAGGTGTGAGATGGAACACTGGGGTGGTTTTTAGTCAGTAAGAGTCTGACAGACCCCGCTGCCCCAGGGCGGAGAACATTCATGAGCATTTTCCCCACCCCGGAAACAAAACAAAAAGTTCTTCGGACACTGTACTTATATTTATAGCCAAATCATTGCATGATTTTTTTTTGTTATCCGTACATACTTCAGCTATGAATCATGTCCTACATATCTACTGATCGTTTCACCCATATTTTGCTTACCCAATAAAACAAAAAATGCATAGCAATATGAATACGAACCTCTGCATTCACGAGGTTTGTTTCATTGAATGTTGATCTGCGAATGAAAGAGGAATGCTGAAGCGGATCGGCAACATGTCTACCCATACAAATCGTGGAATTTGACTCAGCGCAATGGGCTGCTCTATTGCTTTGGGCAACGTTCTAGCGAGTAGTGATTTGTTAGCACTCGCAACACTTCTTTTTTCAATACCTACCAGATTTAAAAGGTCTTTTCGTATTCGGAATCTAAGCGTTGAATTCAGTATGTGAAATACGAGAATTCTAATACAAACTCGAAGAAACATTTGGAATATTCTAATTCAGCATTTGCAATGTGATAAATCGTAACTGTAAATATGATTTGTGTAATTATATAAATAATAAAGTAAGGAATATGAACGATGAAACCCCAAAAAAATATGTTCCTTCATTCGAAGCACACACATTTTCATTAAAACATTAATTATACATCTGTCTCTTCACCTGCTACTTTTCAGAAACTTCCTAGAGATGATTCTGAAACAGTTCTCCGACATTCGCTTGTCCAATGAACGGTTCGCCGACAGAATAAAAAATAATAAATCTGTTTGTAACTAACTCAACCAAAAAAGACCATAATTCTACCAAGAAGTCCTTACCAAAAATTACTTGATCTATACCGCTACTCGACGACTTGTGCACTATAATATCTCCCGAGCCAAAGGTTAGTTTCCGTTGAGATTGGCCGCCGTGGCCAAACTACGGTCTGAAGGACTTTATTTACTCGACCTATGAGTTCTGGGGGCGAGCCGGCTGACTGATGAGGCGAGATTTCTGCAAGAGTGACGCGATCGTTAGTTGAACTCATTACTACTGCTTAGCCAACAATTCGTTCACTTGTGATAATGGTACTGTCACTTGTTGATGAGTTTGGTTTTTCCTGGCCTTGAACGTTGTCCTTTTATCTTTGCTGGAAAGTTTTAGGGATGTACCGTTGTAAGATGATGTTATTTATGAAGGAGTGAAATGAAGTGAGTTTTTACTTACATGTATCGAAATTGAAATCACCTACAGACATCACAAGTGGCATTTACGCAAGAGTTGAAGGTACTGGCGTACACTATGTCTTAATCTTCTAGTCTGCAGCCTCAGAATCAATAAGAATGAATGTATGACAAAATGTATTTTATTTCGTGAATTTTTCCCATGTTTTAAAAGTTATTCTGCTAATCAGGGTGGAGACAAATCCAACAAATTAAAGATCATAAAAATCGGTCCAGCTGTTATTGAGTTATAAATGGTGTAACTAACCCGACTTTGTTTTATATAATAGATATACAACATTGTTTCTAGTATATTGCAAACCTGAATATATTAGGTTGTCTCATAAATCATTGCCAGTTAAAAGACAAATTATTATTAATATTTTTTATTAATAAAAAATACATTTAATCAATTATATAGTCTCCCTCGTTATTAACAACAGTCAGCCAACTGGGCAAAATTTGAATACCCTTCTCCCAAAATGAGGCAGGCTGAGACTCGAAAAAATTTCAAGTTCAATTTTAATACTTCCAGAATTTTCGATTTTCTTTCCTAGTAAAAGAAATTTAAGAGCTCGAAATAAATGTAAGTCTGAAGGCGCAAGATCCGGGCTATACGGTGGATGTGGAACAGTCAGCCATCCTAGCTCCTCCAGCTGTTTATATGTTAACTTGGCGCAATGAGGTCGTTGTCATGCAAAAGTTGGACTCCAAGTCGTTTTGGCCGCTTAATTTTTAACATCTCTGCTAGTTTGCGAAGCTGCTGCGTGTACAGATTGGTGTTAATAGTCGGATGAGAATCGAGGAGTTCCCAGAAAATCATTCCTTGCCAATCCCAGAAAACAGACAACATAATCTTACGACCGTGTTCATTAAGTTTAGGCTAGGCTGGTGGGTTTTCCCCGCGAGGAATCCAATAGGCATGACACGTGTTAGGTTCATAATGTATCCAGCTCTCGTCACATGTAATAATGTCCTTGAGAAATTCTCGTCCGTGCGGACGAAGTAACAAACTTTGACAAATGGCCACACGAACGGCCCGGTCATGGTCCGTTAATGCATGAGGTGCCCAACGTGACATCACTTTGCGATATCCCATCGATTTGAGATAACGATCTATATTCGTGTGGGATTGTCCAAGCGCCTTCTCGAAATCGCACGTACTATAGTCTGGATGTAGCTCAAGTTCGTGACGCAAAGCATCTTCATCAAAGCTGGTGGGTTAGCCTGGGCGAGGTTGATCTTCGCAGCTTATATCACCGGTGTTAAAACGCTTGTACCAGAAACGAACAGACCGATCGCTAGTAGTACCCGGTCCAAATTAATGCAGTGTTAATCTTTTTAGCCGTTTCTGTTGAAGAGACTTTAACTCGATGCTCATATAGCATAATAGCTCGCAGTTGACGCTGATCCATTTTCACTAAAAACTAATTATTGCGTTGCGTCCGAGCCTATTTATACCCTCACCATAAAAGATACTCATCCCTGCTAGAAAGATCTAGAACTTTCTTAATTTCACTTTAGTTTAACACTCTCAGCGCCATGTAGTCCGCCGGCCGCCCACAAAGCCCGCTTCTAAAAAAAATCATGCGCTGAGAGTGTTAAATACGAGAAAATTCGACAAAAATAAAATATGGCAAGAACTTATGAGACAACCTAATAGTTTGTTCAGAATAAGTAACTGAATCGATTCCTGTAATTTTTACAACATGTTATATTTTGTCCCAAAAATATTTGAAAAAGGTAACAAGTTGGACAACACTAACAATAAGTACATATCCGCAATCATATGCGCACAACACAGGTCACACAGCCGGTCGGCCGACGGCGCGTGTTAAGTGGTAAGTAACCAACTTTTTGTACGGACATCCAGGTAACATAACAAGCTTATTTTAACTTTGTGATTTTTCATGGTACAGTTTTGAAATTTTGTACATAGATTCTTTACATGAAAATACTAGACACGTATTTCGGGTTTCGCATATACTAAAAATAATGTTGTATGTATATATATATATATATACATACGAGACGTCAAATAGTACGGTCACGTTAATTCTGCTCTGTAACTTAAATTCTAAAGTCATAGTAAAAAGTTATTTTATTACTACGTGCTATCTAGTCACTCAAAAGTGGAACCCTATGGGCTGCAATCACATAATTTTCTAAACTATAAAATTGTTTTAAATGTGTTAATAGTGAAAATCAAAGTGTACTGTGGCGGTGATCTAACAAAAGTTATTTTATTGCAAGTTGTCACTATAAAATTATTTTCCATCTACCGCCTCTTGCCTTAACTGTGTGTTGTCAACACACCGGAACCATAATTTCGTATGTCACTCTAAAAGTATTGTTGGCTCTGAACGCTAACGTCTGCTATGCGTACATAAGGTGTCGTGAGTTCGCGTCCGACTAATCGCACTCTGTCTTTTTGGATTTTTTGCATTGTTTGGGAGATTGATTGTGCATTTAGATAATGTCTAACTGTGATACTTGTGGATTACCAGTTAAACAAAATGAAAAAATTACATGTTCTAATTGCAATAAATTCCATCATAACCTGTGCGTTAACCTGAGTGCTACTGCGTTTAAAAGGCTCAATAAAACTGCACGTTCTAAGTGGAACTGTCCGAGCTGTTTATCTCAACATGAACCTAATAAATCGACGTCTTATACAATTGAGGATAGCTCTGATGGTGAGGATGATAAGGTCAGTGACATACGTCTTGTTATACGGGAGGAAATTCGTAATACGTTACGTATTGAGGTAAAGAATATGATTAGCGAGCTTAGATCCGAAATAGATGATTTAAAGAAACAGATTGAAGAGTTGAAGTTGTCTGGTTCGTTTGATATCTCTCAGGTTGAAGACTTAAAAACTGAACTTAAGAGTGTACAACGTGAGAACACTGAACTTCGTTCACAAAACTCCGATATGCAAAAGAATATGGCTCAGCTGAAAACGTAAATAAACACCCTTGATCAGAACATGCGGGAGGCGAATCTGGAAATTCACGGCTTGCCTGAAAATAAGAATGAAGTGTTACCGGCCATCGTAACTCAATTGGCTAGTGTTGTGTCATATGAGCTAAAAGACTGCGATATTATGAAATGCGTTAGAGTGGCCAGTATGAACAACAACAAGTCTCGCCCGCGCTCTGTAATAGTAAAGTTGCGTAGTCCCAGATGTCGCGACGAATTGTATTCTGCAATAACTAGATACAATAAATCTCACACCGATGATAAGTTGAACACAACCCTATTGGGTTACGGCGGTAGCAAGGTGCCAGTTTACGTATCTGAGCATCTTTCTCCGACATATAAATCCTTACATGCTGCTACACGTATTAAGGCCAAAGAAAAATCTTATAAGTATGTCTGGGTTCGTTACGGTAAAATTTTTGTATGCAAAAGTGAGAATTCAGGTACTATTCGGATTAGGGATGAGCAATGTTTAGGTAAAATAGTATAATTATTCATTGAATTCTTTTGGTCATGTTTACTTTTTTTCTAGTCTAGTGTATAGTGTTTCGATTTTTTATCAGAATGTGAGGGGCATGAAAACGAAGTCACATGAAATTCTAATGTCTATTTTAAGCTCTGACTATGTCAGAACATAATCATTACAACTCAAATGACAATAATCCTCCCAATTTACTTTACGTAGATCACGAACACATGCCTCATAGTCTGTTTTAGTGAAAATATATGTAGACTGTTTAATATTATTGCTTAAATTAGAAATTGAAGTTCTATTAAGTGTTAATTCTAGCGGCGGATGGTGTATATCTGGTTTACTGATGGGGGGTGCGGAAGAAACAGAAAGACTGGAGTTCTCATCCACCAAGATGAGGTCAAGGATATTGTCATTTTTGTTGCAGATGCTATTCAATTGAACACAGCCGGTGATATTTAGGAAGTCTCTCAACGCTAATGACTTAGGGTCACTAACTCCTAGAAATGGATCATTAGATTGGAGCCATTTCAGATTAGGAAGATTGAAATCACCAAGAATCAAAGTGGTGCAATCCATATAACGCAAGCAAATTTCTTCAGCCCTGGCCAAGAACTGAGCAAAGATATGGCAAGGTATACAACGTGTCCCAGAAATCAACGTCAAGCCGAAAACGGGCAATAGGCCAAGTCGTGACAGCTATTAGAAAAATATAAAAAAAAATCTTGGTCATGTACTTTTCGAATTATAAGCATTCAAAAATAAATCTCAAAAAGTGACACCCTGTGATGATTTTTCAAGTCCTGTGACTACATTATTAACATTTCGGTAGTTTTTTTCTCTGTGATCTAACCATGAATAACCCTTCTGTAAATTACAGTTAAAAGTTAAAACGTAACTGCCTCAGTTTTAAATTAAATGTTAGATTTTTGCCCAATATTGAATTCAAAATAATGACATCACCCAACTTTAACCGACTGTACTGAAAAAAAAATCTACTACACTATTTTGGCAAGTAACTTTAAAAGATGGCGCGTTTAGTCAGGATTCTAAAATGGTATAATACATACTAATTGCTACTTCTTAATTGAGGAAAAAAAGTACATTGTTGGTTTTAGGTGCATTTGAAATAAAATTCAGTCGTTGGATTTCTTTTATTATAATTTTTATTAAATCAGATTTACGAAGTTTTATAACAAATGTTCAAACTGTTTTCCTTCAGCTGCAATGCAAGTTCTACATCTCTTTAAAAATGATCGCGTAATAAGACGGGCGTATCTTCTTGAGTTGATGTATTCAGCGGCTTCTGCAATTCTTTGGCGCAGCTCGTCTAAATCTTGAATTGGTTTAGAGTACACTTTATCCTTTATCGTACCCCAGTAAAAAAAATCTATGGGGTTTAAATCGGGTGAACGGGCAGGCCACGAAATTGTACCACCCCGCCCAATCCACCTATCGGGGTATTCTCGATTGAGAAACTCTCGTACAGTGAGAGCATAATGCGCTGGGCAGCCATCTTGTTGATACCACATGCTGCCGTAAATGTTCAGTGGCACTTCTTCCAATAATTCTGGTAATTGGTTCTGTAAGAAGTTCAAATAACCCTGGGCATTTAAATTCTCCGGCAGCTCGATTGGACCAATAACTTTACCATTCAAAATTCCCGTCCACATATTTACTTTAAACTGGTACTGAGATCTATCTTCCCGCATCAAATTTGGATTTTCCACGTGCCATTCGTGCAAATTGTGGAGGTTCATGTAACCGTCCTTTTTAAATGTTGATTCATCGGACCATAGAATTTTTTCAAAGAATCGCGGGTCCTCTCGGTGCCTCTGCAACATCGTTCGACAAAATCGTACTCTCTCTGGGTAGTCTCGGGGTAGCAGACTTTGTACTCGTCGTACATGGTATGGGTGAAACTCGTTCTTTTTTAAAATACGATGTGCAGTACTTTTGGGGACTCCTATGCTCTGTTCAATTCCACGTACTGAGATACTTCTGTCTTCTTCAACTGCTTGCAAGACTTCGGCTTCGTAGGGCATAACGGGTCTTCCCTCGCTAACCATTTGGCTAGGAAATCGACCCTCTGATAATGACCGATGCACATTAATAAATACTCGATGATCGGGATGACGCTCAGCATTCGGGTATCTCTCACGATACACTCTTGCTGCGGCATTGGCGTTGCATAAGCATTCTCCATAAATGAGATGCATGTTGGCGTATTCCTGTGCGGTGTATCGAGATGGCATGATAAAACACTACACAAACACGGGGTTGCGATTAAAACAAGTCCGGGGTTGTCAGAAACGGTGCAGATAAATCCAAATTACAATGCAAATCAAGTCCAATAAACAAAGCCACAGTTGTAAGTACGAAGTCAATACGAATACAAAAAGATGTGCAGTCAACGAAAGAGCGTAACGTACTGCAGTATTGCACAATTTGCCGACGCATCCCTGTTTAGCCAGAGTAGCGTCTCTATCTGTTTCACTCACACATATGAAATGATGTGTCAATCCGTCTCCCTCTTAGTTAGATAAAAGTAGCGTCACTATCTATCTCGCTCCCACTTGTCAAAGTAGCGTCACCTCACATTAGCTAAAATGAATCTTTCTCGCTCACACTAGTCAAAATAACGTCACTCTTCGTCTCAATCGAACTTTTATGAAATACGGCTTCATAAAAAAAAAATGTTTTTTCTCAATTAAGAAGTAGCAATTAGTATGTGTTATACCATTTTGGAATCCTGACTAAACGCGCCATCTTTTAAAGTTACTTGCCAAAATAGTGTAGTAGATTTTTTTTTCAGTACAGTCGGTTAAAGTTGGGTGATGTCATTATTTTGAATTCAATATTGGGCAAAAATCTAACATTTAATTTAGAACTGAGGCAGTTACGTTTTACTTTTAACTGTAATTTACAGAAGGGTTATTCATGGTTACATCACAGAGAAAAAAACTACCGAAATGTTAATAATGTAGTCACAGGACTTGAAAAACCATCACAGGGTGTCACTTTTTGAGATTTATTTTTGAATGCTTATAATTCGAAAAGTACATGACCAAGATTTTTTTTTATATTTTTCTAATAGCTGTCACGACTTGGCCTATTGCCCGTTTTCGGCTTGACGTTGATTTCTGGGACACGTTGTATAAGACGGTAAATAAACAATACAAATATTCATACAGACGCCACCAGCACTTATACATACCCACATATCCTCAACGGAGGTTTGCCACTCAGTTTTATTAACAAAATTATACTTATTACTAATAGCTACTAATATCCCGCCACCATAATTTTTAGAGTACAAATCTTTATACTGTGCACTACGATCACGGCGCACAACTGTGTATCTTTGATCAAAGTATTCAGAGGATGAGAACGAGTCATCCAACCAAGTTTCTGTCAGACAAATTATGTCGTAGTCAGAGCTTAAAATAGACATTAGAATTTCATGTGACTTCGTTTTCATGCCCCTCACATTCTGATAAAAAATCGAAACACTAGACTAGAAAAAAAGTAAACATGACCAAAAGAATTCAATGAATAATTATACTATTTTACCTAAACACTGCTCATCCCTAATCAGAATAGTACCTGAATTCTCACTTTTGCATACAAAAATTTTACCGTAACGAACCCAGACATACTTATAAGATTTTTCTTTGGCCTTAATACGTGTAGCAGCATGTAAGGATTTATATGTCGGAGAAAGATGCTCAGATACGTAAACTGGCACCTTGCTACCGCCGTAACCCAATAGGGTTGTGTTCAACTTATCATCGGTGTGAGATTTATTGTATCTAGTTATTGCAGAATACAATTCGTCGCGACATCTGGGACTACGCAACTTTACTATTACAGAGCGCGGGCGAGACTTGTTGTTGTTCATACTGGCCACTCTAACGCATTTCATAATATCGCAGTCTTTTAGCTCATATGACACAACACTAGCCAATTGAGTTACGATGGCCGGTAACACTTCATTCTTATTTTCAGGCAAGCCGTGAATTTCCAGATTCGCCTCCCGCATGTTCTGATCAAGGGTGTTTATTTGCGTTTTCAGCTGAGCCATATTCTTTTGCATATCGGAGTTTTGTGAACGAAGTTCAGTGTTCTCACGTTGTACACTCTTAAGTTCAGTTTTTAAGTCTTCAACCTGAGAGATATCAAACGAACCAGACAACTTCAACTCTTCAATCTGTTTCTTTAAATCATCTATTTCGGATCTAAGCTCGCTAATCATATTCTTTACCTCAATACGTAACGTATTACGAATTTCCTCCCGTATAACAAGACGTATGTCACTGACCTTATCATCCTCACCATCAGAGCTATCCTCAATTGTATCAGACGTCGATTTATTAGGTTCATGTTGAGATAAACAGCTCGGACAGTTCCACTTAGAACGTGCAGTTTTATTGAGCCTTTTAAACGCAGTAGCACTCAGGTTAACGCACAAAATTACATGTTCTAATTGCAATAAATTCCTTATGATGGAATTTATTGCAATTAGAACATGTAATTTTTTCATTTTGTTTAACTGGTAATCCACAAGTATCACAGTTAGACATTATCTAAATGCACAATCAATCTCCCAAACAATGCAAAAAATCCAAAAAGACAGAGTGCGATTAGTCGGACGCGAACTCACGACACCTTATGTACGCATAGCAGACGTTAGCGTTCAGAGCCAACAATACTTTTAGAGTGACATACGAAATTATGGTTCCGGTGTGTTGACAACACACAGTTAAGGCAAGAGGCGGTAGATGGAAAATAATTTTATAGTGACAACTTGCAATAAAATAACTTTTGTTAGATCACCGCCACAGTACACTTTGATTTTCACTATTAACACATTTAAAACACTTTTATAGTTTAGAAAATTATGTGATTGCAGCCCATAGGGTTCCACTTTTGAGTGACTAGATAGCACGTAGTAATAAAATAACTTTTTACTATGACTTTAGAATTTAAGTTACAGAGCAGAATTAACGTGACCGTACTATTTGACGTCTCGTATGTATATATATATATATATATATACGAGACGTCAAATAGTACGGTATATATATACATACAACATTATTTTTAGTATATGCGAAACCCGAAATACGTGTCTAGTATTTTCATGTAAAGAATCTATGTACAAAATTTCAAAACTGTACCATGAAAAATCACAAAGTTAAAATAAGCTTGTTATGTTACCTGGATGTCCGTACAAAAAGTTGGTTACTTACCACTTAACACGCGCCGTCGGCCGACCGGCTGTGTGACCTGTGTTGTGCGCATATGATTACGGATATGTACTTATTGTTAGTGTTGCTCGGTGTCCAACTTGTTACCTTTTTCAAATATTTTTGGGACAAAATATAACATGTTGTAAAAATTACAGGAATCGATTCAGTTACTTATTCTGAACAAACTATTAGGTTGTCTCATAAGTTCTTGCCATATTTTATTTTTGTCGAATTTTCTCGTATTTAACACTCTCAGCGCCATGATTTTTTTTAGAAGCGGGCTTTGTGGGCGGCCGGCGGACTACATGGCGCTGAGAGTGTTAAACTAAAGTGAAATTAAGAAAGTTCTAGATCTTTCTAGCAGGGATGAGTATCTTTTATGGTGAGGGTATAAATAGGCTCGGACGCAACGCAATAATTAGTCTTTAGTGAAAATGGATCAGCGTCAACTGCGAGCTATTATGCTATATGAGCATCGACTTAGTCTCTTCAACAGAAACGGCTAAAAAGATTAACACTGCATTAATTTGGACCGGGTACTACTAGCGATCGGTCTGTTCGTTTCTGGTACAAGCGTTTTAACACCGGTGATATAAGCTGCGAAGATCAACCTCGCCCAGGCTAACCCACCAGCTTTGATGAAGATGCTTTGCGTCACGAACTTGAGCTACATCCAGACTATAGTACGTGCGATTTCGAGAAGGCGCTTGGACAATCCCACACGAATATAGATCGTTATCTCAAATCGATGGGATATCGCAAAGTGATGTCACGTTGGGCACCTCATGCATTAACGGACCATGACCGGGCCGTTCGTGTGGCCATTTGTCAAAGTTTGTTACTTCGTCCGCACAGACGAGAATTTCTCAAGGACATTATTACATGTGACGAGAGCTGGATACATTATGAACCTAACACGTGTCATGCCTATTGGATTCCTCGCGGGGAAAACCCACCAGCCCAGCCCAAACGTAATGAACACGGTCGTAAGATTATGTTGTCTGTTTTCTGGGATTGGTGCACAATTGGTAAACTATTTTAACTTTAGGTCTAGCCAACGTAGTAAGCGTCATCATCGTATTTTTGAATTGCCTACATCCACCTTAAATACCACATTTAATAGCCCACTAACACGTATGGCAAGGCAATATAATGAAAGGTCCAACTTGACAGATTTTCCTATTGATATTTTCTCCATGAGTTTTGCTTCATACAGACGTTCCCTATTTAAACAGTGTGAAGAGTGCACATCTATGTAGCTCAAATTGTTTTTTTTTTTTGTTTTGTAGTGTTCTAGATTAAGTTCTACTAAACATACTTTTTATTGTTCTCTTTTGTCTCTAATATTTGTAAGTTTAATGTCATGCATACCTGTTATTTGCATGGTTACTGAAATGGCAATTTTTATTATGATTTTTTTTATTTGAGTTGTAAGTGGCTGTGCTGTTGGTGTGCTTATTATAAATAAATAAATAAATAAATAAATAAATATATGAGAGTTTCACCATCATCCTAATTGTGTAATATACTATCAATTTCAAACTGAATCATTTTGAAAGATATTGTTAATCCATTGTTTCGTATGTTCGAAAAATTTGTCTGCTCTACAACGTAAATAACGCAATGAATGTTGTTGAACTGTCAAAATGAAAGTCATAGCTACTGTTAGTGTGTTATGCAATTACCCAGCTAATCGAGAGCCAGGAAGACTACACTTATTCATTGTTAAATACTGAATAGTGTCTCTCGGTGTTTGGACATAATTATTTTCCTGCTCTTTGGCGGAATTCCAGAGGTTAACACTTAGAATGTTGTCCACTGTGTAACTTATGCTTTCACCCAGACCCGTTACTTGGGGCTGGTGAATTAGCGATTTATGACTACTTTTGTTAAAACTTGGCTCTTACCTGTTAAAACAATTGTATGTGTTATTATTTTTATTAATTGCTTTCTATTACAATGCGTGCACACTTATAAGTATCCACCTCTTCAACATCCCACCAACAATTCACTTCACACAAACAAACCAAGATCAACTAAAATACCAACACGTTTCTCCCATTGATCTTCGATTCTATCAATTCTACAGCAGCTACGTACCACATACAGTCACTTCCAGTTACGCTTTAAGCTTACGTGTCCTACATACCAAACATGTGTACACAAGCCCTTCATGTTGAACATAGAAACAGGCGTAGCCCTCACACATTACCGCGGAAACTTAAGTGATGTGGTGTACGTAATCCGTCGTCATCCGTGATGAATGGTGGATGCCGCCTAAACCCGCACAGGATTAGTCAATTGCGGCCTCAAATCCACCAAGTCATAGTTGCTTGTGATGGTACAAGTGATGAACTTGTAGCGATATGTCAGTTTTGGCCCATATGAATGATGGCTTAATGTTCCAGTTTGAATCTCTATTCAAAACAGTCGAAATTCGGCTGTTTATATGGTAACTAATTCGACTGATACTCTAGTATGTCTATCTATAGAGGTATGAGAAACAGGGTGTAAAGCTCATTCATGCTCTATAGAAAAGGTAGAATCCTCCGACCAGACGGGTGTTGTGTCTGGCGGCGAATTGCCCGATGATTCATGTCGGGTCGTAGTATATATGCTAATTGCGCGGTAAACTTTGCTTGCGAGATGCAGGATTTTGCGTGACGTCAGTATGACACGTTGTTCGCATGTGGCGTTGTAGATACCGCTACATGGCAAGCTTTATATACTAAATGCTGCTGCACATGAGTTACTGTTCTCACAGTGAAGCTGCTTACTTGATTTTTTAAAAAAGCTCTATTGTCGTATCGAAGTAAATGCTACTATGAACATTTGCAATACTCACAGGGGTAAATAAACAGGAAGTACTTCGAATTTATGTCTTTGCTATTGTTTTTTTCTTACACAGTATTTAAATCTTTCCCCGTTACTACATTACTTACCGCATTCGTGTACGAGTGCATAATACAAAATAAATGTATCTGCTTCTGAAGGGATGGAGAACTGGGTGTCCTGAAATACAGACCTTTCGCCTAACTGAGTCATTAGTCTCCCAAAGTAAGATTGAAACTATTATGTATCGTTCTTGTTTACTTGAAAAAGTAAAGATAGAAAGGTAATGCGTTTATCGGCAATACAGCAAAAAAAAAATACACCTTTAAACTAAAAAAAACAGAAAACAAGCTTAGTATAATGTCAGATGACAACATTACAACACAAGGTGTACCACTTGACGTTGATTTTCAGCTGCAACCCACGAGTGCCATATGCTAGCATAAGAAACACATAGGAAAGTTATATAATATATTTTTCATCCCATCTATTCGAAAAGAGCCGAAGGGTTTCACAATAAGTGCGAGCAAAATGGGTCATTCCGGCGCATTTAATAACAGTGACGAAATGACTTTTGAATTTGGAACACTATTTAATTAAAAAAGTTTGAACGCAATTCGCTTTAATAAAGTCCTGGCCGGTAGTAAAAAAAAGCGCGCCTGCCGACGCGGCTGTGGTTAAACATATTAAAAAATATACGACTATATATGCGGGAACTTCTACTTGAAGGATATATTGAGGACTCAATCGAAAATAAAGCAAAAATTAGCAAACGTGTAGTTGAAAGTATTAAAATACGGCCTTCCTCAGTTGATCCACCGATTCAACCTTTACGCCGCGCTCATACACTTCAAAACAGCGTGAAATGTCACCATTGACTCAACATATTCACTAACCAGAGTTTGAAGTTATTACGAATACCCAAGTGATAAGTCAACGACATTTTCTGTTCGCAACAAAACAGTTAAAATAAACTAGCAAAATTTCGAAAACATATCTAATATTAATATAACTTTGTAATTTGAATATGTAAATATAAATATTCGTCACTATAAGCATCTCTTATTTATTTTTCTCAAAGAAGGGAATGAAAAGCAGAGAGTGCCACACGGTACTAAAATCATTTAACCTCGAGCGACGTACTTTAAAATCCTCGCTACGCTTAGGATTCTACTCTAGAATCCTTCGCTTTGCTCTGGATTCAAAAAATTGCTCTCGCCCTCAATGCATTATTTTGGTCCCTTATGACACAATCTACTAATATTGTGTTAAGAAATAAATAAATTTTTTCCACCTGCAATTCCAATAAAAACTTTGGAATTTAAACAAAGACGTAGTAATTGTTCAAACACGCTTAAGCTTACACTTTAACACCCAAAGGCGTGACGGAAATTGTCTGGTTAGGTTGGGCAAACAACTGTCTGCTCCCACAGTTTTAGATGTACCCACTCGTTATTAGGTGGAGTAATTATAACTGAATCATAGTACCCAGCTTTATTGATTGATGAATTATATAAAACCTTATACAACGTGTAACGTTAAATGCGCAAAACCTCAGGCACATTCAATTGACCTATTAAAAAGAGAAAATAAGTCATTTAAAAAACTGGCAAGGTTTTATGTGCTGTTTTAGTTTTACTGGCCATTCTGATCGTTTCTTGCTTCTGCGACGACGCTTTACCGAGAGAGGAGTCGTCACCGGGCCGCTGCGCCGCGCTGACATTGGGTTGCTTGACCTATTAATAAATAGACACGGCAACGTTTTTAATGAAGATTTTTTGAAAAACGTGACCTATATTAAAAAGTGGTTCAATTAATTCTGCTCGTTATTCTGATTAAACTATTTTCAGGTTTTGCGCATTTAACGTTACACGTTGTATAAAACCTGGCTAGAGAAGAAGTTTCGAGAAGAAATTAGGGTAATCACACACCGAAAGTAGCTAGTATTAAAAAAAATACATTTATTAGGCATTTTGCCCAGTTATGTGTGGCATAGTTAGTCTATGTTGTTCCCACTGCTGGGACACAGGCCTCCTCTCTTGGTAAGGGAGTGGGCTATAATCTACCACACGGGCCCAGTGCGGGTTGGTAAATGTCTCATGTCTTCGAATTTTTGGTTTTAGAACATCCCGGTTTCCTTGTGATGTTTTCCTTCAACGTTTTGAACAAAGTGGTGATGAAATTATTCACACAAAGTAAGACGAGAGCCTGGGTTCGAGCTCACGACCTACATATATGTATGTACATGTTGTAAGTCGGGGCCGTTGCCACTGGGCCACCAGTGTTCAGTTACGTTTAAGTCCCATGAAATGTGGGGCGACCCTATTAATAGCTCGGCTTTTTTTCAATAAAGTATACACAGCTCATTAGAGCCACCCGGCACCCACTCCGCGCCGCTTCGCCTCCTGCGGCTAGTATTCTTTATATGGACTTATATGTTATATGGGTATGCGCTCACTACATCAACTCCGTAGCGTCACCAGATCGCCTCGGTCCTAAGCCCTCCACGCGCAGACGGCGGGTGGACCACTCGGTGACAACTCGCTGCTCGCATGCTTGCCTTGCGTTGACTGCGCATTGACAACGCGCGGGTCCCGAGTGGACCGCGCGCTGGCCGCGAATGATTGAACAATGCGCCGCTCCCCACCCTCCCTTCATTCAATTCACGTTTTGTAAAATTTGACATTACGAAAGACACGTGTAGACCTAGTGCTAATTGTTAACAGACTAAACGAAAATTCGTGAACCAGGCGACGTCCACTCGTTGACCACGCGGCGTCCACTCGTGGACCACCTGTCGACAACGAGTGGACGCCGTGCGACGAGGCGGTGCGGGGTGGGTGCCGGGTGGCTCTAATGAGCTGTGACCTTTAATTTTAAAAAAGATACGTGCTGTTGTGCAATGAGAAGCTGTTGCTATATACCTACCTTAGCTTTCAGTTTTCATAATAAATTCCTAATATATAAATATAAATACCTAAATTATAATAATTATTAAAACTTCAAACTATTTAACCATTCCTTTTTTTTAACGTGTCCCGCTTTGCCAATCGTTTAAAAACTGCACTTACAGGATTTAAAAAGTCATCCAGGATACATTTTCCGACGACTATTTAATTACAATTATTATTATTATTTATTTTTATTATTATACTAGCTTGTGCCAGAGGCTGCGCCCGCGTAGACAGGAACGTACTACTGGGATAAAAAGTACTATATGTGTTAATCAATTTATAAATTATCTGTGTGCCATATTTCATCCACATCCGTTCAGCCGTTTTTGCGTGATTGGGTAACAAACATCCAAACATACAGACTTTTACATTTATAATATTATTACTCACATTAATATAACATTATTACTAGCAGCACCCCGCGGTTTCCACTGCATAAGTCTCGATCCCGTAAGAATATTGGGATAAAAAGTATATTATGTATTAATCCTAATTTTAAACTATCTGTGTGCCAAATTTTATTCAAATCCGTTTAATAGTTTTTGCGTGAAAGAGTAACAAACATCAATCCATCCTCACGATGTTTCGCGTTTATAATATTATTAGTAGGATAGTAGGCTTAATAATATAATAAACTTTATCGTATCACATGCCGTGCGCAAAATTTAATATTATGTGTAATATCAATTTATTACAGTAACAACCCCACATAAAGCCCAGTAACAGCTGCCAGATTCTAATATTAATACAGCCATCCAACGCAAATCTTGCCCCAGGACATTCAAGTCGAAATATCAATAATTTAGTGCTCAATCGTGACATTTAGCTGATGCAGCGCATGTGAATGGCTTGAATTGTAATGACCATCTCTGACGTCTTCAGATGGCTTAGTCAACTGATCATAGGGTATATAGTATGTATGATATATGTGAGGCTTGTGATCAGTAATTACGTGGCATTGTATTGTAAATAATATTATTATGTAAGTTATTAGAAGTTATACGAACTACGAGTATATTGGAACAAAACTTTTTTTTTAAACGTCTTTATACGTTAGCGTAGCGCTGTTTTTATTGTCGTGACAGTAAAAACAGTGTTACCGTTTGAACGTCTTTTTGATAAACAAAACATAACTCAGCATTAAATAAATGTGATGTTATGTTTCCTGAAGAGGTATTTATTTAAGAGGTATTTTTTTATACCTTATGCACAAGTAAAAAAGTACTGTACAAAGGCGGACTTAATGCCTAAGGCATTAACTATCAGTCAACCTTGGTGTGATGCAGAGACAAAATATGACAGGTAGGGAATAGGTACGGGATAGACAGCTAGGAAATTACTATAAAATACAAGAATTAATAACAATACATAGATAGATACATACATATAAACAAAATGAACTGTCAGGAGAAAAATTATCGGTAGAGCAGAGAACGAATCCAGCAAATCAGCGCTGGGATGTTACGGCCAACTTCTGACGGATATGTTCATGACGGATATGTTTGTATATGAATTAGGCAGAGGTGCACCTACACACACACGTTATTATTCTCTTTGAGAAATTACATACTTGGAGTCCCTTAGGTTTTCACAGTTTGGAAAGCACAGTCCCTCTCGCCCCTCTCCCCCAGGAATGCTGAGGTGGGAACGAATACGTTCGAAGATCTTTCAAAGTGGCGCCAATTTCAGACAAAAAAAGAAAGAAAAAAAAATAATGCAAAACGTTTATTTGCGGTAAACATGACGCACACAAACACAAAAAAGAACATGTTGGTACGAGAGCAGACTTCGTTGGTGGTGGACATACGAGTATAATGTGCCGAGATGACAAATACTTCGTGAAGACTGTTCTTAACATTGACACACCCAAGATGTAGAGGCAGACCACCAGCCACATGGTGGTCAACTGTCGCGAAGGACCTTAAATCTAAAAACTTATCACCTGAAACCATTTGTACTATTTGGTTCCTGGTAAAATAGTGGGTACAAATGCACAAGGAAGAGCGACCCCAGATAAACTGGGAAAACGGCAGGAGGAGGAATAAGAAGAGTCCGTCTCGCCCCTATAGATACAATATCCTACGCGAAAGCAAAATCGATGCTTCGGTTAGCGGTACCATTATGTCTACTAACCACTACATCATAAAACCTGCGTGATCCTTCCAAAAGGCTCTAAAACCAATTTCACCTGTAAACACTTCAGAAGGATGAAAGGTCTTGTATCAAATAAAAGCTTTAGTAATGTCGAAGAAATAAGATTGTTAGTTTAACCAATAAAGGTCGAAGACACATAAAAATTGGGCTGTAATCTTTGTTATTCTTTTGAGACAAACTTTCAGCGAATATTTGTATTGAATATCTACATAGTACACATATAACTTTTGTTTAGGTAGAAACTACAGAACGCCACCTGCTTTATTTTTTTATTTTTTTGTTGCGTGAAGAGCCCGCTTTTGACTTCGACCCCTGATGGAAAGCGATGGATGAGATCTATGATGGAACGAGCGTGTCCAGAAGATGCCTAAGGCACTGGAACTCCCACACATCGACGAAACACAGCAAGCTGCTTGACGACGGACTCCAGTGGAAGGGTTGTCGCAAACTAGGCGGTCGTTAGCCCGACCACCGCAAGGGAAGAATTGGCCAGTCAAATAAGGTGTTGGGTGTGACTGTCCAGGATGCGCCGAGCGCTCGGTTCAGTAGAGTAACTGGCGGAACAAACTGCGCTACACGGGGAGGCTTCTTCATATATCCTCACATACCCTTCCATATCCTTGCTTTACTCCTTTTGCTTTGTTTACCGTCTTACCTCTCAGGCAATTCTCGTAATTTTAAGAACGTTCTCAGTTTGATCTTAGACTCAATCTTTCAAAAATACCTCTAATTTCCCTACAATTTGATATTGATTGTTACATTGATTGTCGCTGAGATGAGTGTTTTGAATGAATTTGCATCACTGTCAAATTCAAAGTGATCTTTATTCTTTATAATAATAAGGTTACTGTTGAGTTATCGCCACTGATTAGTCTGTCAAAATCACAATTCGGTACAATAAGGTTGTAATGGGTTGCTGTTTTCCGGGGTAAAATAACTGCGAAAGGACTGTACTTTATTAAGAGTCTTATCACACTAGCGATTTGCAAGCGAGTCTAAAGCGAGGCGAGTGCGCAGGGAGCTCACAGCTCAGCCCGAGTTCGCAGCGAGCGCGCGGCGGACTCGCCGCGAAGATGTCGCGGTCGCGCAGCGAGCTTGGGGCTAAGAAAACCTATAATTTCATATTTTTACTAAGTACAACAAAAATTTACGCTAAGACTTTAATTTACTGCACAACTTAGCATTTTAATACTTTTCTCATAACTTAAGTAAGTGATGGTGAAATAAATCTTTCTTAGCCAACGTAGTACGCAAACAGCACGAAGAACACGAAGTTACTTAAAGCCTGGGGCTCACCTGACGGCACGGCGCGGCATGGCATGGCAAGCAAAAATGATTTTGATTCTTATTGCTATAACCCTTAGCACTCACAATTTGTTAGTATCAACACAATTAGCATAAAGCATATCGCAAGAACCTGCGGTATGCTGTGCAAGGATTCGGCATGGCCGGTCATACAAATGTTATTACTCTACCATGCCGCGTTATGCCGCCTAGTGAACGCCTTTAGGCGCGGACAAAGACATTTAATTATGTACTTAACAAGGCGTGGGCCACACAAAAGGGACGTGAGACGAGGACGAGACGCAGACGCGGCGTCCCTTTCACGTATCTTCATTATTCGTCATACAAAATGGATTGTCGCGATCTGGGGCAAAACATACAGAAAGGACAAGAAGCAGGCGTGTCGCTTTTCCATCTGCATACTATTGCCGCGAGAGAAGTGGTAGCCAGTAGTAGTGGTAGGTGGTGGTAGTTGTAGGTCGTAGGTACAAAACCAAAAAGGCTTTGTGATTTACACAAAGCCTTTCATCACCACTGCTCTAAAAACGGTGAAGGAAAACATCGTGAGGAAACCGGCTTGTCCTACAACCGAAAATTCGAAGACATGTGTCATCTACCAACCCGCACGGGGCCCGCGTGGTCGATTACGGCCCACTCGCTCTCACAGAGAGGAGGTCTGTGTCCCAACAGTGACATTATAGACATTATAGGCTGATCATGCTATATGCTATTGCCGCGTCTGCACCCCGTGCTAGTCTCAAGTCCCTTCTGCATGACTCGCGCCTTAGAACGCAAACACAGAAAATCTACATGGACTTACTTAATACTTATCACACGCAAGCGCACTGTCAGTTGCCGCAATGTTAACGGCATACTTGGTTGCACTTTTGAAATACGACGTGAATAACGTGACTAGTTACGCTTTGCGTTTCACAGTCTAGTTTTAACTTGTTAATGTAAATAACGGTCATTGTTCGTAAAGTTTATTGTAAACACAAAGTTCTACAATAGCGTTACCTACGCAGTTATGCACTCTACGTGTAATGTTTTGTAGAAGTTTACATAAACAGCCTATAATGACCCAATGCTGGGTCACAGGTTTCCTCTCTTGGAGACCGTTGCGGGTTTGTAGATGTCACATGTCTTCGAATTATTGGTTCTATGACATGCCTGTTTCCTCACGATGTTTTCCTTCACCGTTTTGAGAGTAGTGATGGTGAAATGATTTACGCAAAGTAAACCGTATACCTGTGTTCGAATCCATGACCTACGACTCGTAAGTCAGGGCCGTCACCACTGGGTCATCACTGCTCTAGAAGTTTGTGTTTATAATCAACTTTTCTCGTTATGTTTGCTGCCTCAGCTTGCAAATGGTCGCAAACACGCCCGTTGCTAAATATTTATGGATTCTCCCAAAAGAAAAAGCGCAGTATCAGTCGAAAATCTGGAATTTTGTCATGCTGTGGTTTCCCGCCCGTTAACATGGAACTTGTTTTATCGGAATACCAATGATAATTGGCTGTCAATTTAAATAGTCTGTGTAGTAAAATCACAAGTGTTATTCTTTGACAGTTGAATTAAATTGCTATAACCCGGCAAATTGACGAAGGTTGTTTTTGTATAAAAAAAAAATCCTTGACTGTACCTAGTTTAATAAATCTCTGCACTCTACTTCAGGTTTGATTTGGAGGTGTATGTTTGTGGTTTATAAGCACAAAAACTTTTCTAAAATTTCTGCTTATTCAACTTTTTCTTTTTTTTGCTCTCATATCGACTCAGGCTTTACAAAAATCTTCCAAACTTCCGTGATTCCGACTTCGACTTTACATAGATTTTTAGACTTTCATATAATGACTGGGACCAAAGCGATTGTTTAATATACCGACAAAGGTTCCGAGAGTCATCGAGAGATAATTTAACAAAATGGTCACCCATCCACAAAATAACATATTTAGCTTAACCTGATAGATCAATACATGACTGTGGCTTAGTTTGGAGCCCATCCGTCAATAGCCACTGCATGCGTGTTCTCTTCCAGAAAAATTTACATAAACATACATCATGCTTTGTTTCCTCGAAGAGTTGGGCAAAGGTGTACCTATAGTTCAGACGCCAGCACATCAAGCTACCCGAAACTGTCAAATTTTCCTAATCAACTTTGAACCTAATGCTTTAGCGATAAAGTTGAAAATTAATTAAAGAAAATGCGAGCCTATTGCCATCAACTGGGCAGAAATCCGGGCTCTGGGCTGCTACTGAGACATTCCAGATAGACAAACCCAATACCAATCGATAATATCCTATGTATTGACTAGTTATGGACGCACATTTAAAACTTACCGAGATAAAATACAGGGTTAGTTTTCAAAGACCAGCTTTTAAGGGTGTGGTACAGACCATCAAACTGAACAATTTTTTCATGGGACCAACATCGTATTCGCGAATAAAAATTCAGCCGTCCCATACGTTTAGGTCGAATAGGTATTGAAGTTTTCTATGGGACAGTTGATAAATTTTTCGCGAATACGATATTGGTCCCATGGAGAAAGTTGTTCAGTTTGATGGTCTGTACCACATCCTTAGATTTGGCTGGTCTTTTAAAAACAATCCTTTATATCATTTGCAAACACGTTTGTTGAAACTTGTAGTACGAAACTACAGCCTTGGCCATAATTATTTGCCACTTATGGAAAAGCCTAATAACTAAAAATTTTTTTATTATAGGAAATTAATATTTTGTAGAAAAACCTTTGACTTTAAGAACAGCAGTTATTCTTTTTGGTAAACTCGACACTAAGCGTCGACATTCTTGTGGAGTAATGGTACGCCACTCCTGAATTAAAACATTTTTTAGCGATTCCTTTGATGTGACAGAGTGCTCCCTAATCTTGCGATTCAGTATTGACCAAAGATGTTCAATCGGGTTGAGGTCCGGTGACTGAGGAGGCCAATCCAGGAGCTGAACTCCATTATCTGAGAACCACTTCATTGTCACTCGCGACTTGTGACACGGCGCATTGTCTTGCTGGAAACGGATCCTGTCCATGTTGTTATCACCGAACATTCTATTAAAAGACGGTTTCAGGGCAGTTTCCAGTACTTTGATGTATTTTTTTGAATCCATTCGGCCCTCACACACTACTATTTCGCCCACTCTATTTGCCGACATACAGCCCCATACCATTATACTTCCTCCTCCGTGTTTTACGGTTGGTACCACACATTCTGGCTTGTATTCTTCACCCACTCTACGTCTGACATAGGTCGCACCCGCGGTACCAAAGACCTGAAATTATGTATTATTATAATAACTAAACTTTAAACAACGAATCTTAACTTATTTGTAAATATACCGAGCTGTTATTATTGTAACTTTTAAAAATAAAGGACATGGCCAATTTTTGTGAGGACGTCGGCATAGTTATCGAATTTAATGTACACCAATGATTGTTGGTGTTTCTATATTCGTGAATACTGGCTCATTAAATTAATATAAATAAAAAACTCAGATAACTTGTCATTGCAACAGACTATACAAAAAACAGTTTCATTAAACCTTCTAATCAGATCGCTGGCAATGAGTTGTATACATTATAATTGCGCTATTAAAAAACTTACAGGCGCTTTAAAATAGCTAACAGTTATGAATTATTACGTATAACCAATATGGATTTAGTATTATTATGCATATAAACAAAGTAATGGCCAACTAAATGAAGGATTTTAAACTGCATATTGATTAACATTTATTAAACTGGGTAATAGTCTCAAAAAATCTGACAATAATAACAAACATAACATAGCGCCTGTATTCCCCAAAGGGTTGGACAGAGGTGTACATACCTATAGTACACCCACAGTTCACCAGTTATTTGAGTACCATGTAATAGGGACGAGTCTATTGCCATCAACTCAGACAAATCCAGACACCAGGCTGCTACTGAGAAATTTCTGATGAATAAACTCCATATCACTTTGCTCGACCTGGGAATCGAACTCAGAACCTCATGCTCAGCAGTAGCGCTTGCGCCCACTAGACCAACAGGGCAATGTTAATAACAAATATCAAACTATATTCGAAACTAATGTTTTTCTTTATAGTACATTTTTACAGGTTACCCTTATATTTATTTTTTTAATAGTTCAATTAACAATAAACAAAGGAAGCACAAAATAAAACAAAACAGTAAAAATAATTATTTATTTATTAGAGAAAATAAATAATATTTTGCTGTACCTATTATAATTATGTTAAACGCCTGTTAAACACCGTGACCATGCCATTGGTGCGGCTCCGGAGGAAAGTGGACACATGGTGTCCACCATTTGTCCACTTTCCTCCAGAGCTGCATCAATAAATCACGAATCGTTCAAAAATTGTTGGGGTGTTTTTTTTTTTACAAGTATTGTTAGGTTAGGTTAGTGATCGATACTTAAACACATGATTCTACTCATGACAACAAACAACTTTTACTATGGGACCAAAGCTGAAATCGCGAAAAAAAAATCAGCTCTTCCCTACATTTATGTTCGTACGAGTCGTCAATGTGTAGGGAACAGCTGATTTTTTTTTCGCGATTTCAAGTTTGATCCCATAGTAAAAGTTGTTTGTTGTCATGAGTAGAATCTAATCTAATTACCAGTCACCCTATTTATAAGTCCCATCAAATATTGCGATTGCAGGCCTATCTCCAGTTATAGACTCGTCAGGATCACCCAATAATGCTTGAGCAACTCTCACGTTTCTCTCCGATATTTCCGTATGAGTGATATGGTTGATACCAATATTATTAGGCACAAAATGCTCATTGAGACACAACCTAACTTTTTTAATGATCAGTTCCAATGTTGACCTAGGTACATCAAAAAGAGTTGCCAAGCGTATATTACTCTCGCCTGTTCTTAATTTTATTAAATAAATAGCTAAAGCGCGTTTAGTTTGCTTAACATTTATAGTAGGTAAAAGATTATGCAGAATTAAAAACTGGGGTACCATAAGACCCGTCCAATAATGGCAAAAATGGTTCTGCATTTCTGAGACATTTTCAAAGTTCAAAATATTAACTTTTGACTTCATAATATTAATTATGACTTCTATGTGGATAGCACTAAATGTAGAATGTGTCATGAGACACATTCTCATTCGCAGCTGTAGGGTGTGTGAAACACATTTGTACAGCGATCAGTGGCATTTATTGCCTCAAATGAATGATCATTTGAGGCAATAAATGCCACTGATCGCTGTACAAATGTGTTTCACACACCCTACAGCTGCGAGGAACATAGAAACTATGTTCTTACAAAAGCAGTCTTTTAAGGAATTGCGGGACCAAATGTAGCATTCTGTTTCTGCATTGTTGAAATATGCAGTGAACAGATGTGATTGAAGCTCACTTATAATTAGGTAAGGATATGGTATTCCGTTCCCTTTGAAGTGGCCCTATTTGAACAGGTGGTAATGGTGGTGGCTCTGGTGGGCTAACAACTTGAACATTAGGAACTGCTGCATTGTTGTCCGAAGCCAATTCCTGCATGTCTCGTGATGAGTCATGCACTGCCTGTCTATTTGCTCGCATCCAACACACATGGCAAACATAGTTGTTTCTTGAGGGCTGAAAATAAACCACAGTTAGAATAAACACAGATAAATGTTTTAGTAACAAGGGTATCTTTTGTATGTATCTCTATGTTTTCAAGTATTTTGTTATTGTAAAATGAGCAGTACTATATTACACATGCCTAACTTTAGGTAAGTATATGTTAAAGGTGGAAAATACATAAAACAAATATTACAATCATACATATGTAGTATGAAAACTCATATTTTCTTTTATACATTAATACAACTAGCTATTCCTAATAGTGAAAAACAAAATTCTTACCACATAATTAGTATTTTGTGATAATAGGACAGACAGCAATGGACACTCCATACTGACATAATGGTGTCTTATTTTCCTCACAGATTTGCCACAACCAAGGCAAACAATGTTATGCCCCAGTAGTCTCTCGTGTTCACCAGCTTTGGTATTTAATAATAATAAGCATGGATGACAAATAAATGTATCCAGAGGCAACTGAAAATAAGATGCACTGTAAGTTAATTTCGCATACCAGAATAATTATACAAAAATAAATCAGGTTAAGTTTTTTCTAGTACAACTTCTTACCTAGGTTTGAGCATTGGTTATCCAACGCGAGTCTTATTTGATGGTGTGCAGAAAGCGAGGATACGAGATGCCTCTGCAACCTTTGCATGGCTATTCCGGAGTTGATGCACCTCATATTGATCCACAAAACAAATCCGAAACGCAATGCAAATCAGAGTCCAGTGTTAATAGCAAGGTAATCGAGTGGTAGAAGGTATCAGTCCGTAGAAATAAGCAGGGGTCAAAAATATTAGAAAATAATCGCAAAAACACAAACACAGTACGCAATACAGAATCTGCAATTTATCATTACATTATAAAAATGTACTCTGTGATTACATTGTCATTTGACATAGACAATGGTACATTGTCAAACAAGTAAACGCGTTCCGTTTTTTTTTTTCTTTTTAGTGTGAAATATAAAAAAAACTATCTTGCGAATTATCATTATGAAAAGATGATTTTATTAAATGCAACAAATACCAATAAAGACAGTTTAATATGAATAAAATGTTCCTAATAAGAGCATTTTGTCGTCCATATCACATGTCTACATGTATTAGTATGCATGATGTGGAACACTCATTGTTTATTTAGCTTTCTCTATGGTCCATTATGGCGGACGTTGACAAATGGTACTTTGAATTCATTTGCAGTACTAAATATTTTGAAATAAAAACTGACGACATCAGAGAGGTTAACAACTACGTATTAATTAATTTTTCTATTTTTAATTCACAATATTATTTACTATGTATGTGTACATGGAATGTACTTTTTTGTCCATGTCATTTAATATTCATAAAATGAATCTACCTCTAAGTTACATTCGTCCGACCACACGATATTCGACCAATCCTTCTCAGTGAAATTTTTATGTTTCATGCACCACTGCAAACGCTTTTTTTTTATTATTCTCTGATATCCAGGGTTTCTTTCTTGCTTTACAGCCTTTGAGCCCGGCATTGTGGAGCCTTCTCCTTACTGTTCTGGTAGACACTTTTTTATCAGTGCTTCCGAACAACTCAGCAGCCAGCTCAGAAGACGTCTTTCTCCGATTTTTTAGAGAAGCGCGCACCAATTGCCGGTCTTCTCTCGCACTTGTAATGCGTTTTCTTCCCGTTCTTTTTAGGTTTTCATGACTTCTGGTCTTTTTATAACGATTTATTGTACTATCTCACAGTACTGTGAGGGCAGTTAACTATTTTTGAAATTTGTACTTTATTTTTTCCTTCCTCAAAAAGTAACTGTATCTTCAAACGTTTAGCTAAACTTAATTCGCACGTTTTTGGCATTTTTGCAGATAGATAATATTATTTTTTTGAGTAGTCCACTATACGTCAAAGATTATTGAGTAATGTGCACACTTCGAGCGTCTGCAGTACAATGAATACATACAAGCGAAATTCAAGTTTATCACTGTAAACGTGTCACGACTTGTTTTTGGGTGTTTTTGATGTGATGCTTTGTTTATGTTATTGAGCTTAGCGTGCTGAGACATAAGAATATAGAACATAATTGGTTAGAGTCAAAATAATTTAAATTTATAGGCAAGAAGAGGGTGGCAAATACTTTTGGCCAAGGCTGTATATAAAAAATTAATACCACGACAATTACACAGGGTTATTTAAACACTGCAAAGTATCTGTTCTAGTGCGCGCTGAGTATATGTTCCTCATAGAACATTTTGACAACAGCGAAATTCAAATTCCAGTTAAATATGACGTGAATACACGACAAGCCAAATCCAAATCATTTCAAGTGCCACGCAAAAATAACTTTTATGGCAGGCGTGCCGCTTTCTTCACAATACCCAATAGAATAGAATAGAATACTCTTTATTATGTACACCATATAGATTACAGACATAAATATAGAAATTTTACAAAGGGTGACACAATGGGCGGTCTTATCGCTAAGAGCGATCAACCAACCAACCAAACCAACCAACCAAAACCCAAACGACCAAACCAACCCAACCCAATTAAACCAAACCACCAAACCAAACCGACCCAATTTACTAAATCAAATACCTGTAGATATTAGAGACTCATTGAATAGCAAAAACATAAAGCGTAAGCTGAAAGAACATTACATCAACTCGATTGTAACTTAACTACGAGTATTAAATTAATTCCATAATCGTAATTAGTTCCAGTTTTTATTATATCAATATAGTTTTAATATATTAAATTGTAGCTGTTAGTAATCACCATATTAAATATTATTAAATTATTGCCTATTATTTTAAATATTAACAAATTATTGACTACTTTTTCAATTACTATTAAATTATTGACCCTTTTTAAATTATTGATTATTATTATTGACTAATATATTAATGAATTAATTAATACTAAATTATTGACTACTAACATAATGTTGCAAGTCTTTAAATTATTGTATGCCTAACGGCGGGTCATAGATGTGCTTCATTTTATAAACTTTAACACCATATTTTTTACCTGTGTACCACAATAAACAATTTGAATTTGAATTTGTATTTGAATTAATGGCGCGTTGATCAAATCTCAGGCCATGGCATGCTAAGACAGACCCCAGAGATCTAATTTTGTACTTTGCTTAAGCCAAGGAAATCGTAATTTATACTAATTGTGTGCTTTGTTTAAGTCCAAAGAAATTGTAATTTATAAAATAAAATAAATAAATAACAGTTTCCCAAGCCTTTGTCCGAGAAATGAAATAAATCAAATTTGAAAAGTCACTTTTCGTGTGACCGCGTTTTGTTCTTCTAAACTACGCAACAGATTTTGATGCGGTTTTCACCAACATTTAGAGATTTTACTCCGAAAGATTTATATGCATAATACATTAATATTAAACTGACATATTATTATGAGAGCAAGCAAGGGCGGGTCGCTAGTACCTAAATAATGAAAAATTACACCCTATAAAAACTTTACTAACTTCGACCACACCAAGTTTTTTCAGAAAAGATATGATGTATTTTGTTTTTAATCGAAACGCCATAATAAATCTGTAACTCTTAAGTGTACACGAAGGAACTTTTATCTCCTTTATAATTTACGTTGAAGCGCCTCTTGGGAAGTTGTCATCTTGAGCACGCGATTACATTAAATTTGATTTGAGTGATATAAGACTTTGAGAAGCTCACCTTTGCTTAACTCAAGTGTTGACTTAAAGTTTAATGTAAGGAGAGGTTGAATATAATTTGTAGGTGTGGAAATATAGGAAATTATGTTCTGAATTGGAAAGAAAGATTTTAATTCAATTCGATTTTGGTTTGGTAAGAAATAATTTAATTTATTATATTTTTTTTTGTTAAATCATACTTCGACGAAACGATACTATAAAGTAAAACTACCTACTACTAAAACAATGTTTACAAAAATGTTAGGCCACGAGCCACTCATCGCTTTTCATTACCAGTCACAAACAACGAACAACGAACTACAATCACCCATAAAAACATAAACCAAATCTAATTTGACCGTAATTTAATCGCAGTTTTAGCAGTATACATAGTTCTACTGACAAATTGCCTAAGAAATTGTAAATAAATTCATGGAATAATCCTAAACCAATCACATAACAAGTTAACCAATACCCGAATGCCTATGTCTGCACGTGCAATTGTTATTGATTCATATTAATATTAAATCTTCCAAAACCCAACAAGCTCTTCATTTTCCGTCTTCACGAAAAACCTATAAATAATTTAAGAGCTTGCTTTTGACTATGGTTTGAAAACAAATACTGTAACTTACTATAGCAGAATACATTTGAATCCTATCATTTCGGAAACCCACAGAATCAGTACGATACCTTTTTTATCGTCGATCTGTTAGATCGATGTCCCTGATCTGTTGCTGTTCACGGCAATTAGCGACGTGACGTCGGTAGACGGAGGGTAGCCGTGAAATATTAAACTCGATAGTTTACTAATTTACGCGTTCCGGGTAGGTGGGGTAAGGAGGTAGGCACTTGAGAGTGACTGGTAACTGGATGCTTTGGGAAATGTATCGTTTTGGTAAAGATTGTAAAGTGTTCTGAATTAACCGGTTAAATGCCGCAATTAAAGAAACAATAATTGGAGATTAAACGAACTTACCTGAAGTGAAGTTCTATCCAAATTATACGAGTTGCTTCGTCCGAAGAGATTAAGATAACAATGTAGTAATACGTCTAGGGTATCGCCTTTCATCCACTAAGTTTGAATATTTTTTTTTTTTTTTTTTTTGTCGGTACTTTGTCTTCCTGATAGTTATGCCTGTACCGCCACTCATTTAGTTGAAAGCCTGGAACCTTTTTTAATATTTCACTTTAGGTATGGGGTTCATAGGGTTGGGAGGGAACTAATCTCTTCGGACGAAGCAACTCGTATAATTTGGATAGAACTTCACTTCAGGTAAGTTCGTTTAATCTCCAATTATACTTCGTTGCTTCGTCCTTCGAGATTAAGATAACAATGTAGATTTTGAAAGATGGTGAAATATTAAAACACTGAATTTTTATGCTTAGGTACATGTATATTAATCAAACCTTACAAGTAATAAAGTAATTAAATTGTAGTTTTTCTTTAATTAGGGGTAGATAAATTTAAGTTATTAATTTTAAGTAATTAAATCTAACATCGATCAGAGGTTAGGATTGATAAGGCAAATTGATCAGTTTGTTCACATTGAATGTCTCTATGATAATATCTAGCGAAAACATTGGAGCTACCACTCCACCCAGCTGCTTTTCGTATCGTGTCAATATTGACACCAGCTCTATGAGCAGCTGAGGTGGCTGCGTGTCTGGTGGAGTGGGCAGAAAATACTGAAGTGTCAATTCCGCTAATTGATAATATATCTTTTATCCACCGACTGATGGTATTTGTGGTTACTGATTTATGTGGTTTTTTAATACTTATAAAAAGGCTATTGGCATTGTTTCTCAAATGTTTTGTCCTATCAATATATTCTATAAGAGCCTCAGCGGGACATATTTCCGGTCGATCTTTGTAAAATGGAATATTTAAACAAGGTTGAGATAAACCAGGTCGAGATGTTTTTAACAAATCGTTTATCTTGATCAATATAAGATTATCAGTGACGTTCATATTTTCTAATTTGATTTTGCTAATGGTTTGCACCCTGTGTGCAGTTACAAGTATGAGCAAAGTTACGGCCTTTTTGGTTAAATGTTCGAAACTTAAATTATTATTTGGGTACCATTTTGATAAGAATTCTAAAACTATTGACGGGTCCCAAGTGATATTATATTTTGGGGCTGGAGGACGAAGTCTGTAAAAACCTTTGAATAGCCTAGCAACGCGATCATCAGACCCTACTCTCGATCCTAAGATCAAAGACAGAGCGGAGCGATGACTGTTTAAAGATCCGTATTGTAAGCCGGAATGAAATAACTCAGTGAGAAAATACATAATCATCGGAATTGACGCCTCATGTATTTTGATATTGTGAGTCTTACAAAAGTTTACCCA